>CM077577.1:17874256-18349256 GCA_039657325.1 Stephania cephalantha
CTCTGTATAAGGTAAGATTGACATCATGCCATCCTTATGAATCTCTTCACTGGAGCTCATAGGTGTTCGAATAGACTTTGCAGTGTCCAATCCGAAAAGCTTAACAAGAGATTTAACATATTTATTCTGTGATATGAATAAATTATCTTGAGACTTTGTAGTCTTTAAACCCAAGAAATGTGTAAGATCTCCAAACATGCTCATCTCAAGTTATTTTTTCATTAAATCAACAAACTCTGAAGCTAGCTTTATAGATGTAGCCCCGAATACAATATCATCGACATAGATCCGAAATCAAACACAAATTTGTTTATTCCGCATAATGTTGATCAACTAAAGATATCCAACATGCTTTGGGATTATCAAACATGAGAATTAATCATCATGTACGAACATGAAATTACAAACAACTATAACATCAAAGATTAAGAATACCTAAGATACATGATTCTAACATTATAATGTTGACGTTGGTTTTGAAAATAAAGTCTTATCGATAGATCCCTCTATTGTAACCCGGAATTCCCATGTCTTTGTCACAAATAGGTAGTCAACCTTTCATACCAAAGTCTGTGGTGCTTGCCTCGGCTTATCTATAAAAGTGCATTTTCCGCTTCTTTTCATCACGCAAAATCTAAATCGTGACAAAAATAAGTGTTAAGATGATAAACATCGTTAGGTTTATCATGTACCTCAAATCCTTTAGTTTGTGCAACGTAAACTTCTTCTTGCAAATACCCATTTAGGAAAGCACTTTTGATATCCATTTGCTTTAACTTGAAACCTTTATTACAAGCAAATGACTAGCAACAAGCAAATAGATTCCAATCTAGCAATTGGAGCAAATGTCTCATCAAAATCAATACCTTCAACCTGTGTGTATCCTTGTGCAGCTAATCTGGCTTTGTTGTGAATAATAACACCATTCTCATCTGTCTTGTTGCGGAATATCCACATAGTACCAATGATATTGTGAAATCCAAGAATTTCATAACCTTGATTAGGTGACTAATTAAGTGTTTTCGAATTTTATTTGGAGTTTAAGTATCCAAGGTGGGACACACGCATTACATACTAGAAATCATAAGGTATCTTTTATTTTTATGTGATGTGTGCTTAGTGTGTGTATTATATGGTATTTTCACGAAGTCGGGGTGTGTTGAGGTGTATCCTTAGTTTGTCATACTTGGTGTTGCAAGTGTGTGTCTGAGGGGCACGAGTGGAAATAAATTATTAGTTGCTCAAAAACTAATTAAACAAGTGTTAAGTATCGCGCAAGATTTTGCCTTGGTTTACATGCAAGTTGGGATCAGTGGCAGTGTAAAATGAGAATGAAGTTAGTGTAAGACCTTGCCTCGAGTTTCGTATTAGTGGGTGGTGATTGAGGTTGAGATTGAGTCTAAATTGGTGTAAGTTTGGCTAAGTATGGCAACAGAATTGGTTCGGTAGACTTTAGTATGTCATGGACAAAGTTAAGATTTTTTGCCTTTTGGTGTGACCAAGACAAGTGTTATAGATGTTTTATGAAGGTGGAATGTTTTGTCGACAGTTTGGTTCAATTTGGTGAAAAAAGGAGATCGAAAACGAGAGTCGAAAGTTAAAGCATGTCAAAATAGAGATTTCAAAAATTAATAAATAAAAAGAAATGTTTATATAGATATAAAAAAAGAAAAAAAAATCAAAAGATCCCATTTTAAACAGTTCAACAGAACATTATTCCCTAACCCTCTCAACTCAACCTTTCGCTCCGCAAGCTCCTGACGTTCGATTCTCTCTCGGTTTCTTTCCACAAAATTGTAGAGCATCGCGAGACGATCAATTCGAACTAAGTTTCCGTGCTCAATTTTTCAATTTCTTTCGCGAGGTTTTAATAGGACTTGGTAGCGATTGTTGAGAATTGATGTATTGGATTGATTTAGATCAATTTCGAATAAGTTCCATTGACAAATGTTAGGATTTTGGTGAATTGAACTAATGCAATTTAGTTTATAACTATTTTGGAGATGTTTTTATGGTTGATATTGATTTACATTAGGTTTTTGGATGAATTTATTATTAGTTTTGATCCAATTTTTCTCCACAGGCTGTAGAAATATTTTGATGTTGGTATCGAGTGGTTTTGTGGTATTTGTTGTTGAGTTTTGAGGATTTAATTGCGAAAATATTGGTTTGGAGAAGTTTTTCAGTTCAAAATAAATAAAGTTTGCCTAGTTGACATGTCATACTAGAAAATTCATAACTTCTCCATCGATGATACGATTTGAGTGTTATTGGAGTCTATAGAAATTAAGACATGATTATTAAAAGTTTCTTTTAGGTCATCATGACAAATATTGAGGTTTTCATGGTTAGAAAGTTACCCCAAGTTGGCTAGTTGAAAGCCAATTGAAACAATTATATAAATTAATATTTGTGGAAACTGTACTCAAACGTACTATGGCTACAGTTTTCATTGGGTTTTGTGATTTGGTTTCACTTGAAGCTTGACCCATAAAATAACTGGGTATGCAGGAAAGCTATTGAATCATTTTCAAGGTGATCCGATGCTCCGAGAACCCTAAAAATTAAGCTCAAAATTGGTTGGTTGTAAGTAAACCCTACAGTGGTCTTTACTATTTATATAATTTATATTTATACCTCCATTTGTTTTTAGTCTACATTGCATTTCGCATCATTCTTGGTCATGCATACATGGCATCCGGATAGATTTGCCCCTGCTTCGATCGTAAGAGTGTGAGGTGCTTCACTCCAGACTAGACATACTTCAGGCGTCTAAGGTGGGTAATGTCGACTCCGGGGTAGCATGCATTGAACTCACATGACTGTTCTAGGTTCATCATGAGTGGGCCCACTTATTATGAGCTTATAACAGGAAATGAGATATCCACGTTGTTATATAGATTTTTTGTTATTTGGAAATGCAATTACATGTCTCTATGTATTTAGACTAACATTTGCATAAGTACAGAGCAATGTAGGAGTTTACTTACCGACATCTTCGAGTTGTTTTTTATAATGTTAGGTTCTCTATGAAAACTAGACAGAATGGAAAAAGCTCGAAGATCTTCAGTAAATGTTTTATATTTAAAAGTTTAATTTTCTTGTTGTAATCACTTTATATATTGTTTTAGGCTTTAGGGTGAGTGTAGGTCGTGAAATACTTTTGAATAGGTTATGAGAGTCTCCTAAATTAGTTTGAAGTAAGTTAAGAAGTTTATGATTCAGTTTTGGTTTATTTTGGGATTATAAAGTTGTAACTAAGGTATGGAAGACTCTAAGTTTGTATTTAAAGTTTGAATATGATACGGATAATGAACTGCGGGGAGTTGTGAGTCTTTTTAGGCTTCTCCCCATTTTGCTGTTTATTATGTGAGTTTTTCGGCAAGCCACTTTTAGAGGAGGTGCTGCCGAGATTTTTACAAAATATGGTGAATACTCCGTATGATTTCCAAAGTTGCTCCAATTAAATAAATCATGACTTGAGTTTGGATTAGGATATAGATTTAGTTTTTGAGCATTATTAAGGATTAAACTAAAAATTATGTTGAGGTTAATTTAATTGGATGGTTTAGGTGCCTAATTAAGGTACTTAGGGATAAGTCAGGGCTTAGTGAACGGGCCCTGACAGACTTGGTATCAGAGCTATGGTTAAGCTCAATTGAGGATATGATAATGACGATGAGTTTAGGATTTAGTCGATTGGGAAGTTGAGGTTAAGGCTTTAAGATTACATTAAGTTACATGAACTTAAGTGATGGTCTTGAGGAACAAGGTTCAATAATGAGGTCGCGATTAGTTGGGAAGTGACCGTGAGCTGGGGATACTTTGTTATTGTGATATGTTTGTTGTATATTATTATATTATCGCTAGATATGCGATAAGAAGTTTATTCTCATAGTCTGTTCGATACTTAACTCTAAAGATATGACGAGTGAGATTAAGAACAGAGAATTAAAATGAGAATAGGCTTGTGAAATAAAACTGAGCATAATTGGATGTGAAATAGACTTGTGAAGTCCGAATTCACAAAGGTGTTGTAAGTAGTTCAGTACTATTATAACTGAGAAAAGTCTTCAGTTACAAAACCAATGCGAAACTGGTTCTTAGAAAAAAGTCTAAATGACTCAGGGTCGTAAGTGCTGAACATTGACTCTTGTAAAAATTGAAAGTATCGAACTATTACAAGTATAAAACGCTCAGGAAAATGTTAGTATAGACTTAAATTAAGTCACAACGATTGAGAATCATTTGGTAAAACTTAAAAAATGAAGTTGAGACTTATAGGAAGCAAAAGATATGTAATATCTTGAGTTTTAAAATGAGGTTCGTTCAGGTCGAATTAGTAAATCGGGAAGATCTATTCTATAAAGTATTGGTTGAACAGTTAACTTTTCTCATTCAGAAGTCGAACAGTTAACTTCATAAACTCATCTAATGTTTCTGCTTTATCATGCAGCAAACGAAAGCAAGTAAATCTTGAGTAGTCATTAACGATGACAAAAACATACTTCTTTCTCCCAAGACTTTCAACTTGCATTGGACCAAACAAATCCATATGCAGTAATTCTAGCATACGTTTTGTCAGTATGTCATTGAGGCCAGCATGTGAAACTGAATGTTGTTTACCCCTGACTCATAAATAGAATCAGGCTTAGAGGATAGTTTAGGAATACCTCTAACAGTATCACGAGAGAGCAATTTCGAAGTTGCTTGAAATTAAGATGACCAATCCTTATGTGCCAAAGCTCTGTATTAGTTAGAGAAACAGAGTTGCACCTAACTTGCAACTTATGAGGTGATATAGAATATTGAAGCACCGTACAACAGTTGGCAAATGTACGTATCCCATACATAATGCATTGTCTTTCTTCATTGATTATATGACGATGATCTTTAGTGAAGTTGATAAACAGTTCCTGATCACACAGTTGACTTATACTAATCAAGTTTGATTTCAACCCATCAACATGCATAACTCCTTTGAGATTAGGCAGTCCCATAACATTAAGAGTTCATTTCCTAATAACCTTGCCTTTCTTTCCGTCACCAAATGTAACAACACCTTCCTTAAAAGACTTATAATTTTTAAGAAAGCTTTTGTTATCAGTCATGTTTTTGGAACAACCACTATCCAAATACGATAACTCAGTCGTAGTTGCTGAAAGTCGCATATGTGATGTCATAGCCTTATGAGATTTAACTCTCCAAACTTTCTCGAATGTTTTCTTCTTGCGAAGTGTACTAAGATCCTTAAACATCCGATAGCATCGTGGTTGAATATGACTAATAACCCCACAATAATGACATGTAGGGGGAGGTATGTTGTCAGCAACATCAGTCATCTTATTCTTTGCACTTGCGGTAACCTTTTGTGGCACAATCTTCTTTGCCTATACTGTATCTACTTTAGTCTTATTTGATTGGTTTTCATTGATTACAATACCTTTGACAAATACAATATGAGCATTGGTAGATCCTTACCGTATATCCAAGACTATGCTTAACTTGCGATGATTGACCAATTTGCAACATTATATTTAATTTTTGAGAACCAGAATGTAACTTTGCAGTAACAACCTCATAATCAGAAAGAGTTTTCCTCAATGTAGAGATTTCAGTCTCACGCTCTTTTAGCGATGCAGTACAAGTAAGATGTTCACTTTAAAGAGTATTATAATCCAATTTAAGGTTTCGTCTTCAAGTCAAAATTATGATCATAAAGAGATGTCCATTCAGCGAACAATATATCTTAAGAAGCTTGACTATCATTTGCAGAATCCTTAACCTTAATTGATAGCAGCACATACATCCTTGGCCTTTTCCTTACTTTTTTTCGTGTCAGATACTACATAATCAAGTTCAGAAACACTAACTATAGATAGAGAAGCATTAACAATATTTGACTCTATCAATATAGCTGTGAGTGCAGTAGTAGATTCATTAAACTCTTTATCACTTTCATTTGAGTCATCATCACTCAAAAAAACATTTAAGGACTTCTTCTTCTTCTTCTTATAAGTAGGACATTCAATATGAATATATCCAACTCCTCCACACTCATGACACTTAATGCCCTTGAGTTTATTCTTAGCATATGTCTTCTTATCATCAGTAGAAGGCTTATTGCTGTCATTACCCTTCTTGTAATTAATTCCAACAAAATTTCTCTTATAGTTTTTGAGAAGTTTTGAGAACTTCTTTGCCATCATAGCAAAATCAACTCCCATAGAGTCATTAGAAATAATAATCTCAACACAATAAGCATTCTTAGAAGAACTAGGATTTTTAAACATATTCATCTCATATGTTTGCAGAGAACCCATTAATTCATCAAGATACATCTTAGTAATATCACGACACTATTTGATTACGGTAATCTTTCGGTCAAATAGTAAAGGAAGAGCACGAATAAGACGTCTTACTAACTGCTCATCAGTATATTTTTCTTCAAGTTGAAAAGCTTGATTAGCAATGTCTCGTAAACGACTATTGAAAGAGACAATATCTTCATCCTCTTTTATATCAAGACAATTAAACATAGAACTTAATTGATGTAACTTGGAAAGTTTGACATAATTCGTGCCTTCAAAAATTGTCTTCAGAACATCCCATGCTTGCTTTGTAGTAGTGCAATTTGCAATCAGTTTGAAGCGTTGAGCATCAACAACGCTGAAGATAAAATTGATTGCCTTATGATTGGTAACCTTCTCCTTCTTCTTAGCGTCTTTCCACAGATATGGAGGTTTTGGAACAACTTTATCATTCGAATTTGGTTGTGTTGGAGCAATATATTCTCTTTCTAGCAATTTCATCAATGGTAGAGACAAAGTGAACCATCTGAACCTTTCAGTAGGCATAGTTGGTTCCTTCCAGGAATAGCGGGCAATAGCGGTCGAGTTATCGATCCACCTTCACGTCCTTCACTAGTTCGTTGTTGTAAGAACTCATCAATCGATCTCATAGCAATAAAACTATTCGGAATATCACTTTTCTATGCTTGGAGAAATAACGAAGTGGCAAAGCTCTGATACCATTGTTAAAGTTTTGGAAACCAGAGGAGCTGAGGAGATTAACTAATCAGTGATGAACTAACATGCACACGTCAGTACTAAACACATAATTGATATCGCGGTAAGACTAGAATGTCTTCCTCTGCATAGGCTCAGCCTAAATAATCAATTAAATAAATTGAGAATGTGAACAGCCACTATAATGATCTCTCGTTCTCATAAAACTCAAGTAATGAACGATGATCCACACAATGGCGACCTTGAGTATTTATAGACTCAGTATATCTACTCTATCTAGGAATTCAATTTTAAATACAATACAACTCGGAAAACTTCCTCGGTCTCTAATTGTAAATTTTGCTGGAATCATCCAACGTTCAACAACTAAGTCTTATAATCTTTTAAGAATCTTGTCTCGTCGTCTCCATAAAGTTCTTCAGTCCTTTATAGACCTTTCTCTCGAATTCGTTGTTGTAATCCATTTCAAAGTTCTCTCTTGCAGTATCAAGCTTCTTCACTGTTGTAGACTAATACTGACTGTTGCTCTGTTGCAATATCCGACTCATATTCAATTCTGTTTCGACTTCAGTTCCGTCTTCATCTTCGACTCTGACTTTGATACTGTAATCTTCACTGGAATTTGCATTGTAATATATCTCTGAGTTGTACCTACACTCGGACATCTTGCTAAGTCAGGCTTCCATCTTTATTGAGTATTTTCCTAACTAACTTAACTTCTATTTTTGACAATATACTGTCAACAAGGATAGACCGACCCAAACATGGTAGACTGAGGTCTAACAATATATATACATACACATATACTTTGAAAATCTTGAACTATATTTAGCGAGCGTTAACATTTGTATACCACTAATTTATTTGCTATTTATTCATATACAATTCAAAATTTAAATATTCGCAACTTAAGTTAATTCTTCTTATATTTAAGTATACAATTTAAGCTATCTAGTTAAATAAATATAGAAAATGTTAAAATTAACATGTTTGAATTAAAATTAGTATTCGACATTTTTCTTATGAATCATAATTTTTTTTGTACTTTAGTATGAGTCAAATCAACGGCCTTCTTAAATTGCCTTTTAGCAAGTTATGCCTTACCTATCTCACTATAGATGCTTTGACAATCATAAATCGCTTTTTTACTTAAGTTTTAATTCAATATATTAAATAATTTTATAAATATTAATTTTATAATTATCAATCCGCATAACTTGATTCAATTCGGTTCGCGATTTTTCAATTCGCGATAATTAGATCGGATTACAGATTGACTCTAATTGGGTTGGATCCAATCTGTGTGCACTCTGGTTATCTGCAAAAGAAAACTCCATTTACTATCATTTTCATACAGTTGACAATCTGGCTCCAACTAATCATCATTCTCAAACGCGGAAACCCATGACATCTAACCCAATACCTGCCACATTCATCCCCCACACCAAATCCTCTCAACAATACCTGAAATGGAGTCCCTCCAAAAGCTCATCATCCCACGCCTCTTCCCCTTCTTCTTCTTCTTCATCATCATCATCAATCTTCAACCATCTCTCCCCTTCTCTCCCACAGACCACTACCTCCTCAACTGCGGATCACACGCCAACACCATCCTCGACAATCGCGAATTCATCGCCGATACATCAATCCCCAGATCCATAATCAAACTCTCCACAAACCCTAAAATCTCCGTCCAAGATCGAACCAACCAGTCCCCTCTCTACAGCACAGCTAGGGTTTTCACGAGCCCCTCGCGATACGAGTTCCAGATCAAGAAATTGGGCACTCATTTGGTACGTCTCCACTTCTCCCCATTCAATTCCGCCAAATTCAATCTCTTTGACGCCCAATTTGGCGTCTCAGTGAACGGATTCACCCTTCTCAGCAATCTCGATTTGAAGAGCAATTCGAGCAATTCGGTTGATTTGAAGGAGTTTCTGATCTGGGTGGATGGTGGAAGGGCGCTTGTTGTGTTGTTTTCACCGTCGAAAGGGTCTTTCGGTTACGTGAACGCGATCGAGATCATCTCTGCACCTGATGATCTGATCGGTGATACTGCTAGGTTTGTGGGTTCTGATGGAATTGGTGATTTCAAATTGGTGACAAGGCAAGCGTTGGAGAGTGTTTATAGGATCAATGTTGGAGGGGCTTTGGTAACCCCTTTTAATGATTCGTTGTGGAGGACATGGATTCCTGATGATGGGTTTTTGAAATTGGAGTCTGCCGCGAAAAGGGTTTCTTTCAGTGGGCAAATTAAGTACAGACTTGGCGGTGCGAGCCGCGAGGTTGCTCCTGATAATGTGTATAACAGTGCTAGAGTGTTCAATGATTCGAATGTTTCATCGTCGAATTTCAATGTCACATGGGTTTTGCCAGTTAAATCTGGGTGTAGATACCTTGTTCGGATGCACTTTTGCGATATTGCGAGTAAAGCATTGAATTTGCTCTATTTCAATGTTTATATCAATGGGTACTTAGCATATGAAGATCTAGACCTCTCGGAGCTGACCGATCGACTTCTTGCTTCTCCGTTCTATGCTGATTTTGTTGTTGATGCTGGTACTTCAACAGCTTTGGATGTAAGCATTGGCGGATCAAGTCTGAGCAGCCCAGATAGGATTAATGGAATACTGAATGGTTTGGAAGTCTGGAAGTTGAATAGTACAATTTATAGTTTGTCTGAGACAGTCTCTGTAGATTCTGTTCAGGATCAGCATTCGGGAAAAATCGGGCTTTTCATGCCGGCAGTCGCGATCATGAGCTTCTTGGTTGCTGCTTCGCTATTTATGCGCAGAAGGTTTAAGCTGAAGGATTCTCTAGCTTGGTCCTCGGAGGGCGGCTCGAAACATGAGAATCAACCGTTGGTCAGATAAGTTGCTTTCTTCTTTCAAATTGATTACTAGTACAAGTTGATGTTTATTTTGGTGATAGCACACATTTGCCTGATGATGGATAAGAAAAGTTGGGCATGTCTCTTGTTTGTAAACTAGTTGGAGATTGTAACATTATGTGAGTGATCTGTAACTTTTAAGGAGTTATATATTATATTTACATTTGAGTGTATGCTCTGTATTTGTAATTTCTGTAGAGCATTTGACTTGAAATTATTTATATTATTATTGTGAGAAAAAAGATTAGTGGCAAACTTTTGAGTTTTGAACACATACATTTTCTATGAAGTTGTTGGAGTCATTTGAAATTTTAGATGTGAATCGAAATGTTCATGAACACATCTCGACACATAGTTCAAAGAACTCCAACATGTTTGTAGCAAATGTCTTTTGATCACTGTCATTAATCTAAGTTGATCAGCCATTGTTTTTCTTGGTTGCTGAATAGCTCACCAACTTTTTTCGTCGTTTAAATTTAGGCTACCCTTGTCTTGGATTGCATTTAGAAGAAAAAATGTGTATGTAAAAGCATGAAAGCATCATTTCACTCTATTGAATTCACTGGTAAGTTGTTTAGACCTATTTTGCCATTAGAGTCCATTGTTTGGGAATGAAATTTCATTTTAGAGATTGTTGTTACGAATCACCGCGGAATACCTAAGATTGCAATTACACGAAAACACTCATAGGCAACAACCACAGAGAAAATAACGAACACAAGAATTTACGTGAAAAACTTTAAATTAAGGAAAAAAACCATGGGCAAAAAACAAGGCAATCCACTATTAATAGCTTAGTACGCAAAGAAAAAACCTCGTCTATTTAAACCCCAAGATAGATACCCCAATAAGATTTAATGAAAGCGTCACGTACCCACTTGTAGGCAAGTAGATCTTGTGACCCAAATATAGCCATATATATGAACCGTAACAATCTACAAATTAGAATTGTAGTCCAACTTAATTACATTTGTCAATCACATGACAATACAAATCCATGTTCAAACACAACTCAGTTGCAACGTGAACACATTATTGTGTTTTATCACGAACATGTTAGTCGACTCCCGTGTTGATGTAAATCGAGTCCAACTCCAGCGTTCAACAGAGACTATTATTAGCGTTCACCTTCTCTACATATTTGCGGGACTTTTAATGGAAAGCTAATGACTTCACCTTCCACCATTTTGATAGTTTTTGTTTCCAAATTTCAATCCGTCTTCCCTTTCCTCTTGTCTAACTACCCAATAACTTGATCAAACTCCCTGTTTTTACAGTAACTAGTCGGCATCATCCGCTTCGCGCGCGATGCAAACACTATGCATATTTTTAATTCTACACAAAACATTAAATATTACAATATTACATAGAAATAGATGGATTTTACTCCTAAATGTAATACCATACATGTGGACCACCCAACCAATTATGATATCATCATGACACATGTCAATTTGAAAGAGCTTCTCACACGTCACATGTTGCGTTATGAGAGGTTCTATAGAAACAATTCTGAAAAGAAAATTAAAAATAAAAAATTATATTTGTATAAAAATTAAAAATATAACATAAAAAATATGTATAACTTATTTTTTTAAAATAATCTAATATATCATTTACGTAGTATGTAGTATCTAATAAATAGAAGATTTCGAAAAACAAAATTTAAAAATAAAAAATCTTATTTGTATAACAATTAAAAACATAACCTAAAAATAGCAAAAAAAAAACGAAAATTAAAAATTACAAAAAAAAACCTTAAAAACCAAAAAACCCTATTTGTATAACAATTTAAAACATAACCTAAAAAAATAGCGAAAAACGAAAATAGAAATTATACTTTAATTAATGACGTCACCACGTCACAGTCAAAATCTTATTTTATGTTTTACCATCCTGCCTTTCATTTAAGTGCAAGAAAGATCAATGACTTGTATTTTTTATTTTTTTCATAAATCTTAATTATGACATTATCATGTCACGTGTCATATTAGGAGAGCTTCTCAAAAGCCCACGTATCACGTCGTGAGACCTTCTCACAAAAATAGTTCATTTATATGATCATGTCACATGTCACGTTGTGAGAGCTTTACACACGTCACATGTCACATTATAAGTGCTTCTCACGGAAGCAATTTTGAAAAAAAAATTTAAAACCAAAAATTCTATTTGTATAAAAACTTAAAACATAACATAAAAAATATGTATAGCTTAATTTCTTTTTAAATAATTTAATATATCATTTACGTAGTATGTAGTATCTAATAAATAGAAGATTTCAAAAAAAGAAATTTAAAATCAAAAATCTTATTTGTATAACAATTAAAAACATAACCTAAAAATAGCCAAAAAATAGAAAATTAAAATTTTAAAACTAAAAATCCTATTTGTAATTAAAAACATAACCTAAAAAATAGCAAAAAAAACAAAAAATAGGAAATTTAAATTTTAAAATAAAAAACCATATTTGTATAACAATTAAAAACATAACCTAAAAATAGCAAAAAAGACAAAAATTTAAAATTTAAAAACCAAAAATCTTATTTGTATAACAATTAAAACATAACCTAAAAATAGCAAAAAAAAAAAAACGAAAATTAAAAATTACGAAAAAAAACTTAAAAATCAAAAAATCATATTTGTATAACAATTTAAAATATAACCTAATAAATAGCAAAAAAAAAAAAAATAGAAATTATACTTTAATTAATAACGTCACCACGTCATAGTCAAAAATCTTATTTTTTTGTTTTACCATCCTACCCTTTACTTAAGTGCGAGAAAGATCAATGACTTGTATTTTTTATTTTTATTTTCATAAATCTTAATTATGACATCATCATGTCATGTGTCATATTAAGAGAGCTTCTCAAAAGTCACGTGTCGCGTCGTGAGACCTTCTCACAAAAACGGTTCTTTTATATATATACTAGTCGTAGACCTGCGCTTCGCGCACGAGCAAGTTAGAGTATTAATATATCATATAAAAATTAAATTGATAAGAAAAAAAATAAAAAAAAACTTATTATGCAACCTCGATGGTCGCCAAAGTATTTATGATTAAATGGTGAGACATCAATTGCCAAAAGGCAAGGTTCAGAGAGATCGTGAATTCGACTCTAGCATAAGTCAAAAAAAAAAAATCCGAAATGGTCTTGAAGCAACATCATTCAATATCCTTAGTAAAGAAAAATGAGATATACAATTCAAAATATATTTGTTATACATATACGTACCGAGTAATTATTTTGAGAAATTCAATTTCCGCCCATAAATCCTCAAATTGCTTTAATCACCTCCACAACGAATTAAAGGAAAAATTATTCTATGGATGTAAATAATAAGTATGGTACTTACATAATTAAAAAAACCTTTTCTATATGTAATCTCTGATGAACTTGAAGCTAATAAATTGTAGTCACACAAATTGATGAGAACACGTTAAACCACCGAACACAGTCCATTTCGTAACTCGTTCAAACTCGTTCAGTGATTTCTTCTTGATTGGGAAAAAACCTTCTTTGTGGCTTTTGATCGAGCAAGTAACATGTTTTTCATTACCGAGCACCTTGCCAACAAAAAGTTCTCTATCTAACTAGATGTAACCACTTTCGATTGGTTTATTAGTATTTTGGAAAGAGTTGAATTGAAACTAAGAGGAGTCATTAATGTCATCAGAAGTTATCGATCAGTCATCACAATGGCAAAAGTACCGAACAAGGTGGGCAATAGCTTGAAGATCCAACTTGTTATGGGAGGTGTCTCAAAGTTTATTTTTGTTCCTGCCAAGGATGAGGAAAATGGATGGAAAAGCTTTTCAGAGTTTCTTAATGTTAGAGTGAATCACTAGGAGTGTATGTGTGTTGGGCCTAGATTGTATGTTGAGTGAGTTATGTATGTCTTAGATCAATAGTTGAGATTAAGCGTATCGTATGGTTGTGAGTGTTTTCAGCATACAATTGTAACTGCATTTGTAACTACTAATTTATATGTTAATACACACACAGACTGAGATAATCTTAGATCTGATCTTCTGAGTCTCTCATTTCTTCTTCACAGTGATCTATGGTTTCATCACCTAAATCAACATGGTATCAAAGCCATCAAGGCTAATGCCATGAATGGTAGATCAAACGAGTGAGAAACATATCACAGTTCTGTGACGATTGGTTTCATCGATTTAGATTTCAGATATGAAGAAGAACAACTAAGATATGAGATTCTTAGAGGTCAAAAGCTAATATTAGAAGATCTTGAGGTCTTGAAGTCAGATCTGAAGGAGAAAGTCTTGAATTTGAAGGTTTTAAAGACAGATCTAGAGGTGAAAAATTCAGATCTGAAAGTTTGGAAAGTTGGATCTGAAAGTTTGATAGGTCAAATTTGATCTACAAAAGTGTAGATCTGGAGAAGTGAGGTTTACATCGAGATTCATGAGGTCTACAATTGTAGATCTGGAGAAATGAGGTTTACATCTAAGGTTTTTGAGGTCTACATTCATGGATCTGAGATTCTTGAATTCTACAATCGTGGATCTGAGAGATTGATACAAAGTTGCATGTCATGGCAGATGTATCTACTAGTTCAGTGAACAGTGGATCTGGACATTCATCAACTTCATCGATGAACAATGATGGAGACTCTGGAGCAAGGTTTGAAACTTCGACTTCGCCTATGACTTCGCTCACTTAAAATTCAGAATTAATTCGAGGAAGTTAACTTCGACGATGGAAGTTTGACAAAAAAATTTCGGTGTATGAAAGTTTATGGAATTTCACTTTAAATACTAGAAAACTCAAGTTTCTTTGTAAAGATTCTAGAACTATGTTTTATTTGAATTTAGCCGAAGTTTAAGTATATTTCTAGGGGTTAATTTCACAGATGATCACTGAACTTTGCAGCTTGTAACACTTTGGTCACTGAACTCTTATTTGTCCCAAATATATCACCCAACTTTACAAAACGTTTCAACAATATAACTCCGACCACTCTCCGATCGAAAATCCGGCGATCATGCTGACGTGGCGCCACGTAGGATTGCATGTGAAGTCACCAAACTATTTGAAGTGATGATGTGGCCCCAACTTAAGTGTTCTTTTGTTTCCAATAAAAGCACCCCAAAGGAGTGGGGTGTATCAAAATCAAAACCCACACTAAACAAGGGCCGTCACTGCTCACCATCTTCTTCACTTCGCTGCACATTCTTCCCTCCATCATCTTCGTCCTCGTCATCTCGCTTCATCGCTTCGCTTGGCTGCTCGTCGTCGTCGCATTCGGTCTCTTTCTTGCTCGCTCTCCGCTGCTCGTCGTCGCATTCTCTCGCTCGTCGTCATCGCGCTTCGCCCTCTCGCTCGCCCCATTCGCCTCACCCGCCCTCCTTGTCGTCCACTTCAAGACGCCCCATCATCCCCGTAAGTCTCTCTCTCATTGTCTAGTTCTATGTAATTTGAAGGGTTCGATGTGATATTGTTTGATTTCTTTAAATAATTTTTGCACTTTCATTGCTTGATTTGAGGATTTTAGGGTTTAAGTTTGATTTGTGGATTTAGGAGTAAAAACATATTGCTCACTATTTCATGAGTCCATCTCATTGATTGTTCAGTTTTATGCCATAATTTTTGCACTTTCATTGCACTTTCATTGCTGATAATCCTCTTCCAGTGAAGCCTACACTGTAAAGTCCCTTCTTTCCCTTCCAACTGTTTGGAATGGGTTTCGTGGGTAGCCTTTTTGGTTGAAGAATTCACCTTCCTGAAAAGCAGAAATAGAATGAGATTTTAGACACTATGGAGGAACATAATCAACTATTGCCTCAGTTTGATTGACTAGGCTGCCTAATTTGTAAAAGCACAAATGAAATAATTCTTATTTTTGGTGAAAACTATGGAGGAACATAATCAACTTGTGCCTCATCTTATGCTTCATAGTAACTTAACAGTTAACAGGCCATAGAAATTGGAATTCTTTTGTAGATAAGCCCTCACTTAAAATCCTATTCATATTTCAACTATTATATTTATGCAGTTTAAGTAAATTACACATACGCCCTTATTAATAAGTTATTGTATAAAAAATCGTAAGGGCTTTTATGTCATGAATTTTATCATATAAGATTCATTACTCTGGACTAATTGAAATTGTGCAAAGCTATTCTTTGTGTGCAACCAAATAAGTTCATGCAATGTTGGCAGTGAACTAAAACCATTTTGGTACACAAGTCATAAGTAGTCTCTAGCAAGGCATTATAACTACCCAAGTAGCATGAATATCAGAATCGATACAACCTAATGAATAACATATATCATATCCTTTTTCGTGGGATATCCTTTGGTCAAACATAAGGCATGGAAAGTCACCCTTAATCTTCAATCGTACTAGTCTCGATCTTTAGGTAAACTGAAAATATCTAAATTACATTGATCATATCAATTCACTTGGACTTGGCCATATAACAGTCTAACATATCGAGGGATCCACTGATATCTCTCTTTATATGAGAGTGAAAAATTCTATTACACACCTTCACATATTATTCACATGGTAACCAATCGTAATATTTATAATGGTTTGGTTAAAGATAATGTTTGATTGTGTCAAATTACCATGCTCCTAATATTAAAGTCTATGGTAATCTCAAGTTGAATGACTAAATGATATACCTATTATGAGTAACACCTATGACTTAATCCATGTGGTTTTCTCATAGTAAATCAGTCCAGTATCTTGTTCCCTAACAAGTACTTATGATCTCGATTTGTATTCCTATAAGCATGATCATCACATGACCATCAATCAAAATTCATACTAGTCTTAACTCATTATAGTTCCCAGTATAATAACCGACTAAGGACATTTAAGATATTTCAACAAATACATATGGATCTTATTATAAGGTAAACATGCAATCACTTATAATAAAATAGCAAACGTAAACCTCTATTTTATTAACTAAAATTATAAGATAAACAATGTTTATAGATTGACCTAGGACACATGCCCCAACATCTCCCACTTGCACTAGGCCCAATCATTCATGTATCTAATACCTAATGACCTAACAAGACCATCTTGTTTCGCTTGTGGAAGAGCCTTCATCAAATGATCTGCAACATTGTCTTCTATAGCAACTCTGCAAATCTTCACGTCTCCCATCTCAATGATTTCTCAAATGAGATTAAAACGTCTAAGTATAAGTTTAGATTGGAGTTGTGATCTTGACTCATTGGCATGTGCTATCACCCCGTTGTTGTTATAATACAAACAAACGGGTTAACTATACTCGGAACCACACCAAGTTCAAATATGAACTTTCTGATCCAATCTGCCTCCTTAGCTGCATCGGAGGTTGCAATATACTTTGATTTTGTTGTAGAATCTACCAAAGTGTCTTGCTTTGAACTTTTCTAGCTCACTGCACCTCCATTCAAAGTAAACACATATCCAAACTATAATCTAAAGTCATATATATTGGTTTGAAGACTTGCATCTGTGTAACCATTTACAACAAGCTCGTCTTCCAAACCTCCATAGACCAAGAACACTTGTTTAGTCCTTCTCAAGTACTTATAAATGTTCTTTACTACTATCTAGTGACTTTCACCGGGATCAGGCTGATATCTGCTTGTTGCGTTCAAAGCATATGATAAATCAGATCGAGTGCATAACATGGCATACATGATAGATTCAATAGCTGATGCATATGGAATCATATTCATGCGCTCTCGCTCATCATTAGTCTTCAGACATTGAGTCTTGTTAAGACTTATACCATGAGACATTGGCAATGACCCTCTTTTAGAGCTCACATACTGAACCTATTCATTACCTTGTCAACATAAGCACTCTGACTTAGACCGATCTGCCTTTTAGATTTATCCCTATAGATCTTAATCCCAAGGATGTAAGCTGCATTTCCTAAGTCCTTCATTGAGAAACACTTCCCTAACCAAGACTTGACACTCTACAAAGTTGGGATGTCATTTCCAATGAGTAATGTATCATCAACATACAGTACCAGGAAAACAACCACGCTCCCACTGACTTTCTTGTATACACAAGGCTTATCTTCATTTTTAATGTAATCAAACTCCTTAATTGCTTTATCAAAATGAAGATTCCAACTCTGAGAAGCTTGCTTTAATCCATTAATTGATCTTTGAAGCTTACACACCTTCTTAGAATTCTCAGGATGAACCCTTCAAGTTGTATCATATACACATCTCAGTAGGATTATAAAAGTAGTATCCTTCAGTTTCTTTAGGATAACCAACAAATACAGACTTAGTAGATTTGGCTGACAATTTTTCAATGATTTGTCGTCATATGAAAACCTCACTGCCCCAAATCTTAAGGAAAGACAAACTTGGTCTTTTCCCAAACCACATCTCATATGGTGTTTTATCAACCGCTTTAGAAGGAACACGATTTAATGTAAACGCATCAGTTTTTAAGGCATAACTCCAAAAGAAAATAGGAAGAATTGTATGACTCATAATAAATCGAACCATATCCAATAAAGTACGATTTCTCCTCTCATAAACACCATTCCATTATGGAGTTACTGGAGGGTATTGGGGCATGTGCCCTAAATCAATCTATAAATATTATTTTTCTCATAATTTTTTTATAATACGACTGGAGATGCCGAGATTGTCAAATGTCATATAACGCATAAGTATGGTTTACTCGAGGCAGCGATTGTAGCGAGTTAGTCAAATATTCATATCGATACTTGGGTGATGATTTATGCACAGATGAGACTACAAACTGTGTCTACACAGTGAGTGTCAGATGGTCAGAGGACCAACTAGTTATACCCGAGATTCGAGGAGTTGGCGCAGAGCACAGATTATGTTGACTGGACAAAGACATTTGATCAGTGCTTGAAATACATGGGCAGATTGTGGATATCGTCAGTGGCAAAGCTGAGACACGAAATTCTATAGGATTCACACCATTTTCGGTTCACCATTTATCGAGGCTAGACCAAGATGTGTCATGACATGCATAGGCATTTTTAGTGGCTTGGGATGACATAGCAGGTGAAAGATGAGCATCGTAGACCTGGATGGTTGTTACAACCATTTCCCATTCCACGATGGAAGTGGGAAGACATCGCCATGGACTTAGTCAAATGACTGTTATGAGAAATGACTCGATTTGGGTTATTATTGACAGCTTGAGGAAGTCTTCTCATTTTATACCAGCCGTAGCATATTAAACATTTGACCAGCTGAGTATATTATTTGAGAAAGAGATTATCAAGTTGCATGGGGTACTATTGACTATCACGTCAGACGAATATGTTATATATGCGTCCAAGATGTGGCAGAGTATGTAGGAGCAGTATGGTACACGCCTACAGTTCATCATGAATTTTTATCCTCAAACTAACGGGTAGACTAAAAGATTTATTCAGGTTCTCGAGGATATGCTCTAGGCTTGTATATTGGAGCTTGTCGAATTTTGAGAGGAGTACTTACCATTATATGAGTTTGCTTATAACAATAGTTATCGGGCCATCTTGAAATGGCGTCTTTTGAGGCCTTATATGGCAGATCATGTCGGTCATCATCGTATTTGACTGAGCCAAAAAATCGAGAGATTATGGGGCCTGAGATTGTTGTTGACCACATGGAGAAGGTCAAACAGATTTGTTAGAGACTTCGAGGTGCACATGAGAGGCAGAAGAAGTATGCATATAAGTATCGCAATGATCTTACGTATGCCGAGGGAGCCTTAATGTATTTAAAGGTTTCTCTTCGGAATGGACTTCACAGATTTGGGTTGAAAGGCAAGTTAGCACTGAGGTTTATCATGCCTTTCAAGGTTAAGAAACTGGTCGGGAAAATTACATATGAGCTTGAGCTACCTCCGCATATGTCAGGGATTCATCTAGTTTTCATATTGTTATGCTTCGACTAGCTAAGTTGAAGGCAGGAATACGACCGATAATTGATTTGAGTCAGATTAACCTGAGTGAGGATATTTCATATGAGGAGCAACCAGTACAGATCATAGACCAAAAGGTATAACAATTGAGGAGGAAGTATATCCCAAAAGTACTCATCAAGCAGCAGTTCCATGATGACTCGAAACTCACTTGGGAGTGGGAAGATTATATGTGAGATAGATTCCTGTACCTTTTTTAGTCAAGTATAACCCTAACCTGAATTTTAATTACGAGGTGACAAGTCAATTATTAGACACATTTTATAGTGTAATTTAAGTTGATTTTATATATAAATGATGGTATTACACTAGGTATTCTCTTGTTTTTGTGATTTCAGGTTTTAAAATGGATAATAAATAAATGGAAGAAAAGAGTAAGAAAAATTAAACAGTCAACTGGAAAACTATTCCAGCGATTAGTTACTGATTTGGAATAACACTAGGAATTTCCACCTAAAGTAGTTATTGAAATTCCAAGCATTAGATTAGTTATTTTACCTTCCTCGAAATTCCATAACCAATTGGTCAATGATGCTACAAGTCTTTCTTGATCAATATGTCCCAGCAAGACAAATTAGTTTACATAGAAAGAAAATTAGTAATGCTAAGATGGAAATTAGAGAAACTTTTGATGAATTTTGGATTAAGTATCAAAGATTGATCTCATTATGTCCAATACATGGATTTACAGATAAAACTTTAATACAATATTTTTATGAAGTATTAAATCACTTAGAACGAAGATTCTTAAACATAGTATGTGGAGGGTCTTTGCTCGATAAAATACTAACTTTAGCAAGAGAAGCTATAAACAAAAGGGCTAAACAATCCAAACAATATGGTGAGAAGAGTGAACCGACCATAGATAATCTAAGTGACATAAATAAGACATATAAAACACCATATGATAAGATAGACGAACTAAAAGTCATGGTTGAATTATTACTAAAAGATAGATCTAGCATAGTAAAATCTTGTAATGAATTAAGTTATTCTGAACATCCTTTGAAACAACAAACCAAAATAGATGAAGTTAATGCTAATGAACTAATATAATGGGTTTGTTGATCCCAATTATAGCTTTAATAGTTATGCAAATTACCCACAATCGAATGTAGGTAATCATATTAACAATCAGGGGTATCAAATGTATAAACATCGAATAATTCAGAAAGAGACAAAGATCAAGTAATTCAAACATTACAAAATGATATAACTGAATCAAAAAACCAATTGAGTTAGATGGCAACACAGATGAGTGAATTTGTAAATCAAGGGAAATTACCATATCAACCTTACCCTACTATATATGAAAAAGCACCAGCCATAACATTAAGGAGTGGTAAGCAGATGGGTGAACCTAAAATGCCAGAACAATTAGTTTATAGAAAAGAAATAGAAGCAGAACTAGAGAAAGAAATTGAAGAAACAAATAATAGGATTCCCAATGAAAAGAGTGATGAATTTGATAAAGATAGACCAATTAATGTAAAACCACCATTCCCTCATCATTTGGAAGATAATAAAAAGGTTAAAAGCCTGCATGAAGAAAAATAAATATCTGACACATTAAAGATAGTAGTAGTTAATATACCTATATTTGAAGTCATTCAAAACGTACTTAAGTATCAGAAATTTATAAAAGATTTATGCAGTAATAAGATTAAGGCTAATGAAAAGGTGAGTCTAGGGGAACACGTATCATCACTAATTCAAAAGAAGTTACCTCCTAAATGTTCTGATCTTGAAATGTTTTTCGTTCCATGTACGATTGAGAACAGGAACTTCTAAAGCATTGTGTGATTTGGGAGCCTCTATAAATCTTATGCCTTTATCTATTTATTTACAAATGACATACGTAAATTAAAAGAAATTGGCATAGTCATACAATTAGCAGATAGATGAATTGTTAAACTAGTAGGGTTACTCAAAGATGTATTAGGCAAGGTTAATGATTTACTCTTCTTAGCGGATTTTTATGTCTTAGATATGGAAGAAGATAACTTCTCTAACAGGACTTCTCTAATCTTAGGAGGGTCATTTTTGAAAACAGCAAAAACAAAGATTGGATTTTAAATGGAACATTAATAATGCAAGTAGATGATGATGCAGTGAATTTTAATATATATATGATGCAATGAAATACCCAATGGATGTTTCTTCCATATGCATAATAGATACGATAGATCCGTTAATAGATAAATCTTTAAGAAAAAATTAAATAGATAAATTAGAACTGGTAATTGAAGATTTAGAAAAGGTTGATGATAGAGATGAGGAAGCAAAAAAAGATAATAAGTACTTTAGAATCATATAATGAACTACCAAAACTTACTTATTACATAGACTTATCTAGATCTCATTCAAAACTTTTACCTTCTATAGTTAAAGCCCCAGAATTAGATCTAAAAACCTTACCAGATCATTTGAAATATGTTTATCTAGGGGATTGTGATAAATTACCCGTAATAATTTCTAATAAATTAACTAGTTCATAAGAAAATAAGTTGAAAAATGTATTGAAAGAACTTAAAGGAGAAATAGGATGGACCATAGCTGAATCAAAGGAATAAGTCCAGCTACGTGCATGTATAGGGTAAACTTAGAAACTGATACAAAAGCTTCTAGACAACCTCAACGTAGATCAAACCTACCTATGATGGACGTAGTTAAAGCTAAAATATTAAAACTATTAGATGCAGGAATGATATTTCCAATAGCCGATAGCAATTAGGTAAGCCCTGTTCAAGTAGTCCCTAAAAAGACAGGAATTACAATAATAACAAATGAATATGGAGAATTTGTACCAACTAGAATCTAAAATGGTTGGAGGGTATGTATAGATTATAGGAAGTTGAATGCCTTAACCAGGAAAGACCACTATCCACTCCCGTTTATAGATTAGATGTTAGAAAGATTAAATGGAAAGACCCATTACTGTTGTCTTGATGGTTATTCAGGATTTCACCAAATACATGTAGCCCCAGAATATCAAGAAAAAACCACTTTTACGTGCCCCATCGGCACGTTTGCTTATAGATATACGCCTTTTGGTTCATATGTTGCACCTGTAACATTTCAAAGGTGTATGGTTCGTATTTTCTCTTATTATGTGGGAAATTTCATTGAAGTTTTCATGGATGATTTTACAGTTTATGGTTATTCTTTTGATGAGTGTTTAGTTAATTTAACTAAAGTACTTCAAATATGCATAAAAAGGAATTTAGTATTAAATTATGAAAAATATCATTTCATGGTAGACCAAAGATGAATATTAAGACATAAAGTGTCACATAAAGGAATAGAGGTAGACCCTACAAAAATCCGAGTGATCAAAACGTTACCTTACCCCACCACGATAAGAGAATTACGTTCATTTCTTGGACTTGCAGGATTGTATAGAAGATTTGTAAAAAATCTCTCTAAAATTACACAACCTTTATGCAAACTTTTACAAAAATACATTCCTTTTGAATTTACCAATGATTACAAGATAGAGTTTGATAAATTAAAGGATTCTTTAACAACCACACCTGTGATTAAATCACCAGATTGGTCGTTACCTTTTGAAATTATGTGTGATGCAAGGTTTTAGGTCAAAAAGCAGGAAAAGAATCCCATGTTATATACTACGCTTCTAGGACACTGGGTCTAGCCCAATAGAGTTACACCACAACTGAAAAAGAACTCTTAGCGGTAATGTTTGCCTTAGAAAAATTTAGACCATATCTATTAGGAACAAAAGTAATAGTTTATTCAGATCATGCAGCTTTGCGATATTTAGTGACAAAACAAGATGCAAAACCTAGACTAATAAGATGGATACTACTTCTACAATAATTCGACGTTACTATAAAAGATAAGAAAGGAGCCAAAAATCTAGTAGCAGACCATTTAAGTAGGTTAGAGAATGGAGAACCACCCATACCATTAAGGGATGAGTTTTCGGATAAATACTTATATAGTATGAAGATTGATGGCCCTTGGTATGCCGATATAGTTAATTATCTTACCACCAATAAGTTATCACCTTACTTAGCGAGAGCTCAAAAGAGTAAAATTACAAAGGATTCTAAACACTATTTATGGGATGAACCCTACTTATGGAAGTTTTGCACATACCAAATAATTAGAAGATGCATACAATATTCTGAAATACAACTAATTATATCTCATTATCATATTTATGCACGTTGAGGACATTTCAGTCCACATAGAATTTTCTGTAAAATTTTGGACTCCAAATTCTTTTGGCCCACTCTACTTCATGATTGTTTCCTTTATATAAAATCTTGTCCAAATTGGCAACGAACTGGAAACTTATGACGTAGAAATCAAATTCCTTTAACCCTTGTTCTATTTTATGAAGTATTTGACATATGGGGCATAGATTTCATGGGATCATTTCCACCATCAAATGGTTATGTTTATATTTTAATTGTTGTAGATTGTGTGGTTAAATGGGTAGAAGAAAAAACTACTAGAACTAATGATTCAAAAATAGTGATTGATTTCGTTAGATAAAAATCTTTACAGTTTTTAGAGCACTTATAAGTGATAGAGGTTCACATTTTTGTAATCGATTAGTTGCTAATCTACTTGCTAAGTATAACGTCACACATAGGACATCTACTGCATATCACCCACAAACTAGTGGACAAGCTAAAACATCAAATAGAGAAATTAAGTAAATACTAGAAAAAATTGTTAGTCCAACACGTAAGGATTAGAGTCTTAGATTAGAATACGCATTATGGGCATACAAAAAAATAGTTAGTCCAACACGTAAGGATTAGAGTCTTAGATTAGAAGACGCATTATGGGCTTATAGAACAGCATTTAAGACACACATAGGCGTGACACCTTCTAGGTTAGTATTTGGAAAAGCATGTCATTTACCAGTAGAACTAGAACATAAATCCTATTGTGCAATAAAAACATCCAACATGAACTATAATGAGGCAAGAAACTAACGTAAATTGAGCCTTCAAGAATTAGAAGAAATTTAGAATAACGCATATGAAAACGCAAAAATTTATAAAAATAAAATTAAAGCATTCCATGATAATAAATTAGTTCCTAAAAATTTTCGAGTAGAAGATAAAGTTCTATTCTTTTGTTCAAGACCTAAATTATTTTTTGGAAAACTACATTCGAGATGGATGGGACCTTATCTCATTGTCAATTTACTACTTCATGGTGCAGTGGAAAAAGAAAGCTTAGAAATAGAACAAATATTTAAAGTAAATGGTCATAGGTCAAAACCTTATTATGAAGATTTTATTGAACAGAATATGGAGATCATCAATCTTGAGACTGACCAACAAATTCCTTAAAGTGATGAAATGGAGTTCAATGTTTGCATCCATGTGAATGAAACCATTAAGAATGAAACCATAACACTATAGATATATAAGAATCACGTAATAGGAAGAAGAAATCAAAGAAGCAGCAACTTGAAGTTCAACATCAAGAAGAGAAGCAACCAACGGAAGAAGAGTTCACTAATGAGCAACTAAAGCTTAAAGATTTAGGACATATGATTGAAATTTACAATGATAATCCAGGGAAACTTTTCCTCCACATAATGATCAATGACATAAGTTTCCCTAGAGTTTTACTTGACACAGGAGCTGATATGAATATCTTACCAAAACAATGGTACAAAAAAGGCAAGTTGTAGATTGATTTTATACCACCCTTCGTTGTCCACAAAGCAAATGGTGATAATATCTTTCCACTAGGAATGTCAATGAATGTGCCAGTGCAAGTGGGACGATTCAAGTATCCCACCAACTTCTTGTAGTGCCACAGATTGAGAAAGATGATGTAATATTGATGGAACATACTTTTTTTAAAACAGCTAGAGCTATTCTCGATGTCGAATAGCGTATAGGATGCGAAACGATTATACATATCTTCAGGATGGTTATGAAATGGATGATTACGTCAATAAATACAATTGTGATGATGATTATGAAGGAGAGACTTCCTATCGTGTTGAATACCACGAAGGACGATATGCAGATGCTGAGAACGATAAGGAAGCTGATGACATCAAGAATGACAAAAAATCAACTGATGGTCAGTTTGACTCGCTCAAACTGAATGACGAGTGATCTTATCTACCAAGTCAAGCCAATGACTATAAACAAAAGCGTTTTATGGTAGACAACCCATACTATATCTTTATTTTCAGTTTTAGTAGTAGGATTAGTTAGTTGTTTTTCTATTCTCTCAACTTTAGACTCTTATAATGGAAGTGTTTTAGGATTATAATCTTGGAATAATTTCATGTAAGGGGGTTGATCAAGCCAATGTCTTTATGTATTACTAGATTTAGGATAGTTAGTTGTTTTTCAATTGAATCTCTATAGTCTTTAATTACTTTAACTAATAAAGCATTCATTTAGTATATTATTCCCTAATTAAAAGTCCAAATTCATTTTATAATACCTCTTGTTGAAGTACAGATCATTCTACCTTAATTATGATTGTTATGTGTGATAATTGATCAAATATAGAATATATTGGAAAAATAGTACTAAATGACTCAGCAAGTTCTCGGCGATACCAAATAACACTGGGAATCGATGGTAAATCACCAGCGTTTTGCAGATTTTTAAGTGAAAATTGACTCAGCGATTTGTCAGCAATTTTGGTTTTATGCTAGGATTCACTAACCTAATCATTGAACCATCAAGATCAATTTTCGTTCATTTCACTAGCAATTTGTCAGCAATTTCACTTAAACCCCAATTCGTTGAGTACGAATCCGTGTTTTTTAAAAATAGAACCCTAAATCTCCAATAATAAACCCTTTTCACACCTAAAACCCTTGCACCCACTCATTTGATTTATAGATTTTTGCCTAGATTTAACCCTTCAAAGCTTGAATTAAAGCTTAATTAAGTGCATCCTACCTTGCTTAAGAGCATTTCAACCCTATGAATTTTGAATTCAAGTTCATACACCCAACTTAGGGCTTGGTAAGTGTTTTGTTCAATATTGAAGCAAAAAAGGGATCTAAGGAGCTAGTATAGCATTTTACTTGAGAGATTCACTCTCAAAAAGGTAATGAATTGATACTATACAATCCTTTTGATTTTGATATCTTGAACAAAAATTGATTTTGATATTCTGAAACATATATATACATAATTTTTGGGTTTTTATTGCAAATTGCTTTTGGAAATGATTTTCATGCAAATTTTCAATTTGAATAAAAGTTTTCAAATGAGTTTGTGGGTTTCTATGACTTCTCTCCAATATATACATACTTCTTAAAGGGATATGTCGATCCTATTATTTTATACGAATAACTTTCAACTCTTTCTAGATTTTACACTAAAACCTTTACATAAACTTGTTTTCCTTACCTTGTTATTATGGAATTTCAACAACAGGATTTCAATTTACCTATTTGATCATAGTTGAGTTATCCTATGGTGGGACGAGGTAAAGGAAGAGGTAAGGGAAGTAAACAAGACAAAGGGAAAGGGGAGTTAAACAAAAGCAGAAATATGCGGGCCACCTAAAAAATATAATACCTACTAGGATTAGCATTAGATAACATATACCTGGGAGGGCTAAAGTTAGAGAAAAATCTCCATTGTCATCTGTTGAGGAAGAATATTTTGAGAATCCAAACCCTAGTCACTTGGTGCCTTATGACCCTTCTTTGTTTGTGAGACCTAAAGCTCATATAAGATATTGTAGTGACAAAAAGAGAGTCATAATTCTTGAGAGAGGGTTCAACATTCAAAATGTGAGCAAGTATGAGGACCAAATTGTAAGCATCATAAGAGATAGGAAATGGGAACTCCTTTTGCGCGACTATGCAGGAAGAGGTGAAACAGGATATTCAGAAATTGTACAACAAGCTAATGGACATGTTAGTAGGGAATGGGACAAAGTGGTAGTAAAAGGGAAGAAAAATGATATTTTACCTGCGAGGTTGAATAGATTTTTTGGCCTACCACAAAATAGAAAAAGAACGGATGAGGATTACCCTAACGCAATTATGAAGATAAGGAATCCTACCCCTTTCAAATAATCCAAGACACGTTAGAGATACCTCCGGGAAAAGGGATTTGTTCTTGATAGCGAAAGTCACCCAAAATTTATTAAAACCACATATTTTAGCTAGATTACAAAGAGTCTGAGTAATATTATAGGCGCGTGCTTTTATCCGACCAAGCAACACTTTAAAGTGACGAACCCTAGAGCTGCTTTATTATATCATATAGTTATGAATAAGGGTTATATTGGTGTTGGGAAAGTTATACATGATTTTATGAAGTTTGCTATGCAAACTACGAAAAATGAATAATTATCATTCCCAATTTTGATCACTGAATTGTGTAGGAAAGTCGAGGTGGGTTTTGATACCGAATTCGATGCATTGCCGAAAAAACCATGAATGATGCGAGAGTACAACGAATGAAGAAGGTGATGGGATACAATGACTCAGAGGATGAACATGAATCATTCAATGCAACAAATGCAAGAGAAGCAAATAAGCGTAGTACAACCAAAAATAGAAGGAAGATAAAAGAAGACGTGCAGAAAGAGGCAAGATTAATGGCTAAAGTTAACATATCGAATGTTCCTACGAGTTCGGCACCATCTTTTTCACAGCCTAGGAGGAGAGGATTTTTTCGGACCATATTTTCTTCACTTATATGTAGCCGGACGGATATTCATCGCAACGAAGAAATGATAGCAGCAAATGAGAGAACTTTACTGTTAGGGCATGTCCCTTGGGTCAATCTACAAACATTATTTATCTCGTAATTTTAGTTAATAAAATTGAGGTTTTCATTTGATGTTTTATTACAAGTGATTGCATGTTTACCTTATAGTAAGATCCATGTGTATTTGTTGAAATATACTAAATGTCTCTAGTTAGTCATTATACTGGGAACTATAACGAGTTAAGGCTAGTGTGAATCTTCATTGATGGTCATGTTATGATCATGCGTATAGGGATACGAATTGAGATCATGAGTACTTATTAGGGAACAAGATACTGGACCGACCCACTATGAGAACACCACATGAATTAAATCAAAGATGTTACTCATGGTAAGTATATCATTTAGTCCTTCGACTTAAGATTACCATAGACTTTGATATTAGGAGCATGGTAATTTAACACAATCAAGCGTTGTCTTAACCAAACGATTATAAAGATTGTGATTGATTACCATGTGAATAATTTGTGAACGTATGTAATCAAGATAGAATTTCTCATTCTCTTATAGAGAGATATCAGTGGATCCCTCAATGATACACTAATAATGGCCAAGTCCATGTGAATTGATATGATCAATGTCACTTGGATATTTTCGGCTTACCTAAAGATCGAGACTAGTACGATTAAACATTAAGGGTGACTTTTCATGTCTTATGTTTAATCAAATGATATTGCACGACAAAATGATATGATATATTTGATATTCATGCTACTTGGGTGGTCATAATGCCTTGCTAGAGACCGCTTATGACTTGTGTACCAAAATAATTTTAGTTCAATGCCAACGTCGCATGAACCTATTGGGTCGCACACAAAGAATGGTTTTGCGCAATTTCAATTAGTCCAGAGTAATGAATTTTATATGATAAAATTCATGACATAAAAGCCCTTACAACTTGTTATATGATAACTTATTAATAGGGTGTATGTGTAATTTGTGTAAACTGCATAAATACAATAGTAGTATTATGAATAGGATTTTAAATGAGGGCTTATCTGCACATATAAATAGAGGTTGAAACCCTAAAACGAAATAAGATTTTGTTTTTACTATTTTCTAGTTCTCTGAATTTTGGGAGAGAAAGAAAAATTTTTATATCTCTCTTAGGGCTAGCACTCCAAATTGTAATCGTTGTTCATGTGTGGATTTTCGATAGAGGATGCGCGCTTGAACGTCTTGGAGACCGAACAATTAGAGAAGGAAATCATAGATTAAAGTATGGTTTACTTTTGTAAATCTAGTTTAATAAAACTTGTTTTCGATCCTGTTGGGGTTTTTCAAAAAACAATTTGAGTTTTCCACTGTGTATGAACCCCAAAAACCCAACAGTGGTATCAAAGTCTTAGGCACGGTTCTATTAAAATTTTACATGTTTTCTCTAATGCATATATGATATATGTGTGAAAACACAATCTTGATTAATGTATATATGATGTACATATAGGTTCTGTGATAATTGTTATCAAGAATGTGTTTTAAAGCATGTTGTTAATTCATGTATTTGATACATACGCATGATTTGATTCAATGATAGAATTCATGTTTAGAATATTTCGATTAACATATGTTTTAATATTGAACGATGCAAATTTTGTATGTTCACATGGTAGAAGTTATGTTTAGGTTGATGTGATTCTGATGTTGAATACATACTTCATTTTCGTTCAATAATTATGTATGTCTCCATGATAGAAATCATGTTTAAGTTAATATGATTAATTTAATATGATTTTGTTGTTGAATGCATTATTAATATTTCGTTTCTTGATTCAATTGCTAGTATTTTATTAATAAGAATCGAAATTAATTGTAATCATATATCTCATTATGGTTATCTGTTAGTATATACCTATTAGATAGGAGATAAACTTTTAATCGGATAAGAATTAGAAATCCTATAAAATAGGTGATATATATAACAAATTCGTATTTGATGAGGATTCAAAGTATCTTAAATTCTAATTAGATTAGGATAAGATATTAAGTTAGAGGTGGGCTAGGATTAATTAAAAACGTTTTAATTAACATTTTTCATAATTAAAATAGGGGCAGTTTTGGACAGTTGGATTAGCTATAATAATAAGAAATTTTAGGCAATTCTCAATTTTCATAACTGAAATTCATTGTCTAAAAAAACGGGGGTGTTGCCCCCTGTGCCCATATCCGCTGACTGGTCAGTGGGACTGGCGCTAACTGTTGGTAGCGCAAGGAAATTCGTATAGTAGTCAATATTAGTAAAATTTCCTAACTTTTTTAGTGTACATGCATTGTAATATATGATATTTATCTTGTTTAAATTATGATCACTAGTATAAATAAAATCCCTCTTCCGGATTTTAATTCAAGTGTCATTCATTCTCAAACACTTGTCAAGCCTTCGATCACATCAATATGGATTTGCCTCCGCAGAGTGTATTGTATTATCTTGGTGAGGCAAGTTGAGTATTACTCTATTATTTGAAATGGTAATACTTGATAAAGCTATCAAAACGATTTTGGGCTTTGGCACTAGATGAGATAAAACACGATAAGACATAAAATGTCATAATATCACAAAAAACAACTAAAAGTTACATATGACGTAATTGGTAAAAGGTACATATCTAAATAACCTAATTCAAAGTGTAATGTCTTACCTGTCAGAATTAGGTGAAACATAGATTTTAGTCCCTTAAATTAACATAGTTATTTTAGGAGAGTTGTAAATTTAGTGGGAGTCTATTCCTCTATAATAAAATGAACTTTTGCTTAATCTTTGTTGTAGATCTATGGCCTCTTCAAATTACTTTAATCTCTTGTCACTGCGGTCCATCTTTGAGAAGCATAAATTGTCCGGGACAAACTTTCTTGACTGGTTCTGAAACTTGAGAATTGTTCTTAAGCATGACGCGAGTTGTATGTCCTGGGTTATTCTATTCTTAAGGAACCACCAGCCAATGCTTTAAGAGCCGTAAAGGATGCACATAATAAGCATGTAAACGACTTAACTGATGTTGCATGCATTATGTTGGCAACCATGGTTCATGAACTTCAGAAGGACATGGAACACATGGAAGCTTACGACATGACTACGATACTAAAGGAAATGTTCCAACAGTAGGCTAGGCAAGAAAGGCTCGAGACAGTCAAGAACCTTCATTCTTGCAAAATGGATGAGGGTGCGTCAGTTAGTCCTCAAGTTCTGAAAATGAAGGGATATGTTGACCATCTTAATAGACTTAGATTTCTCATAAGCTAAGAGTTGGTTACGAATTTGATCCTGAATTCATTGCCTGATAATTATTCGCAATTTACGATGAACTATAACATGAATAACATGGAGAAGTTTATTTCAGAGTTGCATTTGATGCTTAAAACTACTGAGCAGAATGTCATGAAACCCACTGCCAATGTGTTGATGATTCAGAAAAGAAATGCTATGAAGAAGAAAGGCAATAGCAAGGCTAAAGTTGCCAAGGTTGTTGTGAATGTCACAAAACCTGTGGAACAAGTCAAGCCTAAGGCTACTTCTACTTTACAGTCCCATAAAGAAAAGGAAAACGAAGGAAATCTTCATTTCTGCCATGCACCTGGGCATTGGTTCAGAAATTGCAAGCTCTATCTTGAAGATCTAAAGAAAAAGAAGAGTAGTGCGACTACTGCTTCAGGTATTTACGTTATTGAAGTTAACTTGTCTACTAGTGATTCCTGGGTATTGGATACCGAATGTGGATCTCACATTTGTATTAATATGTAGGGTATCACCAAAAGTAGAAAGCTAAATAAAGGAGAAATCATCCTACTAGTTGGAAATGGAGCAAAGGTTGATGTGTTAGTTGTAGAGTGCTATGAGTTAATTTTACCTAGTGGACTTGTTTTGGTTTTAAATAATTTTTATTATGTCCCTGCCTTTAGCAGAAACATCATTTAAGTTTCATGTTTGGATTTGGATGGTTTTAATTTCATTATTGTGAATAATAAATGCTCAATCTAAGGATATTTTTTATGCGAATGCTAATTTGTTTGATGGTCTTTATAATAGAAGATTAATGATGAACGAGAGCACATGAATACGATTCCTTATGCATCAACTATTGGATCTATCATGTATGTCATGTTATGCACCCGACCTGATGTATCATATGATTTAAGCACAATAAGCAGATATCAGTCTAGTCCCGGTGAGAGTCATTGGATAGCAGTTTCGGTCTATTGAAAATTGGAAGATGAGCTTGTTGTAAATGGTTACACAAATGCAAGTTTTCAAACTGATATATATGACTTCAGATCATAGTCTGGATATGTATTTCCTTTTAATGGAGGCGCAGTGAGCTAGAAAAGTTCGAAGCAAGAAATCGTGGCAAATTGTACAATAGAAGCTGAGTATATTGCAGCGTCCGATGCAGCTAAGGAAGTCGTTTGGATAAAAAAGTTCATATCTGAACTTGGTGTGGTTCCGAGTGTAGCTAACCTCATTTGCTTGTATTGCGACAACAATAGGGTGATAGCACAGGCCAAGGAACCAAGATCGCACCACTAGTCCAAACATATACTTAGATGTTTTAATCTCATTCGAGAAATCATTGAGAGGGGAGACGTCAAGATTTGCAGAGTTCCTACAGAAGATAATGTTGTAATTCCTTTGATGAAGGCTTTTCCACAAGCAAAACATGATGGTCATGTTAGGTCATTTGGAATTAGATACATGAATGATTGGCCCTAGTGCAAGTGGGAGATGTTGGGGCATGTGTCATAGGTCAATTTACAAACATTTTTTATCTTATAATTTTAGTTAATAAAATTGGGGTTCTCATTTATTTTTTTATTATAAGTGGTTGCATATTTAGTCAACTATGGAGGCGATTTTCCTTGGAAGACGATTGTTAGAAAAATATAGAGAAAAGAAAAAAGATCTTCATATGGTATTCGTAGATTTAGAAAAAGCATATGATAGGGTCCCTAGAGATGTTCTTTGGTGGGTTCTAGAAAGAAAAAGAGTGCATGCTAGATACATAGACACTATTAAGGATATGTATGATGGAGTAGTAACGAGTATAAAGATATTTGGAGGAGCTACAAAAGGATTTCCTATTACGATAGGACTACATCAAGGATCGGCTTTAAGCCCATATCTATTTACTTTAGTTATAGATGAACTAACTAGACATATTCAAGAGGATATACCATGGTGTATGCTATTTGCAGATGATATTGTCTTAGTGGATGAAACTAAAGATGGAGTGAATAAGAAATTAGAACTCTGGAGGAATACATTAGAATCTAAAGGCTTTAAGTTGAGTAGGACGAAAACGGAATACATGCACTGTGAGTTTAGAAACACTAGACATCGAGATGACGGAGTGGTAAAATTAGGGGAAGTAGAAGTTCCTAAGGTAAACCACTTTAGATACCTATGATCAATCATACAAAATGATGGTAACATTGAGAATGATGTCACACATAGAATTCAAGCTGGATGGAAGAAATGGCGGAGTGCAACATGGGTGATTTGTGATCGAAATGTTCCTACTAAGTTAAAAGAAAAATTTTAGAGGACCGCAATTAGGCCAGCTATGCTCTATGGAAGTGAATGTTGGGCGGTAAAGCAACAACAATTACATAAAATGAACGTAGCAGAAATGATGATGCTTAGGTGGATGTGTGGTAAAACTCGTAAAGATAGAATAAGAAATATAGAAATTCAAAGACAAGTAGGAGTAGCACCAATTGATACAAAGATTAGGGAAGGGCGGTTGCGGTGGTTTGGTCACCTGCAAAGACGACCTACAAATGCCCCAACTAGAAAACTTAACTCAATAGAAAGCGTAGAAATTCGACGAGGTAGGGGCAGACCAAAGTTAACATGGGATGCATTAATTAGGAGGGATTTGAATGGTTTGGAAAGCTCACCATCAGTTGCACTTAATCGAGCACAATGGAAAAGTTTGATCCATGTAGCCGACCCCAGTTAATTTGGGACTGAGGCTATGTTGTTGTTGTTGTTGTTGTAAGTGGTTGCATATTTACCTTATAGTAAGATTCATAGGTATTTGTTGAAATGTCATAAATGCCCCTAGTCAGTCATTATATAAGGAACTATAATGAATTAAGGCAGTGTGAATCTTGATTGATGGTTATGTGATGATCATGCGTATAGGGATACAAATCGAGATCATGAGTACTTGTTATGGAACAAGGTACTAGATCGACCCACTATGAGAACACCACATGGATTAAGTCATATGTGTTACTCATGATAGTTATATCATTTAGTTCTTCGACTTGAGATTACCATAGACTTTGATATTAGGATCATGGTACTTTGAAACAATCAAACGTCGCCTTTAACCGGACGATTATAAAGATTGTGATTGGTTACCATGCGAATAATATGTGAAGGTGTGTAATCATGATAGAATTTTTCACTCTCGTATAAAGAGATATCAGTGGGTCCCAATCTAAGCAAAATGGTGGAGAAGAGTGAACTGACCAAAGATAATCTAAGTGACATGAGTAGGATATATAAAACACCACACGCTAAGATAGACGAGCTAAAAGCCATGGTTGAATTATTATTAAAGGATAGATCAAGCAAAGTAAAATCTTGTATTGAATTAAGCCAATCTAATTATGAATACCCTTTGAAACAATAAACCAAAATAGAAGAAATTAATGCTATAATGAATCAATATGATGGATTTGTAGATTCCAATTATAAATTTAATAGTTATGAAAATTACTCACAACCGAATGTAGGTAATCATATTAACAATCAAGGTTATCAAAGGTATAAAACATCGAATAATTCAAAAAGAGAAAAAGATCAAATAATTCAAACATTACAAAATGATATGACTGAATTGAAAAACCAATTAAGTCAAATGGCAACATAAATGAGTGATTTGTAAATCAAGGGAACCATCTCAACTTTATCCTACTTTATATGAAAAAACACCAGCCATGACATTAAGAAGTGGTAAGCAGATGGATAAACCTAAAATATCAGACCAATTAGTATGTAGAAAAGAAATATAAGTAGACCTAGAAAAAAAATTGAAGTAATAAGTGACAAGATTCCCAACGAAATGGGTAATGAACCTGATAAAGATAAACTAATTAATATAAAACCACCATTCCATCATCGTTTGGAAGATAATAAAATTGCTAAGAAATTGTAGGAAGAAAAACAAATATCTGATACATTAAAGAAAGTAGTAGTTAATATACCTCTATTTGAAATCATTCAAAATGTACCTAAGTATCATAAATTTATAAAAGATTTATGTACTAATAAGATTAAGGCTAATGAAAAGGTGTGTCTATGAGAACACGTATCCGCACTAATTCAAAAGAAGTTACCTCCTATATGTTCTGATCCTGGAATGTTTTTCATTCCATGTACGATTGAGAATATAGGAATTTCTAAAGCATTATGTGATCTAGGAGCCTCCATAAATGGTATGCCTTTATCTATTTAATTATATAAATGACATACGTGCATTTAGAAGAAGTTGGTATAGTCGTACGATTAGCAGATAGGTCCATTATTAAACCAATATGGTTACTCGAAGATGTACTAGTCAGGGTTAATGATTTAGTCTTCCCAACAGATTTATATGTCTTATATATGAAAGAAGATAATTTCTCTAATAGGACCTTCAAATCTTAGGAAGACCGTTTTTGAAATGGCAAAAGCAAAGATTAATGTTTCAAATTGAACATTAACAATGGAAGTAGATGATGATACAGTGAATTTTAATATATATGATGCAATGAAATATACAATGGATGTTTCTTCTATATGCATAGTAGATATATAGATCCGTTAATAGACAAATCTTTTAGAAAAGATAAAATAGATAAATTGAAACTAGCAATTGAAGATTTAGAAGAAGATAATGATATAGACGAGGAAGCAAAAGAGATAATAAGTACTTTAGAATCATATAATGAACTACCATAACTTACTTATTACCTACGCTTATCTAGATCTCATTCAAAACTTTTACCTTCTATAGTTAAAGCCCCAAAATTAGATCTGAGAACCTTACCAGATCATTTGAAATATGTTTATCTAGGGGACTGTGATAAATTACCAGTAATAATTTCTAATAAACTGACAAGTCTAGAAGAAAAGTTGATAAATGTATTAAAAGAATTTAAAGGAGCAATAAGATGGACCATAGCTAATATTAAAGGAATAAGCCTAGCTACGTGCATGCATAGGATAAACCTAGAAACTGATATAAAAGTTTCTAGACAACATCAACATAGATTAAACTCACCTATGATGGACATCGTAATAGCTGAAATATTGAAACTATTAGACGCATAAATGATATTTCTAATAGCCGATAGCAGTTGGGTAAGCCTATTCCAAGTAGTCCATAAGAAGACAGTAATTACAGTAATAACAAATGAGCATGGAGAATTAGTACCAACTAGAGTCCAAAACAGTTGGAGGGTATGTATAGATTATAGAAAATTGAATGCTTCAAAGTCCTGTATAGAAAAGATGTTAGAAAAATTAGCTGGAAAAACTCATTACTGTTGTCTAGATAGTTATTTAGGATTTCACCAAATATATAGAGCTCCAGAAGATCTAGAAAAAACTATTTTTACTTGCCCCTTTGGTACATTTGCTTATAGACGTATGCTTTTTGGTTTATGTAATGCACCTGAAACGTTTCAAAGGTGTATCATTAGTATTTTCTCTTATTGTGTGGAAGATTTTCTTGAAGTTTTTATGGATGATTTTACAGTTATGGTAATTCATTCGATGAATGTTTAGTTAATTTAACTAAAGTACTTAAAAGATGCATAGAAAATAATTTAGTACTAAATTATGAACAAATGTCATTTCATAGTAGATCAATGACTTATATTAGGACATATAGTGTCACATAAAGGAAAAGAGGTAGATCCAGCATAAATTTAAGTAATCAAAATGTTACCTTACCCCACTATGGTAAGAGAAATGCAATCTTTCTTGGGCATGCAGGATTTTATAGAAGATTTGTAAAAGATTTCTCCAAAATTAAATAACCTTTATGCAAACTTTTACAAAAAGACATTCTTTTTGAATTACCAATGATTGCAATATAGCGTTCGATAAATCAAAGGATTCTTTAACAACCACACCTATGATTAAATCACCAGATTGGTCGTTACCCTTTGAAATTATGAGTGATGCAAGTAACTATGCAGTTGGAGCATTTTTAGGTCAAAAGTATGAAAAGAATCTCATGTTATATATTATGCTTCTAGGACACTAGATCCAGCCTAACAGAATTATACCATTACAAATCATGTAGTTTTGTAATATTTAATGACAAAACAAGATGCAAAACCTAGACTAATAAGATAGATACTATTTCAAACAAGAATTCGACCTTACTATAAAAGATAAGAAAGGAGCCAAAAATCTAGTGGCATACCACTTAAGTAGGTTAGAAAATGCAGAACCACATATACCATTAAGGGACAAGTTTCCGAATGAATACTTAATAGTATAAAGAGTGATGGACCATGGTATGCCGATATAGTCAATTATCTTACCACTAATAGGTTATCACCTTACTTAACCAAAGCTCACAAGAATAAAATTAAAAAGGATTCAAAACATTATTTATGGGATGATCCCTATTTATGGAAGTTTTGCATCGACCAAACAATTAGGAGATGCATACCACATTCAGAAGTACAATCAATTATATCTCATTGTCATACTTATGCATGTGGCGGAAATTTTGGTCCACGTAGAATTGCTCGTAAAATTTTGGATTATGGATTCTTTTGGCCCACTCTATTTCATGATTTTTCCTTTATATAAAATCTTGTCCAAATTGCCAACGCACTGGAAACTTAAGACGTAGAAATCAAATGCCTTTAACTTCGGTTCTATTTTTAAAATGTTTGATGTATGGGGTATAGATTTCATGGGACTTTTTCCACCATCAAATGGCTATGTTTATATTTTACTTGTTGTAGGTTATGTGCCTAAGTGGGTAGAAGCAAAAGCTACTAAAACTAATGATTCAAAAATAGTGATTGATTTCTTCAGATCAAAATTTTTTATAGTTTTTGGAGCACCTATAGCACTTATATGTGATAGAGGTTCACTTTTTTGTAATCAATTAGTTGTTGACCTACTTGCTAAGTACAACGTCAAATATAGGACTTATAATGTATATCACCCACAAACTAGTGGATAAGCTAAAACTTCAAATAGAGAAATTAAGTCAATACTTTAAAAAACAGTTAGTCCAACACGTAAGGATTGGAGTCTTAGATTGGAAGACGCAGTATGGGCATACAAAATAGCATTTAAGACACCCATAGGCATGACATCTTATAGGTTAGTATTAGGAAAAGTATGTCATTTACCAGTAGAACTAGAATATAAAGCCTGTTGGGCAATAAAAACATGTAACGTGAATTACAATAAAACAAGAAACCAACGTAAGTTGAGTCTTCAAGAATTAGAAGAAATTAAGAATGACCCATATGAAAATGCATCAATTTATAAAGACAAAACCAAAGCATTTCATGATAAAAAAATTTAATTCCTAAAAATTTTCAAGAAGGAGATAAAGTTATATTCTTTTATTCATGACTTAAATTATTTCCTAGAAAACTCAGTTCGAGATGGATAGGACCTTATATGGTTGTCAATTTACTACCTTATGGCATAATAGAAATAGAAAGCTTAGAAACAAGATGAATATTTAAAGTAAACGATCATAAGTTAAAACCATATTATGAAAATTTTGTCAAAAAGGCTATGAAGATCATCAATCTTGAGAATGACCACCAAAGTTCACAAAGTAAGAAAATGGAGTTCAATGATTGTATCTACGCGAGTGAAACCGTTAATAATGAAACCATTACACTATGGATGTATAACAAAACGCATAATAAGAAGAAGAAATCAAAAAAGCAGCAACCTGAAGAGAAGCAACCTGAAGTTCAACATCAAAAAGGGAAGCAACCGGCGGAAGAAGAATTCACTAAAGAGCAACTAAAGCTTAAAGATTTAGGACATATGATTAAAATTTACAATGATGATCCAGGGAGACTCTTTCTCCACGTGATGATCCATGATGTCAGTTTTTCTGGTGTTTTACTTGATACAAGAGCTGATATGAATATTTTACCGGAATAATGGTGCAGAAAAGTCAAGTTAAGAATTGATTTTATACCGCCTTTCTCTGTCCATAAAGCAAATGGTGATAAGATCTTTCCACTAGGAATATCAATGAATGTGCCAGTGCAAGTAGGATGATTCAAGTATCTCACCAACTTCTTGGTAGTACCACAGATTGAGAAAGATGATGTGATATTGATGGGACTTACTTTTCTCAAGACAGCTGGAGCTATTCTCGATGTTGAACAACATAAAGTTACACTTAGGATGGGAAACGATTGTATGTTTCCTCAGGATGGTTACGAGATGGAGGATTATGTTAATGAAGACAATTATGATGATGATTATGAAGGTGAGACATCTTATCGTGATATTTATCCTAGAGAACGTTATGTGGATGCTAAGAAAGATAAAGAAGTTGAAGACGTCAATGATGATGAAGAATCGACTGATGGTCAGTTTGACTCGCTCAAACGGAATGACGAGTGATCTTATATACCAAGTCGAGCCAATGACTATAAACAAAGCGCTCAATGGGAGGCAACCCATACTTTATCCTTATTTTCAATTTTACTAGTAGGAATAATTAGTTTTTTTTCTATTCTTTCAATTTTTGACTCTTATAATGGAAGTATTTTAGGATTACAATCCTGGAATAGTTTCATATAATGGCGTTGTTTAAGCCAATGTCTTTCCATTTTACTAGATTTATGATAGTTAGTATATTTATTCTCTCTCATTTTAACTCTCTTTTAGGAAAACCCCAATTGAGAGGGGGATGATCGAGTTGTTTTTCAGTTGAATCTTATTTGTCTTTAATTATTTTAAGTAATAAAGCATTTCTTTAGTATAATATTCCTTAATTAAAAGTCCAAATTCATTTTCGTAATATTTCTTGTTGAGTATTGATTAGATTTTGCCTTAATTATGATTACTATATGTAATAATTAATCAAATATAGAATATATTGGAAAAACAACAGGAAATGACTCAACGATTTCCCAGCGATACCAATTAACACTGGGAATCGTTATGTAAATTGCCAGCAGTTTGCAGGTTTTTAAGTAAAAATTGACTCAGCGATTTGTCAGCGATTTTGATTTTATACTAGGATTCACTGAACCAATGAGACCAATTTTCAATGATTTCACTAATGATTTGTTAGTGATTTCACTTAAACCCTAATTCGTTGAGCACGAATCCATTTTTAAAAAAACATAACTCTAAATCCCCAATAATAAACCCTTTCACACATAAAACTTTTACACCCATTCATTTGATTTATCAATTTTTGCCTAGATTCAACCCTTCAAAGCTTGAATTAAAGCTTAATTAAGTGCATGCCACCTTGCTTAGGAGTGTTTCAACCTTATAAATTTTGAGTCCAAGTTCATACAACCTCATTAGGGCTTAGTAAGTGTTTTTTCAAAATTGAGGCTTGAAAAATGGGTCAAATGAGCTAATGAGCATAATATTTGAGAGATTCACTCTCAAGAAGGTAATGAATTGATACTCTAAAAATCCTTTTGATTTCGATGTCTTGAACAAAAATTGATTTTTGATATATTTTCAAACATCTGTATTTTTTGAGTTTTCATTGCAAATTGTTTTTGAAAATGATTTTTCATGCACATTTCAATTTGAATATGGATTTTAAAATGACTTTGGGGGTTTTTACGAATTTTTTCAATATATACATACTTATTATAGGGATATATCGATACAATTATTTTATACGAATCACTTTCAACTCTTTCGGTATTTTATGCTAAAACCTTTTCTTAAACTTGTTTCCTTACCTTGTTGGTTTGAATTTTCAACTACATGATTTCAATTTACCTATTTCATCATAGTTGAGTTATTTTATGGCGATAGGAGGTAGAAGAAGAGGTAAGAGTAGTAAACAAGACAAGGGGAAGGGGGTAGTACAAGCAAAATAAAAGCATAAGTATGCAAGCCACCTAATGAATATTATACCAACTGGAGTTAGTATTAGAGAACATAGACTTGGAAGGGCTGAACTTAGATAACAATCTTCATTGTCGTCTGATGAGAAAGAATATTTTGATCATCCGAACCCTAGCGACTTAGTGTCTTATGACCCTTCTTCGTTTGTGAGACCTAAAGCTCATGGTAGGTATTATAGTGATAAAAAGAGAGTCATAATTCCTTAGAGAGGGTTCATCATTCAAAATGTGAGCAAGTGTAAGGATAAGATTGTGAGCATCATTAGAGATAGGGATGGGAGCCACTTATGTGATACTATGCGGGTCGAGGAGAAAGAGGATGCTTGAAAATTGTACGACAATTTTATGCAAATGGGCATGTTAGTAAAGGACAAAGTAATAGTTAAAGGGAAAAAATTGATATTTCACTTACGAGGTTGAAAAGATTGTTTGGTCTACCACAAAACAGACAGAGAACGAATGAGGATTACCTGAATGCCATTTATGAAGATAAGGAATCATATCCCTTTCAGATAATTCAAGACTCGTTAGAGATACCTTTAAGGAGGGGATTTGCGCTTGATAGTGAAGGCCACCCAAAATTTATTGAGATCACCTATTTTAGGAAGGTTACGAAGAGTTGGAGTTATATATATATATATATATATATGCATGTTTTTATCCAACCAATAAACACTTTGAAGTAAAGAACCCTAGAGCTGCTTTATTCTACCATATAGTAACAAAGAAGGTTGATGTTGAGAAAATTATACATGATTCTATGAAGTTTGCAATGCAAACTACAAAGAATGAAGGACTATCATTCCCAATTTTGATCACTAAATTGTGTAGGAAAGTTGGGGTGGGTTTCAATACCTAATTTGATGTATTGCCCAAGAGGATCATAAATGATGCAGGAGTACAACAAATGAAAAAGGTGGTAGGATATAATGACTTGAATGATGAATGAGAATCATTCAATGTAAGAGAAGAAAGAATGCGAAACACAACTGAAAACAGAAGGAAGATAAGAGAAAACGCACAGAGAGCAGCGAGATTAATGGCTAGAATGAACGTACCGAATGTGGCTACAAGTTCGGCACCATCTTCATCACAACCTAGGAGGAGAGGATTTTTTTGGACCATATTTTATTTACTTATATGTAGCCAGACGAATATTCATCGCAATGAAGAAATAATAGCAACAAATGAGAGAAATTTACAACGCTACCATTCTATGTCTGAGAGAAGACATGATAGTCATTTATAAGACTCGAGGAGAAGCGTCGACATCTTATCCCTGCAGTTGCAATGTCTAACTAGAACTTACAACCTAGTTGATAGTTATGTTTTCCAACCTTCTGCAGAAATGGATGAAGATGATGAAGCTGACTATGAACTTACTTCTGGACACCACCGTGTGCAACTGATTTTCTCTTATATGCAATGAATGAATGAATGATTCAATATAATGACGTTGATGAAGTTTTGACTAATGAATGATTATGCTCCCTTTTGCATCCCATTCATTTGAAAATTGTTGAATTTAATATTTGCATATTTATTTACATTTTTATTACATATATCAGATCTTTTATGATTCACGGGGTATGTTTGTTACGTTGGAAACCCAACTTAATTTTAAAACTTTGAGGACAAGGTTTGGAATGAGTTTGGGGTATTTTAGGTGAAGTATGACATTGATAGCAATGAAAGCAAAGAAATGAAAGAAATGTAGCATATAAGTTCAGAATTGATCCAAAAAGTTCAAAAAATTTGATCCGATATTCAAGTGAGTTGACAAAAATTTTCAAATTTCTTCTGAATTCAAGTATAAATTTCATTTTACTTTATTTTTAGTTAGAATGATAATGAACATAGAATAGATTTTTGAATGGAAGTGATATTTTTATTACCCAAGTGAGTTTTATAATAGAAAGAATCAATTTTTATACATTTTTTATTAACTTTACTAGTTGATGTATACACTTAATTGAATACATTGTGTTAGTTATGATAATGGATAGAAGATCGAAACAATTATGCAAGATGAAGAAGACATGTTTTTAAGAATCTTGTAATATAAAAGCTTTTGATTAAGTATTTTTATAGTATATATAATTATTATACCACGATTGAAATAAGTAATGAGTTAGAAACTGATGAATTTTTATAATTTAGAAGAATATTTTCTCCAACTTTAGTAGATAGTGAGAAGTGTTAACAAGAGTTTACAAATATATATATATATATATAGAAAGTCCTATATATTCCTAAGGAAATAGAGCAGGGAATTTATAGTGAGAAAAATGTGAGGATGTCTAAAGGAAATGGAGCAGGGGCTTAGAAGCAAAAGTAAAAGAAATATATATTAAAAAGAAATAATTAGAATATAGTAGAATAGAAAATGAGAGATGAAAAAGATGGATGTTCATAAACTCTTAGAAAAAAAAAAAAGATTTATCTCAAGTACTTGAAGCTAGATTTGAAAAAAGCATTTCTTAATCTAACATCTTTTAAATAACACTCATTGGTATCTTGGTGAAATTCCTATTGATTTTGATTGTGGCACTATTATAAAGTATTTTCTGAAAATTAAGATTAATATAGTGGTTTTGTGTTTTGAGATTCTATACTAGTTATCGTAATCTTGATGTTTGTCAGTGGAGATTGAAAAAACTTATATTGTGTACTGGCCTTGGTAATGAACTTTAAGTTTTAAAGGGTGTTATATTGGTTGGTTGAGTTATCATTAAGGGATGTTTTATTTTTTCTAAATCATTTTATTCTATCATAACTTTCATTTACTTATGGGTAATTTTTTTCATTTAAAAATTACTCTATTTTAAAATTTATATTATTTAAAGTTAATGTGAATTAGATTGAAATCAGTTTATAAAGAATGAAAAGAGAATATGATTGAGAGTAGGGGTGGGCAAACCGCTTTCACCACCAAACCGCGACCAAACCGAGGGTCTACGGTTTGGTGATTTTCCAAACCACCACCAAACCGCGAATCACCAAAACCGCACCAAACCGAACCGCGGTTTGCGCGGTTTGGTCGGTTTGGTTTCGCGGATTTCATGCACTCTATTTTCGAAAAAAAAAAAAAAAAAAAAAAAAAAACAAAAAAAAAAAAAGAATAAAAAAAAAAAAAAAAAAAAGACAAGCAAAAAAAGAAAATAGCAAGCAAAAATACCGATGCAATGGATTATTCTCAAGAACAATAGCGATGCGAGGCGGCGGTGCACGCAGCAAGCGGTGGATTCGGCGGCGGCGGTGCGAGGCGGAGTGAGGAGGATGAAGGGCGGCGGTGCGGGCTGCGCAGTGAGACACGTCACTCCGCGACGGCCGACGGCGGCGGTGAGAGTGCTCGAGAGGTGGCCTGCAGTGCGAGAGTGAAAGGAGAGACGGCGGTGAGAGGAGGAGCCGGCGGTGAGAGGACGGGAGTGAGGAGCGGCGGTGAGAAGGTGAGTGAGGAGCGGCGGTGAGAGGGAGGTGAGTGAGGAGCGGCGGTGACCGGTGAGGGAGGTGAGTGAGAGACTGAATGTGAGTGAGAGACCGAATGAGGTGAGTGAGAGACCGAATGTGAGTGAGAGTGAACGAGAGCGTCGACGAGAGTGAACGAGACCGAATGAGGTGAGTGGTTTTTTTTTTGGTTTTTAGGGTTTGTGGTTTGTATTTACCAAAATGCCCTCTGTTTGGTTAAACCGCGGTTTTCCCAAAATGAAAACCGCGACCAAACCGCGATTATGCGGTTTGGTCGTTTTCCAAACCGCGACCAAACCGCGAACTTTAAAAACCAGACCAAACCGTGCGGTTTGGTCGGTTTGGGCGGTTTGGGCGGTTTTTCGAAAATCGTTGCCCACCCCTAATTGAGAGTATTCATTTGCTCGAGACAGCAAAGAGCAAAGTTTGGGGTTATTTAACAAGTCAATAATTAGACACATTTTATAGTGTAATTTATTTTGATTATATATATAAATGATGATATTACACTAGGTATTCTCTTGTTTTGTGATTTCATGATTTAAATAGGAAAATGAAGAAATGGAAGAAAGTAGGAAGAATAGCAAAATAGTCAAACTGGAGAAAATATCCAACGATTAGCCAACAATTTGAGTTTATATTGAAAACCACCACCTAAATCAGTAGTAGGAAAAAACCAACGAATCCATATCGAATTGGAGAATGAACTAGAAATCACCAGCTAAATCGATAGAGCACAGAGAGCTAAACTTAGTGATTTACTCAGCGATTTATGTACAACTTGGGAATCACTGACAAATCGCTGAGGTCGGCGACAAATTTCTTAGATAAGAATGAGGAATTTGTATTTATCTAGGATATGTACTCTAAGGGAAAGTATATATAGGACCAGAGAACTTCGAAATCACTCTTTCTTTTCTCTCTTATTCTCTTCTTAACTTTCCATTACTCTTCTTTTCAATCTCTTGTCTCTTAAGTTTAGTTTTATATGTGAAGTAACATTGGAGCTTTGATTAAGAGGTATTTACTTAATTAATTATGTCTTTTAATTACATATTTATATTGTTTATTTTAAGCATGAGTGAGTAGTTAGTTAATCTAAACAAACCCTAGATATGTACTATATTTTGGATTGTTATATAATTATAATTATGGAATCACGTACTTAATGCTTTAAATCAATTCATATACATCAATCACAGATTAAACAAGCTGTTTTTGCGTATTACACGTAGTGATTATTTATGTTGAGTGCATAGTGGCCGATATGTTCCTTAATATAGAGTGTTCAAATCTATGTCTATAGTTATTGACAACAATTATAGAAGTAGTAACTAGGATTAATCTATAGGGCTTTTTCCGAGTGGATGTTCTAGGTGATTGTGTTCTAAGTTGTTTATTATGCGGTTTCGGTTAATATTGACTTAGATTATGCGTGATTTTCATTGAGTACCGCTATCGTATTTCTACGGTGTTGTGTTTTATCCAATGGATAGATTTACAATGATAAAAATGTGGCATTTCCATTGAATTTAAGAAAATCAATGGCTGGCTAAAGGCTGTCAACCTGTTGTGAATTAGGATTTAACGATTCCAAGATTCCACGTAATATAATTATAACTATAATGTGAAGTAATGTTATGTTTTAAGTGTTTGAAAACAATCCAAGTATATTAGAATGTTTAGTGGGGGTTTGTTTCAATGTGTATTTATATATTTCATTTACATTGATTTATTGATTATTTGAATTATTAGTTTGAATTATATTAAGTTAGTTTATTAAATTTAATTTTTTATAGTATAGTTATTTTAATTATTTATTTATTTTATTTGCATATTATTAGTGTTTAATTCCCATTTAATTAAATTAAAATAAGTTAAATTCAGTAAAACTTTAGGGTAGCCTTAATTCTTAAAAGATTTGAAAAAAATCCATGTGGAGATAATATTTCATTTACCTCTACTACAAAATAATTGTAAAATACGAGAAATTATTGTGCACGCTCGACACGTGTCAAGGTACATTTTAGTTTTATATGGTTTTTCTCTAACGTATTATGTATGTGTAGACTAATTAAGTCACATCTACTTGTTATAGCCGTCGAGACGAGAGAGGAGACATGCCTCGAGATGCGTGTGAGTCGTGAGACCGGGTAGAAAGTAATATGGTAAGTCTTAATTTACATAAATATGATTTAATAATTAATCTAATGTGCCTACAGTATGAATTTATGTATAAGCTATGGTGTTATTTCTTTGTGAATCATTTAAAGAAGCGTATAGTTTCAAATAAAAATTATAGACACATTAATATACCTCGAGATGTGTGCTGTCACCCATCACTATGTAACTTTGTGTCAACTTGTGTGTTAACCAGTTGAAGTTGTGGAGGTTATGAGTAAAAATGAGCCATAGGATCTTATAGAGATGGATGCACACACATTTGATAAATCCAACCATATAAGTACAACGCTTAGTGGTTCTTTCCCATTTGCATGGTTTTGAAACAAAGAAAATCAAAGATGGAGGAGTTGTTTGCTGAAAAAAAGTGGGTGATCGAGAGGGTAGATCATCAACAAATTGGAGTTTAAGAACTTGGTTACCAAGCCAATAACACTGGGTAATGATTTATATAAGCTTAATGCATTCAATTCATGGGAATTCTGATTTATAAAATGATTATTGGTATTTGAAAACAAACAGGATATTTAGATTCCTTGTGTTTTTCCATTCAATCTACTATTTTGGGTTTTTAGTTTTGGGTAAAAAATGAATTTGTTATGAATTTCTCAAGTTTATGAAGTTGTAAAATAAAATTGAAAATTTTGCATGTTGTTGTTATGAACCAGTCTCGGTAATTTGGTCATAACTTCCTCATTTTAAATCGAAATAGACTCACTATGTGGCATTTAAAAGCTAACTCAGAGGGGAACAACATTTACCGACTGAAAAATTTTGAAATTTGAATGTTTTCTTGTCTAAAAATCCTCTGCAACTATGGTGATGAATCTAAAGTTTCTGGGTTCACAATTTTGATAATGTCCTGCTATTTTGAGCATAACTCCCTAATTTCTTGTTGAATTGAACTCATCTTTTAGTATGATGTTCTAGGATATGTTTGTAGGCTTCGGTAAAACAATCATGAGTTTTGAAGCAATGGTTTAGGAGAAATAAATTTTTTAAAGTTGCTGGTCGGAATCTAAAACTATTTTGAGTCATTGTGGTAAAATCTAAAACTATTTTGAGTCATTGTGGTAAAATTTCCATATGCGCAAACCTTATAGTTCTGGAGAGCTAAGACATAGCTCTAAAAACTTCTCTTTAGACTACAATACATAATTTTAGTGTCTTAGCAATTGAAGTCAACTCACAAGTTGTTGCACCAAAACTGTCTCTATTTTAATAAAGAAGATTTGAACATAAGCAAATTATTAATGGGTCTGATTTTAAAAATTGGAATTTACAGCCACTTAAACCAACTTTAATAGCTCGTACAAGTCCTAAAACAACCTAATTAACTTCAGGAACGTAGAGGAGACTCTCGGGGAGTCATTTGCAAGTTGCGAGGTGTCGAAAGGTCGTATTAGCTTAAGACTTTGAATTAATTGTAAGTAAATTGATTAAGGCACTTCTCTCCTTTTCATTTCCCTCTTATATGTTGAATTTACGGTCTTTTAGACTGATGATGCTTTCGTACTATTAATGCCATGATTTGTTTGATATTCTTGCTCTTATTGGGCTATTGTTCTATGACATTACATTCTTGGTTTATATCATTGATTCTCATGTCTGAACAATGTCGTTTTTATGGTATAAAGATGTGATATGATTGTTGGGAATAACATGCTATTAGTGTAGTTTTGTTATGGGATGACTTGATGATAATGTACTTATGTTTTGGTGTGCCTTATGTCGCACTTTACCATGCCTTGAAATCCTTGTCTATTTTTTTCTTGACCTTATAAAGTAGTTCTTGTATCTAGGATCCCTTACATGATTGAGATGAGTGGCACGCAGGGTCACTGGACTCTCGGGATGTCGGCACTCCCCACTAGCTTGCGTGACATACGGGGTAATGGGACCCGGGATAGTCGGCAAAATATACAGATTGGGCACTTATGAGAGAGCTCACGCCTAGAGCATAAGGCTGATGTGATCTACGGCCGATCGGACCTAGATCGTTACTGCTTAGTCTAGTGTTAGTCTCACTTTGTTTAGTTGTAGCATCTCTTTACATAATCTTGATTCAGCATTTCTTCCCTATTATTATGCCTTTATATGCTTTTTATCATACTTAAAAATGTGGACAAATGTCTCTCATATTTACTTTACTTTAATGTATTCACCGTCTTTTTTATGACGGTGGGTGCAGATCCGTCGACTAGCAGGCCGAGCAAGGAAAAAATCGGCAACTACCTCTGAGCCTTTGACGTGTTGCTATTTCAGATTTTTGATATTTTGTATATTTACATAATTTGTCTTTCAGGTACTCTTGAGTTGTATATATATGGGTTGACCGATAGTTCTCCGACCAGACACATGTTTATTTCACTGTTCATCGTCACTTCTTTATATATATACATATATACATGTGATCGTTGTTTCCTGGTTTCCCCACTTAAGATTTTATTTACTTTGCTTCCGCTAAACTGTTAGAACTTCCGCTGAATAACTTGTAAACTGAAAAAAGTTTTAACTAACTCTAAAATTCACGAATAACGAGATTTGAGTAATACTTATTTTGAACACATATAACGAGGATAATATGACAAAAAGGCTTATTAATACGTTAAGTTTTGTGAGGCTGAAAATTATGCCTTAATGACGGGATTAGGCCGAGCGGTGCTCTAAATTTAGGAAGGGGCCGTCACAGATGAGCTTAGAGAGTAAGAAGGTTGGGGAGAGGAAGAAATGACGGGGAGTACGCTCTACAGACAAGGAAATGGGGAAGATGAGTTCTTTTACATTAAAGGGTAATTAAGACATTTCACCCAACTTTTGGGTTAAAAAAACAAAGTATTTCGCAAAATTGGGTTAATTTTCATTATCAATCGTCTTTTTAGGCTATTTTGTCAAATTTCTCCGTATCAAACAAACGAGTGCGATTCTCTTTCTCTGTCGCTCGCATTATTCTCCTGTGTATTCGGATTCTTCTCCCTTTTCTTTTCTGGGGATTTTTTCAGTTTTTAATTAAAAAAAAAAAAAAAAAAAAAAAAAAAACTCTTCCTTTTCTCGTGATTTCCTCACAAATACCATTTCTGATCTTCTACAGACCTCCCAAATATTAGACTTAATTTCTCCGACAAGGATGTCAATTGAATCCAATTCTCACGCTGAAGAAAGGTATTCTCGTTGATTTCACCCCTTTTTATTGATATATATGATCTGGGTTTTCTTCTTCTCTTTTTTTTTTTTTTTTAAAGTTATTTGTGTTGTGCCCATTTGAGTTGGAACTCAATGCATGTGTTTCTTTATTGAAATCTGTTGAAAAAAACTAAGGATTTGGATCCTGATTTCGGGTTTTCACTATCTGAGGATTCTGGGTGTTGGGTCATTTTTTTTTAGAAATTGGGTTTTCTTGGACATGATGGTTAGAATTGAAAAGAACCATATATATATATTTCCAGAGAGTGCATTGCCAAATTTCATTCTGGTGTTGAAATGGAAAAATAATTTGCTTAGTGTTGTTTGAATTGTGCATAAACGAACAACAACAAAGCCTTAATTCCAAATTAGTTGGGTCGGCTACACGGATCAAACTCTTCCATTGCGCTCGATTTATTGAATTTTGTATAAACCACATAGAAATCATTTTATCATAATCCATATTCGCCCCTTTTTTGCTTTAGATTATGAACTTTGTCCAATACTCCCCTTAATTTTTAATTTCATTTTTTTTTTTATTAAAAAAAAAAAACCTTCTGAAGCTAAGAGGATTTTTTTTTTTTTAAATAATCTCTATTTAGAAAGGGTCTTTTGTCCTCTTTTTCTCTTCCTTTCTTGTAAAATTTGATATTTTGAACTCTTAAGAGATGATACTTTATGGCTATGGTTGCATGTTCCAACTAATGGGAGAGAGGGAGTTGGAAAATAAACGGTTGATATTGATGAGATCAATAAAAGCACATGGAAATGACTGGATGCGTTGTCGTCGTTGCATGTTGAATGAGAGCTATGACCAGTATAGTAAACTATAGATTTATTGGAACCAAAAAAAAAAAAAAAGAAAAAACTATAGATTTATTGAAAGAGAAAAGGTCACATCCTTTTACCTTATGAATGAATTATTTGTCAGCAACTGTAAATATTGGCGGGCGAAGCATGGATTTGATATATTTAACATTGAAGCACTTCTTTGTGGATTTATCCATGGTTTTATGCATCATTTAAGTGATTTGGCAGTAAATTGTAATACGTTTTCTAGGAAATCCTTCAGTGTCAACATTTTGAGGTAAGTGGTGTGCAGCGGTCTTTGCAAAACTGTGCCAAACCAGCCAAATTGCAACTGTTTGGAAAACTAAACGACCTCAATCATTTTCGTGCAATGCGGTATGGTTTCATAAATGACCAAACCACACTTCACAGTTTGTGAGGCAGCATGGTCTAAATAAGACCTTGTCCAGCTAGGAAACCTTTGTATAACTTCTATTGAGGTTGAAGATGAAGAAATCGATTCTTCGTGAGCAACTTGACCAAGTGGAGAATAACAAATCTCAAAGGAAATTCTAATGAACCTTTCCTTGATTTCTTACCTTTGCTGAAACGTCTGATAAAATTTTTCTAACTGGTATTAGATGGAGAGAATAATTTCAGAACATGTCAGTCTCCAATATATGGAAAAGACTGGGGAAAAATATATTATTGTTGGGTTTAATGAATCCAAAAAACTAAACTAAATATTTGTCGTTTTTTACTTTATTGTTTATTGATGTTCGTTAGTTCATATCTTGGATTTAATTTCCGTCATCGGTGTTCTATGATGGCAAAATTGTGAAATTAAATCTTAATCTTCATATGCTTATGATTATGCCTCCATGCTGTTGTACAATAAACCTAATAGCGATGCTGGTTTTATGTGTTTAGATCATCCAACACTAGTTCTAGGTGGTTTGACTTATCGAGCAATAATACCATGCAATTGCTTGCTTACTTTAATTTGGTGGAAGCAGATGTTCTCTTTCTGAGATTTCTCCACTTGAAGCCATATTATTCGATGTGGATGGAACACTGTGTGATTCAGATCCTATTCATTTTGATGTCTTTCGGGAAATGCTGCCAGAGGTACAATTCATTTTGTCATTGCAACAATCAATTTTAACCATTCTACTTTATCAGCCATAATTATATTAGAATCTCTTACAGTTTGGTTTCAATGGTGGAGTCCCAATCACGGAGGAGTTCTACGTTGAGAATATTGCTGGAAAGCATAATGACGAAATGTGCAGTATCCTTTTCCCAAATTGGGATCATGAAAGGGCCCAAAAATTTGCTGAAGAAAAGGAAGCTAGATTTCGCAAGTAAAATTTTATCCAATGAGTTGATAAATTCACTTTTTCCTCTAGATGTGCATCATTTTGTTCACAATCATGGATATGCAGATTGGCACCAGAGAGATTGGTCCCCGTTGATGGCTTGTATAAATTACGCAAATGGATTGAAGATCGTGGATTGAAACGAGGAGCAGTCACTAATGCTCCTAGACCAAATAGTGAGCTCATGATCTCGCACCTTGGACTGTCTGATTTCTTTCAAACAGTTGTTCTCGGTAGTGAATGTGAGCGAGCGAAACCATTCCCTGATCCTTACCTGAAAGGTCTTCAAGACCTCAAGGCCTCCCCCAGTCACACTCTGGTGTTTGAGGTTTGCCTTCCTAACCTTCCAAATCGCTTATTCTCAAACCTCGAATTGAGTTGTCTCAGTCTCTAACGGCCTAACTTTCATTTTCTGTTTTAATTGATTAGGATTCTGCTTCAGGAATCAAAGCAGGAGTTGCAGCTGGGCTGCCAGTGATCGGCATAACTACTAGGAATCCTCCGCACACGCTGTTGGAAGCTGGCGCAACTTTCCTTATTAAGGATTATTATGACCCGAAGCTATGGAAGGCATTGGAGGAGTTGGAGACTAGAGCGTCCAATGCAGAAGCTGGAGCTTGAGGAGCTTTAGGGGAGCAATTTCTTTTGCTGTGGCTTGCAACAACAGCAAACTATTGAAACAAGTATAACTCTTGCAGTCCTGATTAGTGAATTGTTCTTATACTAATTGTGGTTATAAAATGTGGTATATGATATATCCATTAATAAAATAAAGAAAAATACTGTTCATTCATTTTTTTTCTTGATTTTATTGGTGGCTTTCTGTAAATTGTCCTACTTCAACTTTACTCTGCTTTATCTTTAACTAACTGAAAAATGAATTAAGAGCATTTTTTTAGGAGCCGCCCGTGGCTTAGAGAATGTTTGCCTGCCAGATTTTTTTTTTTTTTTTTGTTGGAAAAATCCCTTTTTCTCCCAATTATATAAGCAAAAGAATCCATTGTTATCAGACAGCACAATTTTAATTTGATTTACAACACACCTTACAGTAAAATCATTGAAAATCCTTAAGGGATTTTTGTTAAAATTCATGGGTATTAGATGTCTTGTCAGGTTATGTTGTTGTTGTTGTTATTGTTGTTGTGTTAGATGGCTTGTTGTTGTTGTTGTTATTGTTGTTGTGTTAGATGGCTTGTCAGGCTAAAATGTGTACTTTGTGGAAGACAGTAAATTGATTTACCAAAGTAACTTATTGAAGTAAAATTATGGGAAAAAAACAAGATTAGTAACTTATTGAAGTAAAATTATGGGAAAAAAAAAAGATTGGTACATTATAAAAGAAGTGGAAGAGTGTAACAAGTGTGATATCTTATATGTGATTGAAACTTTCTTACTAAGCTAGCAAGAAAATTTTATAGGATTGCAATTAGGCTAGATATACTATATGGAAGTAATGATGCTGGTAAAGAAACAAAAATACATGAATATGAATGTGGCAAAAATTAGAAAAGAGAGTTAAGGTGGTTTAATATATGCTATATGCTATATGCTTGGAACTCATTGATTATGGAGGATCTAAAAGATTTGGAAAGCTAGTAGAGTAATTGAGTGCAATGGAAGAGTTTGATGCATGTAGGCGACCCTAGCTAATTTGGGATTGAGGTTTTTCGTTGTTGTTTATTATTGTACAAAAATATAATATTTCTTAAGATATTACCATATTGTAAGCTACTCTAATATAAAATACAAGTTGAACCCAGACATCGTCCCGGAATACTTTGAATTTATATTTTTTTATAAATAAAAGTTGTTTAAAAATCAAAAGATATAAAATATATAAAGAATGATGTAATTGTAATTCTCGTAATAACTAAAAATCATAATCTTCAATTAAAAATATGAAAACTGAAAAATATCTACACTAAATTACTATGAATTTATATTTATTTCTTTATAAACCAACATATATAAAATATATGAAGAATGATGTAATTGTAATCCTTATAATAACTAAAAACTGTAATCTTCGATTAGAAATATGAAAGATGAAAACTACCTACACAAAATTATATATATACATATATTTAAAAAACAAAAAAAAGTTATTGTGTAGAAAAAAAAACCAAAAATTGAAAACAATGTACTAAGGCTATTAATTGAGTAATGAAAGTACTTATGCTATTAATTAGGCAAAGTAATTAATACACCAAAACATTTCAAATCTATGTAGAGTTGACATGTGTCAACAATGTACATATATAAATTGGATTACCCTTTAACTAAGCTTATGAATGATCACATCTTCCAGCACGGCTCTCACATTGAATAGTAACATCAAGCACGGCTTCTACATTGAATGCAATTTGTACATTCCATGTAAATTGTATTCATCTCCAATATATAATCACTTGTCCATATATTGTCATGTAACTTGTAATCTTGTATGACATGAGACTTTGGTGTAACTTGCACACTTTGTGCAAGTATTCATTCTCATCATAACTAAAGGCTTATATAAATGGGTTCCTTCACTTGTAAAGAATAGATCAATGTTGGAATGAAAATCTCTACATTTCTCAACTCTAGCTCTATTATCTCTTGTGTCATCTTCTCTACTTGTTCTAGTAGTTATTAGTTTATGTCATTCATGTTTAAGTCTTTAGCAAGTTCAACTTAGTTCACAACACGTTATCAGCACGAATTTGCTCTTGCATAAAAGAGATCTTGGAGTTCAAGAAGGCTAGCTAAGGAGACAAAGGTAGGAAGGTATAATTTTTGTTAATTTAAAAAAGTTCAACTTATTTCCATGTTATCATGGTTAATTTTTATGTCACATGCATCATTTATGCATACGTAATTTATTCATACAATATGCATTATAACGTCATCGACTACAAAAATATGCTCTGTAGTTGCGTTTTGGACGATCTTCTACATCAAAAATCAAAAGTCAATGTGACATAAATATTTTTTTCCTCTATACTATAAACGATTAGTTATTTTCTATTCTTGATTTTTATAATAAAAATAATACTATAAGTTTGAGTTGATAATGGGTAAGCCTTGTCCCTGGTAAAGCTAAACATTGAAAGGGAGACGGGTTATCTCGTTCAATGAGACATGGTTGCTAAGTAGACTTTGTCTCGCCACCCAACCTGAAAGTTGTACCATTAACTCATACAAGTAGTATATTTTGCGTATAAAATAATCAAGTCGTAAACATGCATTTAATCGTATAATATGTATTTTACATAAAAAAGAGAATACTATTTATATCGTCTCTATTTTAAAATAAAAATATCACACTTGATTGAATTAGTTGTCTTAATGTTGTTGAAAAGAATATATAATTATTTGTCAAGGCAACAAGTTGCTATAATTATATATAAAGCATCTATGCAAGTCTGTGCGTGTGACACTTATATTTTTCGTCAATATCTCGTTAGAGATTTGAAAAGTGTATATATTTCACTTTCTATTATTTTTCACCTCATTGAGACCACAATTGGTAATGCTCAAAAAAATCTCAAAATGAGTGGTTAGGTCTCATGCAACAAAATTTAATCAGTCGAATATTAATCATAACTCTGTAATTTTAATTACCTCTATGTTGAGGCTATGCAGAAATATGACTGATGAGACAGTAAAAAAAAGGTCACGTGGTCTGCCTCGATTTATTATTGCAACAAAATATCGAGCGCAAGCGTCAATTCAATAGATATTATGGATTGATTTTATGTCTCATGGTACCTAAGTAAATAATGAGATATTATTAATATAATATCACTCCCGTACAATTGATTCAGCTTCAATTTAAGAAGCAAATGTTGCATATAACAGCCATGGTCGCAATAACAAATTTATGGATGCGGAAAGAGTGAAAAGATCAGGTAAATGTCGTATTGATAATTCTACCAAAAGTTGGAATAAAAGTGGAGCACCACTAGAAATGACAAATAATTATCGACAATGAACGCTCATAATTGTTATATTTTTCGTCATATATGAAAGGTTATTTTGTCAAAATATTGTCATATATATACTCAAATATTTTTTTGACCTTTACCATGCCTTCAAAATCCAAAGTAAAATTATTAATTTTATCATTGAAAATGGCTCGTTAAAATTGGCACATTAATGTGTTCTAATCATGAGCCAAATATATGTGATGAATTTATGTCTTGTGTATTGTGCTGCATACATGTATATTATAATATAAAAGATAATATTTCTCGAATTTAAACTTAGCGGAGGCTAACGTTCAGACAATATCTGATGCAACAATTATATTGTTAATGCCTTGTTCAGAAGAAGTTTCTCAAAATAATATAGAATTTTTCTATAACATTATGATTTAAACTGAGAATAAAATTCTCGACTTTAACTTCTGGAATATATAAGGCACATTAAAATGAATGTCGTCATAAATCAAATGATCTTATGATATTCATAATGTGGAAAGATCTTTTTTATCGTCCAGAATCATCAATAATGCAAAAATATTATAAATTCACATGGATATCCTTTATGAAACCGCATTTTTTTATCAACTGGTGATTATCTCAAGGCAAATCAATATGCGACTTATATTGATTTAACTCTCCATTAATCATATTAAAAGATATCTTGGGTTCCTAATAGGGAATTTATTTATAACAAAGTTTCACTTTGATGAAGCAATTTTTCGGCCACCTTTAGAGAGAGATATAAGCCAATTCAAAAGGAATGATGTGAAATAGCTTGAAACGCTTCAAATTATATCAAATTTGTTGTATTATGATCCATAAATAAATTAATATGAACTTGAAGTTCAAATGATCATTTATTATAACAAGTTATAAATCAATTACTTGATGCAAGTACTATATATAAAATAGTGGCAAATTCATATGTTTCAGCATTAAAGGTTCATAAAGAAAATGATATCCATGTGCAACAAAATGCACAAGAACCAACAAAATGCTTAAGGTGTAAAAGACCAGATATTATATTTTTAACTTACTTGTAATGATTTGTTACAATGTAATATAAGATGTCTCACTCATGTGAACATGAGGGGGAAAATCAAAATGAGTTATTGATTACTGCATTCACTCTTTTTTCCTCAGCTATTGTTTTATCCCACTGAGTTTTCCTTGCAAGGTTTTTAATGAGGTAATTATATCAATATTAAAACTATGTATTAAGATTGATTAGTTTATTGCACTTTTTTTCCTTCGCTGTGATTTTATCCCACTAGATTTTCCTAGCAAAGTTTTTAATGAGGCAATCATAATAATATTATACTCCATCTAAAAAGAATTTATGAGAGCAATGTACTTTTTGTCCTATACTAGATTTTTTTCCCCAGAGTTTTTCTAATAGAGGTTTTAATGAGGCATTTATATTTTCTCAAAGTATACCAATGTGTTGCACTCTTTCCCTTAGCTATGGTTTTGTCCCACCGAGTTTTCATAACAAGGTTTTTAATGGGACAATCAACAATATTATACTCCCTGTAAAAAATTATGAGAGCAGTGTATTCTTTTTCCTTACTAGATTTTCTCCACTGGGTTTTCCTAGCAAGGTTTTCAATGAGGCAATCATAACAATATTATACTCCATATAAAATTTATGAGAGCTATATACTCATTTTCATATACTAGAGTTTTTTTCATAGGGTTTTTCTAGTAAAGGTTTTAACGAGGCATATTTTCTCGCCAAGTGTCATCCAAGGGGGAGTCTTGTAAATTTTGATGACTTTTTAACCAAGCTTATGAATGATTACATTGTCACGCATGACTCTCACATTGATTTGTAACATCAAGTATGACTTCCACATTGAATGTAACTTATATTTATCTCCAATGTACAATCACTTGTTCATGTATTGTCATGTAACTTGTAATCTTGTATGACATGAGACTTTGGTGTAACTTGCACACCTTGTGCAAATACTCATTCTCATCATGACTAAGGGCCTATATAAGGGGGTTCCTTAATTTATAAACACATCAATGTTGGAATGAAAATCTATACATTTCTCAACTCTAGCTCTTTTATCTTTTGTCTCTTATTCTCTACTTGTTCCAGTAGTTCTTAGTTTATGTCATCCATGCTTAAGTCTCGAATAAGTCCAACTTAGTTTATAATATATATATATATATATATATGTTGTAAATTGAGTTGGAACTTGCTAAGAACTAGAGAAGGAAAATAGAAGACTAAGAACTTCTACTACTACAAACTACTACTACAAAGGAGAAGATAAGAAATGAGATAGTTGGAATGAGAAGTTTTCATTCAACTTGGTGTGTGAATTACATTGGGGTTGGCACCCTTTATATAGGTCATTTGGTGATGATGATAATTGTATTTATATAATGTGTACAAGTTATACATACACCACAAGTCATACAACACATCACAAGCAACATAGACAATACATGGAAGAGTTGGTGTACATTGAAGAGGATTACAAGTTACATGACAATACATAGACAAGTGGAGGTACTATTAAGTGAGAAATACAAGTTACATGACTACACAATATGTTGGTGTACATGCATGGTCATCCATATTCCACAACACTCCCCCTCGGATGACACTTGCTTAGAGATTATGCCTCGTTAAAACTTCTACTAAGAAAAACCATGTGGAAAAAAATATAGTAAAAGAAAAAGAGTACACTATTCTCATAAATATTAAGATGGGTATAATATTGTTAAGATTGCCTCATTAAAAACCTTGCTATGAAAACCCAATGGGATAAAACCATAGCTAAGGGAAAAAGAGTGCAATACACTAATCAATAACTCCCCCTCATGTGAACATGGGTGAAACTTGATCAGTTTCTTTACTTGCAATGTCTTTAAGTTTACACAAGCCAATACCATATGTAAGCCTTTTAAATGTCGTAGTTGGTAAGGCTTTTGTAAATAAATCAGCAAGATTATCACTCGATCGGATTTGCTTGACATCAATTTCACCATTCTTCTGAAGCTCATGCGCATAAAAGAATTTTGGTGAAATATGTTTTGTTCTGTCCTCTTTTATGAATCCTTCACTTAATTGTGCAATACATACTGCATTATCTTCATATAATATGGTTGGAGAATCTTTTATTGAAGGCAATCCACATGATTCTTGAATATGTTCAATCGTGTTTCTCAACCATACACATTCACGACTTGCTTCATGAATTGCAAGTACTTCAGAATGATTGGAAGAAGTAGCAACCATAGTTTGTTTTACTGACTTCCATGATACAGCAGTATTACCACAGGTGAATACATATCCCGTTTGAGAACGGGCCTTGTGGGGATCAGATAAAAATCCAGCATCAGCATAACCTTGGATATTCAATTTTACCCATCTCGAGTAAAATAAACCCATGTCACTTATTCCTCGAAGATATCGAAAAACATGTTTAACACCATTCCAATGTCTTCGAGTTGGTGAAGAGTTGTATCTTGCAAGTAGGTTGACAGCAAAAGCAATGTCAGGTCTTGTACAATTTGCAAGATACATAAGTGCACCAATTGCACTTAAATATGGTACATCCGGACCAATTAGCTCTTCATCACTTTCATGAGGTTGAAATGGATCATTATCCACTTCAAGTGATCTGACAACCATTGGAGAGCTCAATTGATGCGCATTGTCCATATAGAATCCTTTTAATATTTTTTCAATATAATTTGATTGATAGACAAGTACTCCACTTGAAAAATGTTCAATTTGCAAACCAAGACAATGTCTTGTTTTTCCAAGATCTTTCATCTCGAATTCCTTTTTCAAGTATTCGGATGTTCTAACGATGTCGTCGTGGTTTCCCACTATATTTAAATCATCAACATATACAACAATAATCACAAATCCTGTTGATGATCTTTTAATGAAGACACATGGGCAAAGCGGATTATTTACATATCCTTCTTTCAGTAAATAATCACTAAGACGTTTGTACCACATTCGTCGGATTGTTTCAATTGCAAAGACCTTTGTAATTTTATAGAATGCATGTTATGAGGTTTTGATTTTATTTCTTTGGATATTACAAATCCTTCAGGGATTTTCATATATATCTCACTGTCTATGGATCGTACAGATATGTTGTAACGACATCCATTAAATGCATATCAAGCCCTTCAGAAACTGCAAGGCTTATCAAGAACCGAAATGTGATTGCATCTATAACAGGAGAATAAGTTTTCTCATAATCGATGTCAGGTATGTGTGAGAAACCTTGAGCTATAAGTCTTGCTTTGTACCTTGTAACTTCATTTTTTTCGTTTCTCTTTCGTACAAATACTCATTTATATCCAACAGGTTTTACGTCATCTGACGTTTGAACAATCGGTCCAAAAATCTCTCGTTTCCTTAACGAGTTTAGCTCTGCTTGGATAGCCTCTTGCCATTTTTGCTAATCAGGTCTTTTTCGACATTCGTCCACTGATCGTGGTTCTGGATCATCATCATTTTCACATATTTCAAAGGACACATTGAAAGCAAATATATCATTAGGAACAATTTTATTTCGATCCCAAATCTTACCAGAGTTTAAATAATTTATTGAGATCTCATTATTTTCATCTTTTTCCTCTTTTTCTAGAGGCAGTTGTTCCTTGTCAGAATCAACTTGTTTTGACAAATCCTTATCAAAGAATTCTTGTGCTTTCTCAGGAGTATTTCGATTTGTATTTATTTTTACTCCCGTTTTCCTCTTTCGATGAATTGTATCCTTTGAACCAACTGGTCTTCCACGCTTTAAGCGTTTCGTTGGTTCTTGTGTATTTTGTTGCACAGAGACATCAATTCTTGCATGAGCATTTACAGCTGAAATATGTGATTTCGTCACTTGTTTTGCATCATTAAATGCATCAGGTAATTGATGTGCGATTCGTTGCAAATGAATGATCTTTTGAACTTCAAGTTCACACTGATTTGTACGTGGATCATAATGTGATAAAATTGATGCGCTCCAAGCAATTTCGCGTCATTCCTTTTGAATTGGCTTCTTATCTCCCCCTAATGGTGGGAAAATTGCTTCATCAAAGTGACAATCAAGCAAACGTCTGCGAGTAAATAAATCTCATGTTAAGGGCTCAAGGTATCTTATAATGGACGATGAGTTAAATCCAACATAAATCCCAAGTTTTCGTTGTGGACCCATCTTAGTTCTATTGGGATGTGGTATAGGAACATACAATGCACAACCAAAAATTCTCAAGTGTGAAATATTTGGTTGTTGACCTAAAATGAGTTGCATTGGGGAATGTTCATGGTATGCAGTAGGCCTATAACGAATGATAGATGCTGCATGAAAGACTGCATGTCCCCAAACTGAAGTTGATAACTTAGTTCTCATGATTAAAGGTCTTGCAATTAGTTGAATGTCTTTGATCAGAGATTCTGCCAAACCATTCTGGGTATGCACGTGTGGAACAGAATGTTCAATGGTAATTCCTATAGACATGCAATAATTTTTAAATGCTTGAGATTGAAATTCTCCGGCATTATCAAGACGGATGATCTTGATTGGGTTGTCAGGGAATTGTGCTCTTAACTTAATGATTTTTGCTAAAAGTCTAGCAAATGCAACATTGCGGATCGAAAGCAAACAAACATGTGACCACCTAGTTGATGCATCTATCAAAACCATGAAATATCTAAATGATCCACAGTGAGGATGAATAGGTCAACATATGTCTCCCTGAATGCGTTCTAAGAAAACTGGGCATTCCACAACAATTTTACTTAGGGATGGTTTAACTATCAATTTACCTTGAGAACAACTAGCACAATTATAATCACCAGCTGAAAATATTTTGTGACTCCTTAAAGGATGTCCTTGCGAATTATTAATTACTCTTCGCATCATTGATGATCCTGGATGACCAAGCCTGTCATGTCATAAAATGAATGTCTTTGGATCATTAATTTTCTTATTTAAGACGACATTCGTTTCGACATGCCTTATATGAGTAAAATATAATCCAGATGATAAAGCTGAGAATTTTTCTAACACTTCTTTTTTCCCATTTGAAACCAATGTGACATAGAGAAATTCTCTATTATTTTCGTTCATGGTTTCAATGTGATATCCATTTTGTCGAATATCTTTAAAGCTGAGTAAATTTCTTCTGGATTTTTCAGAGTATAAGGCATTGTCAACATGAATTGTTGTTCCCCTGGGCAACATAATATTTGCTCTTCCAGAGCCATTAATCAAATTAGAGATGCCAGATATTGTTTGAACATTATCCTCAGCTAAGTTCAAATTGGAGAAATATTCTCTGTTTTTAAGGATTGTGTGCGTTGTAGCACAATCAGCAAGGCATATATCGCTCTTATTTGATTCATGATTTGAACACATGATATGTTGATCCATCTAGACAAATAATGTTTGGCGTATTAGAAAAAGAGTCATATTTCAATGATAAAATTCATAATTTTTTGTCTTTGATTTCGAAGGCATGGTAAAGGTCACAAAAATATTCGGGTATATATATGACAATATTTAGGCAAAATAGCATTTCATATATGACCAAAAAATGTCACAATTATGAGCGCTCATTGTCAATAATTATTTTCCCTTTGTAGTGGTGCACCACTTTTATTCCAATTTTTGGTGAAATTGTCAATACGACCTTTACCTGATATTTTCACATTTTCCACTTCCATAAATTTATTATTGCGATCATGATCATTATATGCAACATATGCTTCTTAATTTGAAGCTGAACTAATTGGACGGGATCGATATTATATTTATAATATCTCATTATTTTACTCAGCTACCATGAGACAAGAAATCAATTCTTAATATTTATTGGATTGACGTGCGCACTCGATATTTGTTGCAGCAATAAATCGAGGCGAGCCACGTGACCTTCTTTTTATTGTCTCATCAGTCATATTTCTACATAGCCTCAACATAGATGTAATTAAAATTGCGGAATTATAATTAATATTTGACTGATTAAATTTTGTAGCTTGAGACTCAACCGCTCATTTTGAGCTTTTGGAGCATTACCTTTTTTGGTATTTATATATTTATAACTCCATAGGGTGAAAATATATATGAAATACTCACTTTTCAAATCTCTAAAGAGATATTGGCAAATGATTGTGTACAACATACAGTCTTGCATAGATGCTAGCTTTATTCATAATTTGTAATATCTAATTATCACGACAAGAATTATAATAAGGTAACAAATTCAACTATGGTTGATTAATATTTTGAAAGTAAATGTAATATAAAATAGTTTTCTCTTCTTTTATGTAAAAAACATAACATATGATTAAGTATATATTCACAATTTGATTCATTAATAATCAAATGTACTATTCGTATGAGTTGGTGGGACAACCTCCAGGTTGGGTGGCGAGACAAAGTCTGCTTAATATCATGCCTCCTCGAACGGGATAACCCGTCTCCCTTTCAATGTTTAGTTTTACCGGAAACAAGGCTTACCCACTGTCAACTCAAACTTATAGCATTATTTGTATTATAAAATCAAGAATAAAATAATAATGAATCGTTTGTAGTTTTAAGAGAAAACTAGTTATGTCACATATTGACTTTTGATTTCTGATGTAGAAGATCGTACAAGACGCAACTACAGAGCATATTTTCGCAATCGGTGACGTTATAATGTATAGTATATGAATAAAGTATGCATATAGAAGTGATGCATGTAATAAAAGGAAGCAACCATGATAATATATAAATAAATTGAATTTATTTAAATAACAAAAGTTATACCTTCTTAGCTTTGTCTCCTTAACAAGCTTTCTTGAACTTCAAGATCTCCTTAATGCTAGAGCAAACTCATGTTGATAACGTGTTGTAAATTGAGTTAGAAATTGCTAATAACTAGATAAGGAAAATAGAAGACTAAGAACTTCTACTACTACAAACTACTACTACAAAGGAGAAGAGAAGAAATGAGATAGTTGGAATGAGAAGTTTTCATTCAACTTGGTGTGTGAATTACAATGGGGTTGGCACCCTTTATATAGGTCATTTGGTGATGATGATAATTATACTTATACAATGTGTACAAGTTATACATACACCACAAGTCATACAACACATCACAAGCAACATAGACAATACATGAAAAAGTTGGTGTACAATGGAGAGGATTACAAGTTACATGACAATACATAGACAAGTGGAGGTATTATTAAGTGAGAAATACAAGTTACATGACTACACAATATGTTGGTGTACATGCATGATCATCCATATTCCACAACAATATATATATATAGATTTCTTTGGGTAATGATTAATAATTTATGAGCTTCCAACTCAATTTTAAACAAATGACATGTTTTTTTCTTTTTTCTTATAATTTTTTTAATCTTTCTTAACTAATGCATCCCAAAGCTATCTAAGGTGTACCTCTATCGTGAAAAAACAATTAAATGAATGTCACATGCTCTAAATTCTCATCTCCAAATCAAGTTAGTCCGTAATTTTAGCAAAATTAAATATAAATTGAACAATAAAACAAAAACTCATGTAGGATGTAAGTCTCTGAGTGGCGCGTCTACAACTTGTCTCCAACCTAGGGCTTTCTCAAATTTGTCGTCCATGAGGTTGTCGCCAACGCCTCGGCATCCCCCACCCTCGGCCAACATCTGCTCCAACGCCACAATGTCGATAACCGTGAGATACGATGGTGGTCTTCAAGTCTATGAGGCAATGCAAGCGTCAATGACCGACCATCTGTGGTAGCAAGTGGCGTCCACCAATGATGAGGCTTTGGTCTTCATGCTAGCTTGAGTTCTTGTCGCTCTTTTATCCATTTAACCTAGGAATCTAATGGTCTGTTCGCTTCACCGTCTTAGGTCGGATTAGTCACACTGGACTAGTTAATCCGCTGTTCGCTTGGAGGATTAACTAAGCCACAAGATTAGTTAAGAGGCATGGTAGTGGATTAAACAATACCACCATTTTTGGTGGGATTAGCTAATCCATTGTAACTAAAAGCGGAGATTACCACTTTACCCCTCACATTAACCAAATCACAATTCTCAACGATTCGCCAAGTCCCTGTTTTTCTCTTCTTCTTCGTTCTCGAAGCCGACCTGAATTTTTTTTTTCTTCTCTTCGTTCTCTTCGTCCACCCACGCACGTTGCATCGACGCCTGAAGAGGAAGCGAGGAGGAGGAAAATCGAGGCGCCCGGCGAAGCCCACCAAGCCAGTGATCCCGAGAACGGCAGGGGGGGGGGGGGGGTTGGGGAAGCTGGGACGTCGTCTAGTAAGGATGAGATTGGGGCGGGGTCGACGGAGGTGGAGAGGAACAAGTTGGTGTTCTTGGATGCTGGGATATACAGCTTTGATTTGGAGGATTTGTTGAGGGCGTCGGCGGAGGTGTTGGGGAAGGGGAGTGTGAAATGGAGATGAGAAATGTGTGAAATGGGGGGATTTTTGGTGTTATTTATCTAAGGGTATTTTGGTAAATGTACATGTACAACCTCATTTAATCCCAACCTTAAAACTCTCAACCAAACAAAATACACAAATGAGACTAAACTATCTAAACCCATGTGTTAGTCCCATCACTAATTAATCCCATGTGTTAGGATTTACTAAAATGTGAACCGAACATGCCATAAAAAGTTTTTTTTGTCTCCATTCGTTGTTGAATGGGTGTTGTTCCCAATCCAACTTAAACTTTCCCCGACATTCCTTCAATCCTTCAAACATCATTTGTCGTCACTTTTTTGTTGGTAGCGTTACTACAAGTTCTCTATTTTGGCAAAATGACATCTAATTACAGACCGTCACATGATTATTTGAGACCAAAAATTCTTCACTAAATTATACGACACACACACACACATATATAGATCAGGGGCAAGACGAGTAACAGCAATCCTGTCTTGTACCACACGAGAGACAATAATAATGTTATGACAAAAAAAAAGACAATAATAATGAACAAAATCAATGCAAGTCCAAACAAAGCTAACATGCTATGCTAACGAGAATGATTATATCTGACAGACGGCACTGCAAAAGGTACACATACGCATCTAGGCTTCTGCTTCATCTGATCCAAGCAACAGAATCAATCTCATCTCTAGCTGACTTATACAACTCAAGCCTCTTTGCGCACTGCAACCTCCGCTCCATCAATGCAGGGTCTTCATCCAACAGCTGTGACAGCTGCTTAGCCTGTGGAACATTCGTATAACAAAACATGAAATTAACAGACTTTAGGCATGATATATGCAAATTCTATAAAGGATCAGCTAAATCGACAAACATTTGCAGCTCGTAGTCCAAAAATTATTGTGTTTTGCAAACACAATAATTATCCGTTGGTTTATTAATCATATTGTCCGTTGGTTTATTAATCATATTGCATTGACTGGCACAGTTACGCTTCGCAGGTGTGTGATTCCATGAGATATTTTACTCGAAAGGTCAGTTAAAGTTTCCTAATAGTCCACCCAATCGTTGGTTTATCATATAGCACACTATGGTAATCCATCACAAACTCCAATACGATATAGAAAAGAGAGAGAGAAGAGGGTCAAGATGACTTACTTCTTTCTTCCCTATTTGTGCATAGAAGTGATAAAGTAACGACCGCTTAGCCTCCCGAACTTGACAATAGACCACTGCTTTTGGGATACTGGTCTTGAGAGTGTCAGACACCATGCCAATGTATGAAGAGACATTTGAACCTATTCTTCTGAAATGCCCTTCAGTGTATCGGTCCACAGTTGCAGCAGTGGGGTTTCCACCCTTCTCAACTTCCTGAGGGAGTTTCCGGAAGAAATCTACTGTTAGATACGATGATTCCATGTCCACCAATCGTAAGGATGTCTTGCGACTGTCATCACGGAACCTTTCCAGGGCTTCATTGGCAGCAGCAGCAATTTCAGCTTGAAGAGTGGGAAATCGTTTCAACTCCTGCCATATTCAACTATGAGCCTATCCCCTTTACATACATTTTGTCCAAACTGAATGAGTTTCAATGCTTACCTGAGTCTCTCCGATTGATTTCCTCACTAGCTCCTTTAATACAAAGTGTACCTGCAAGATAGATAATTTTTAATAACGTTCACGACCATTCATCCAAGGGGTTTATCAACTCGTAACACACACATTACGATGCCTGGTCTCAACTAAAATGTGTGACGTAACGTAGAATGTAAAACAGGTGTATGTACTAAATAGAGTGAAATCTTGTGGATAAGAATGATAATGAGCAGGAAGACAGAAGAGGCTGGATACATTATTAAGGCAACTTACAGCATCAACTGAAGCTTCAGCAGGGCCTCTAAAATAATTTAAAGAACCCTCAATGAGACGTCGATAACCTTGCTCAGGAGCAATCAAATGAGGTTGATAACCATCTGCCTCCGAAACAATTTTCCTTACATTTTGCATTGATAGATGCCGATCAAATGGAAGTTTTCTCAAAGCAGCAGGGAGCTGGTTGTCAAAAACTCCGTATATCCGATCACCACCAGGTCGCCTGCACTTGAGAATATGTTGATTAAGAGGATACTGTAATTCAGAAGTTTCTCAATGTTGGACCTTCTGGGCCAGCACCATAGAAACATATTGATTATTAAAAAAAAATTGAAAGAAACAAGGAGAATGGAGTGAAAGAAGACAATTCTTTACCCTCCATCTAGATGCTCCTTGAAGATCCGGTCAAATGCACGACAAAGTTCCAAGATAGTGTACAATTGAGCCTGAAAGGGAAGAATTCGAGAAGAGTCCGTTAATTCGGACAAAAATAAATTTCTACGAGCAAAATAGAACAAATAAAGGGAGAGATTCTTACGCCTGCATCAAGAGCAATGGGCCTGCCAAGGTGATCCATCTCTGATTCAAGTTCATCAATGGTTTTGTTTATCAGGGATGTGATACTTGGTATTTTCGCCCTAATAACTGACTCCAAATGCTGAAATCACAACTGATAACAATTACCATTCATTCCATGTAATAAGAATCAAATAAATGGGGAAAAAATTTACCTTGGAGAGAAGTTTTGCAAGATATTCTGAACCCATTTTATTTGCAAGGTGTCCATAGTCAGGGCTACTTGCAAAGTACTCCCGCTCCTTACGTCGAGCAGCAATCATATCAACATTCTTATTAATATCTGCTTGAGAACGATTCACAATTCCAACCCAAGGATGTTGCAGCCGGTAGGATCTTCCTTCGAGAACCTGCAGAAAGCAATTTAGGGAGATGTTAATAAACCCAAAAAAAATGTATGTATGCGAAAAAGAACAGGTATCACATCATTACATTCATGGCCCAAATGAAAATTATTGCAACTCGGACAAAAAATAACCATATAACAAGTTAAGCAGCATTAATTTATGACCCACACATTTTTCAAAAATTTAGATATTTAAAAAATAGATTGATTTATACATGAAATTAGCTATTGAAAATAACTAAAAATCACAATTCTCATTCCCGTAAAGAATTCATCAAAGTGAAAACTAAAAAAAATATTATCAAGATTTGAATCTGATTGATATCTTCCACTCTGGTTAAATTTCAAGTTTTTTTAGGTACGATTTTAGCTTTTATACCTTAATAAGTAGGTGTATTAGCATTACTTTACATGTTCACAAATAAAACATTTTAATAAGAATATGGGAGGACGGAATATTTTTTTTTTAAAATAATAGGAAATTATTAGAGCTTCTCATATGTTTTCTCTCCCTTTTGGAAATCTTTTATTTCTATCAGTCCAATATGCTCAGACTACATTCAAGAATTAGCCTTTTGTCCAAAAAGATGAAGAGAAAAAGGGCTATTGGTCTTTTTAATATAAAACAGGATATTGATTCTTTCTTCTTCTGTTTTCGAACCTTGACACAGTAAAAGATAAAAGATGTTCTTACATCCAGTGCATTTGTGCCCTTATCCATCAAATCTAGCTTTGTTAACACACCGAATGTCCTTTCACCTGTACAGAAAATGAAGCATTAACAGCAAATTTACATAGAAAAAGAAATCAAAGAAACTGATATAACGATACATCTGCAACAAGGATAAGTAGGAACTGGCTTTGTACCTGATGGATCAACTTCTCTAGCAAGCTTGATAGCATCAGATGTTGCAATATCTTGGTTTGCTGGAGATATTGCCAAGATAATGGAGTTAGGCTGCGATATAAAACATAGCACCAAGTTTCAGTAACTTACATTTACAATTGAAAATGCAAAGACAATCTAAAATATGCATCAAATAACAGAGAAAAAGTTCAATTACTTGAACTAACACGCACATAAGAAGAAGGGCATACAAAAAGTGCCGGAAGTTGATCAAAAAGACTTGAAGCAACCAAAACATAAGCAAGACAAAAGAAAAATACATACAAATACTTTAAGAACCCTGAATATCATATGAATGGTTTCACAAGTTCAAATGACCCAAGTATCCGAACAATAATAAATGGGTCATGAGCCATTTTGACACGACCCATTTCGACACGAACTCGATTAACACGATTAATAAATGGGTCGGGTTCGGATTTGCCTTATATGGGTCATGAGTTGTTTTGACACAACACTAACACGACCTTCTAACACCTAACACGAATTGCCACCCCTAGATATGGAAATCGAATTATTTGTTTATGATTCAAATTTGGTTGGTTTTGGTTCTTTATCAATTTATAATAGTTTTTACTTACAAACAATTTTGCCTCTGTTTTAAAGAATCCATGTAATTTATGATACCATGTAGTAGGGCTGGCAAAAAAACGGGACCGGACATAAACGGGACCGGACACCCCCCCTTATAATGATTAAAATTAGTGTCCGGACCCGTTCCCATTTTTAAAACGGGCACTTTTTTTTTGTCCAAACCCGTATTTTTGTAAAACATACGGCTCTCGTTTTGTCCGATTTTTATTTTTAAATATGATTAAATATTTTATTTATCAATTATTTTAAAAAAAAACCTCAACTACATGTCACCTAACATTCAATTACCAAAAAATAAATACATAACATCGCAATTTTTTTTATTTCCAATATAAACATCATAGATAAAAAATCTTCAAGGAATGCAAGGCAAAGCATCACATCACTATTGTCTAAGTTTTAAAATTACATGCCCACGTCACAAAAGTTTCAAAAAAAGAGAGATCATCTCAATAGTCCAAATTAATCGCTAAACGGGTACCCGTTTTTTTGAAATTGTTGTCCGGACCCGGTCCCGTATTTTTAAACGGACACAAAATTGTCCAGACCCGTATGTTTTTTACAAAAATATTGTCCGAACCCGTTTATAGCGGGTCCGGACAAAACCGGACAAACGTGTCTGGACAACTTTTGCCAGCCCTACCATCTAGTATGGATTCATTCGGTTGTTCTCTTAAGAATGAAGTGCTTAATGTGTTTTTTTTAGGATGTTGAGTTTGGGGAGAAAATTAAGTTATGGTCATTGTTTTGATGAAGAATGTGTCAATATTCTCGAGGGTGCGTTGTTGACATTGTTCAAGACACAACAAATCAAAATAATGTTAGAGAACTTCTCACTTCAATAATTGTTCCAAAAGAACAAAGTTCAACACCTCAAGAACTTGTGTATAGTTTTCGTGTGTGTCTTAATTACATACACTTAGGAGTGCTAGGCAAGTATTTGAGTAACCTGAGACTTGATTATTGGAGAGTAGCCAAACAAGTTTTATGGTATTTATTGAGAACTAAATGATACATGTTCACATATCAGAGGTCAAAAAAATTTGAGATCACGAACCAAAAAAAGAAGAAGTTTGAGATCATTTGGTATATTGACTCTGAGTTTGTTGGATCTTGGTTGTACATAAAATGTAGTTTGTTTCAGTTATATTATCTACTCATTAAAGAAATGCTAAACGGTATCTTGATAAATCTCTAAGTGCAAGTGGCTTGTTCAGTTGGGGTGACTAATTTGTTAATCCTTTCGCGAACTTTTAATCCGATGTTCGCTTGGGCAGACTACGCAACGAAACGGATTGCACAATCATCTATCTAGGCGACTAATGTAAGTGGCCCTCACCCCATTCATTAATTAATCCTACGCGAGAGGCTCGATATTTGCCCATTCTGCCCTTCCATGTCGTCCTTTTCAACGAAATGGATTGGACAACCCTTCCGTATCGTCTTTCTTTTCTTCTTCACACACCCGAACAAAGTTGAAGCACCGCCCCTAGTTGAAGCACCTGCCCTAGTCATCACACACATTATTCAGCAAAACAACACAACACACCCTACTCTCTAAAAAGACCCCAAATTTTTGGCGACCATGTAAGATTTCTTTCCGCCAGACATCACTGAGATCATCGTCATGCGAGACGGACTGAGAGTTGCGGAGAAGTTGAAGTTGTTAATTCACCAAGTTGAGTGTAATGCAAGCAATGTAGTGAAGCTTGTGAAAGACAATTAGATATTTAGCTATGTTGGTACGACTGTGGAAAAGATCAATGGACTGCTGAAGATCGATGCAAGGAAAGGGGTTTTGCATACTCCTAGAGATGCAAACCTAGTTGCCCACAACCTGGCTCAGCTATGGATTTTAATTTAATGTAATCTGGCATCATATTATGACTAATGTTTTGTCTTCATATGTACTCTACTAATTAATGAGAATTGTGGGTTTTCTCAAACAAAAAAATTCCACATTTGTTCAACAAAAACAACAAAACCAATAAAAGTTTTTGAGAGCTTTTCTTCATATGTGAGTGAGGAGTTTGTTATGGGATGAGATTAGATCTAGTAGGCTTCAGATGGAGATCATCTTCTTTGCGCGTCGCTTTCTTCCGAGCGTTCGTCCAAATCTACGATTCCTCCTTTTCGTTCCCAACTGACCACAAATGTTGTGTTAGTTTTTGGGTATTTAAAGGGGAGGGGCAAAACGTCATTTACATCAAACCACTTAAATTACAATCATACGAACTGAACAAGTCCTCAAATACAAATTGCCACCTAATCCAGAGTCGACTAATCCAATGGACGTTAATCTGTCCTATCAAGACAACTCTATCAACTCAACTGAACACACCAAAGAGGTTACTGAGGAGAAGCCAAAAGGATGAAAAGCGTCATTATCTTGTTTCCACTTCAATTTTAAAGAAACTACAACAAATATAGAATTCATAAAATTGCGTAAGTTGCTTTACAAAAATACACAATTTGACTCTTAAAACGCTGAGCTGATAATAAATTAAACGAATTTTAAAACTAACAACCAATGGAGAACACGATAAAAGAGAAATATATAAAAGATGATTTCTAAAACACAAGATGTCTAGCATTTTAAGTTATTCTACTTTTAAACATCAACGCTTCTTAATAATGAACTCAAATAGAAAAAAAAAAAAAAAACTTTAAAATCGAAAGAAAGTATCACTTATTGGCTTATAGCTATGTGGCAGAAAAGCAACTAGCCATTACCTTCTCGACATAAGATCGGACCATGTTCTCAATGTCTTGTACAATACTTTCTGGCTGCCCCTCTGCCATGAAAAAATCCAAGTTATAATGTAGATATTGAATTTTGGAAAAACACATGCATGCATTAATGAAATGATAAACGTACCTACGGCAACCTTTGTTAGACCAGGCAAATCAATCAGTGTTAAATTGACAACTGCAAAACGAAATAGAAAATTAAATGAAACCGATGATTAGAGGGGGCACCTTAGACACCACCACCACTTCAAGAAAATAGCTATAAGTATAACACGATTTGTTAATAGCAAATTTTTATGGGAGACTAAACTTCTCAAACTTCCATTGCTGCATTGCTCATTCTTTATTTTCTAGCATGAACTGATGAAAATCGATACATAACCCATCAAGACCCATAATATGCAACCAAGATGCAACTCAAAGTTCAAAATTCCAACACATGTATATCAAAAATGGAAGCATTTGATCCAAGTGGCCAACCCCAACCAGTTTATGATTGAATCTTTGAGGTGGTTGTTGGTATTGTGACTAATGTAACTCAAAATATGAATAAATAAACATGAAACAAATGTCGTCGTCATCTCTTGCCTACCAATAAGCAAAACCAATTTGGTGTTTGGGCACAATATCAAGTCTATCTTAAATGATCTAGCAATTTGACACAACATACTTCAAATAGTTGAGTAAACAATATTTTAGAGGATTAAATTGCAAAGTTAACCTAATTGAGCTTTTTGGCATATATAACGTAACCTTTAGACCTTGAAAAATATATCGTATCTTTTTTTTAATAGTAAATTCTATCATATGGCACCAAACAATCAATTTTTTTCCACGTCAAGAACGCTTAAGGATCATAGGATAGGATCATATATGTTGGTAAAGACAAGGTTAAGTTTTTATGTGTGTGCATAGGTTTCGAAAATTAATTGTATGGTGGCAGCACCACATGATAGAATTTACTACCAAGGATACATTTGCCAAAAAGTCCAAATGTTGAGAGCATGTTTGCCTACTAAGCCTACTTCTAATTAATTAATATAAAACAAGCAAGAATTGCAAGGCGTTATTTTGATTTTTGGGCAATTAGCATGACCTTGAAAAGGTAGAACCTTAGGAAATGCCAAGGCAATAACGAACTACGAGTCCATGGATATTTTATATCTATTTGTATGCCTATACGACTAATCAATAAGTCTCATTTTTATAGAGATTGGTTGACATAGTATTAATACATACATTTGCTACAAAGGTGATAGTCCTAAAAACAAATATAAATGTGTTTGCACATATCTCAAAGCATAATTTGAAGGAATCAGACAACGTGTAGAAAATGGATGTATCAAAAACATACCACCCACTTATTCTCTTTAATATTTGCACTAGTATTTTATGAGTCATAGTCCATAGATATAATTGTATATATTAATTTATATTTCAAAATAGAAATAATAGTCTAAAAATTCCGTCGATCAAAATTATCATAATCCAAGTTTAAATACTTTCCATTCTCCATCAAAATTCTACTTTGAAATAATAGCTTCGCAAACTCATTGCAATCACTATTTAAAAATTATTGAAGGCATTCTTATTAAAATTAATTTTAGCCTGCCACTTGCCTAGGAGGTGGACTAGGCAAATTTACCCCAAATCTCCTCGGCAACTCAGGCAACACCTCACAACCCTGTAAGTCGTGTCTCGTCAATTTAGGCGACAACAATAAGACACTTTAACATATAATAATCTAGAGTTTGAGAAAATATTGCTCCCCATGAATGAAAGGAAGCTAATATTCAAATGTAAGCCCACTAGAAACAGTGTTGTCATAAATTTCACAATACATCTTGGGTGAGTTGGATCATGGGTAAAATAAAACTTTGTTCAATTCGTGATGAAGATCAAGGATATAGAGATGTACATGGTGAAATGAGACATGAAAGCAACGCAAGCATTTAAAGTATATTTGTGATTATTTTAATTAGGGAGCGACTAAATGGACCCTAACTTTTGCTCAACGTACCCCGAATTTGAATTTCAATCGTTAAACATACCCCACTTCTTCTTCTTTTTTTTTTTTTCGAAATCCTTGAAACACCCGTGCTCACCCCATCACCCTCACCCCATTACCTCTCAATCATCTCTATTTCTCTGTTTTCTGCCATTGTAGAGCATTTGTTCTAGGTCGACAGTGTCGTAGAAGTGTTTTGTACGTCAAACAAGGTCAAATTTGGCCAAGGTTGCCCGAGGGTTTCAGTCATGCAGGGCGAGACCTCTTTAGAGGTTTTGCTTGGCTACCGCCGATATCCAAGGTTTAAAAAATCGACAAACTTCGTCGAAGTTCGGGCAAAGTTTGTCGATTTTGAGTTAAGCGAAGCAAAATTCAGAGGCAATAGAAAAATTGCAAAAACTCAACTCAACTTTGGCTAACTTCGACCAAACTTTGAAAACATCGATGGAAGTTAATAAAACATGAAGTAAAATTGTTATGTTTTGTGGAAGTCGAGCAAACTTCGACTAAAACTTCGCTATGCTAGAAATATACTTAAAATTCGGAACATCCCCCGTTGACAAGAGTTTTATGCATTATTGTGGTATGATTATATATACTTCTAACATCTCTACGAAGAAACTTGAGTTTTCTAGCATTTAAAGTAAATTTCTGTAAACTTCCGTACACCGATAAATTTTTGTCAAACTTCCATCGTCGAAGTTAACTTTCTCGAATTAATTCTGAATTTTAAGTGAGCGAAGTCATAAGGGAAGTCGAAGTTTCGAACCTTGTCGATACCTCTTCAAAGGTCTCATTGGGAGCCGGCAGAGACCAAGACCTCTTCAGAGGTAAAGAGGTCTCGGCGAGCTCCCACTGAGACAGCAAGACATTTGAACCAGTGGGAGCCAGCTGTGTGTGATCAAGACCCATGGGGCGACAAGAACGAAGAAGAAATTATGCAAACGCTTGAAAAATCCATGAAAACAAAGAAAAATTAAGTGGTTTTGTTGCAAAATGGCCTACTCTCAAATCCATCTGCATTTCCGCCTCAAAAGCCGAGATTATAGCCCAAAACCAAAGCCCTAAGCACCACCGACAATACAAAAAACGACTCCAACTACTGCCACAAAACCCATAAATCGAACCCAAAATGGTGAGAATAGCTTCACCATAAAGAACTGACGTGATCTCGCCAAAATCAAGTCGGATTTTGACCAGATTGGAGGGTCGGGATCGAGGGAGGGGGAGCTTGCTCTCAATTTTGTATTTTGGTGGTGGGGTATGGATGAGCAAAAACCCTTTTATATGAAGGGCAGTTTGGTCATTTTGCGCAAGGGCAAAATTGGAAGGGCAAAAAAATTTGGACTTAGATATGTTGAGCAAAAATTGGAGTTCGTTTAGCCGCTCCCTCTATTTCTTAGGTTTAAATTAAGGTTGGAGGCTTCGACTACATGTTAACATAGGAGTTGGATTTGTTTTTAGTTTAGATTGTAAAAATTTGTGTCAAATTAGGAGTATGATAAGTTTGGACCTTTAATGGATAAGTGTCTGCTAGCATAGTTAATCTCTAATAGGAATTTTATATTTAAATTAGAACCAGGAGTATATGTCCATTAGTATGTGTTAGATTGTGTCATTAAGTCCTAGTTCTAGTTGGATTACATCAAATTCTAAGAACCTATATATTGCCTAAAACGATTGTAATTTATTGGTTGCTTGATTATTGATATTGACTGAGATCTATGTTTAGAGACGAGGACTTCTCTTTAGAGTGTTTTGGTTTCTTGAACTTTGTGGTTCCTAGGAAAGATCACAAGTTAAAAACAAGTCTCAATTCGGGATTCGCATAATCAACGATATAGGTAGAAAAACTTATCTTTTCTTTGCAACGAGATAATTCTCAAAATCCTCACTACATCAGTTTGTTAACATTGCGCAATGTTTTCAAGGTGAAGTGTTATTAGGTAGTTTAGTCTTGCCTAATCCAGGTAGCACCCAAGCAGACAAAAAATGATTACTTAAACCTCCCTAAGAAACAATTAAATTTATTCAAAGATCCCTCAACAATAAGGGACACATTTTTCTTGTTAACACACGACGTACATTGCTTATATTGTAAACACTTTAAGCCGCTTCAAAGAATCTCTACTACTACGCACATTGGCAAGCTCTTAAGAGGGTCTTGAGATATCTCAAAGGTACAGCTGATTTGGGTTTGTGGTTTAAGCCAAGTTCTGATTTGTTTCTTACTGGATATTCTGATGCTGATTGGGCTGCATCTGTGGATGATAGAAAATCTGTGGCAGGTTATGCTGTGTTTTTGGGCTCTAACTTGATTTCTTGGCAGTCTAAGAAACAACAGGTAGTTGCTAGATCAAGTACAGAGTCAGAATATAGAGCTCTTGCTCGTAATAATCTTGAGTTGAGTTGGCTTCACTTTTATTTTCGTAATCATATGATTTCTATGATGCTATTCCATTTGTCTGCCCGGTGTGATAACATGAGTTCGCCGCTTTAGCCAAAAATCCGTATATATCACTCTCGCACTAAACATATTGAATTAGACATTCATTATGTTAGAGATAAAGTGTTAGGTGGTCTTCTTAATGTCCATCATGTTCCATCAGTTGATCAAGTTGCTGATATTTTTACTAAATCATTTTCTCATTGCTAGATTTTCTTCTTCGAGGACAAACTAAGTCTCAATTCACTTCCCCTTAGTTTGAGGGGGGATGTAAGAGCTAATCATTGAGTATTGTGTAATGTGGATCTCGAGGTGTATCTGTGGTGTATGTTGTAAATAACAGTTGTAAGTGTTGTATGTGTGTGTGTGATGTGGTTGTATTTGAACGGTGATGATCACAACAACTGGATGGTTGAGATGTAAAGTTGTTTCATATATAAATGGAAAGCATGTGGATCACTCAAAAGAGTATTATTGAGGATCTGTTTCTCTCTTGTTCTTCATCGTTTCTCTCTTTTGTTGTTCTCCCGATGTTCTCTCGGTTCTCTCTCTCCTGGGCCTCAACAGATTACATCAAATTCTAAGAACCTATATATTGCCTAAAACGATTGTAATTTATTGGTTGCTTGATTATTGATATGGATCGAGATCTATGTTTAGAGACGAGGACTTCTCTTTAGAGTGTTTTGGTTTCTTGAACTTTGTGGTTCAGGGAAAGATCACAAGTTAAAAACAAGTCTCAATTGGGATTCGCATAATCAACGATATAGGTAGAAAAACTTATCTTTTCTTTACACTACACATTTTCATAACATATTTTCATTCCACACTTTTCCACACATTTTTAAATAAAAAAAAATATTTCCAAACAAATAAAATAATAAAAAAGTTTTGAAAATTACAGAGACCTCCGTGAAAAGTTTTAAAAAATATTTTTTTCAAGCCCACTGCTTTCCTAATTAAGGACTAGGCAGCGGTCACCCCTAAACGCCTAAGGCACCTCCTTGAAAACACTAACATTGCAATCCTATATTCAACTTAGATGGGCTAAGGTGTTTAAATTTCATTACTCACAATTTTAGTCTGGCACGCAGTAAGATTATTTGATACAGCTAAATAATGGATCACTGGAATGGAGAAATGAGCTACTAAATAGCAAAAATCAAGTGAAAAAAAAAAAAAAAAGACAATAGATTTGAAGCTAGAGCAGCTTTAAAATAGAAAAAACAATAGTTAATATTTAAGGATGTACTCAATAACATACACATCACCAGAAGAAAAAAAAAAACTCCAAATCATAGCAACAGAAGATTCTTTTGAATCAGAGCAAATCTTCTAGGATAAAATTGATAATATACACACCGTTTGGAGAGTAGATACTGAGATGAATAGGAACAGGTGAAATTTGTTTTGTCCTCCCAGTCATTCTATCAGTTTCATCCTGAATTTCCTTACGCACCATGGCTGCATGAACAAAAAGCCAATTCCAGATATCAATCAGTGGTTTAAACAATCATAAGCCGTGAAGAGAAAATGATTAAGAATCCATGAATAACGTTTTGTAGTTTCCATAAACAGAGGAGTCAGGTGTTTCTCAAGTAAACTCTCTCCAAGCAAACAACAGCGAAAGCAAAAAAGCTAACACAACCTCCAAAAATCAGAAACAAGTAAACAACAATGCAAGCCGAGATAATCTCTGACAAGATTGTCTCTTGATCAATCGCCAAGCAGAGTTGAACAATTTTCTTTAATAAGAACCAACAACTACCATACCGAAGTCAGTAAATCTCCTCTTTGACAAGTGAAGAAACTCTGCGTACTCCGGTTGACCGTCATCAGTCTTATGCAGCTGCAACACCAACGGCCGCCTTGTCACAATTCCTGAAAATCAAAAAACCTACAATCAAACCCTATACAACCAAACACAATCGTCAAAAGCAACAAAGTTCACAAAACAATCCTCACCGGATCCTCTAGGAAGAAAATCACGACCAACAATGCTTTCCAAAACCGACGATTTCCCCGAGCTCTGCTCTCGCAGATCAAAACCAATCCAAAAGTGATACAAATCAAATCGAACGCAAATCCTCACTTTAAACACGAAAGAATTTCCAAGATCTACCGACCTGTCCACCGACGACGGCCACCGAAGGAAGAGCTTCCCAGAGAGTCGGCAACGCGTTGTTGCCGCCATGGTCTCCGAGAACTGTACAGGCTCTCTGGATCCTGTTTACGAGACCGATCAAGCTCTCCATCGTCGTCATCTTTCTGAAACCCAAACCCTAGAAATCCAGTACAACACAGCGAGGGAGGGAGAGAGAGAGGACTTGAGTCGAAAGCGAAGCAGTCGTTGAGAGGTCAGAAGAAGTTCACTTTTCAAAGTTTCAATTCACTTCTCACATAATTGGTCTTTTATTTTTGTGTCGGTTCCCTATTGTGCGCCGTTGTGCCCATGCTCTCAATCGGTCTTTTCTTTGGATAGATGCGGGAATAATTTTTGAAAAGTGCTAAAATTACAACAGCATATTACACCAACACACATTAGTTCACATGAGCACTTCATATACGCTTAAGGATGCGGTCATACGTAAATTTTGGTGCATAACATGTGAGTTGAGACCGCATTAACGATTGATGTGAATCAATATGTCTCGCAGTGATATTGTTGTCGTCCTTCTAGTACTCTCTATATTTTTTTTCTTAAAAATGACTAGGTGACATTCTTTGACACGCAGGCAGTTGTGGTTCTTTAAATTTTGTACCCCCAGATTTGTATTTGTGTTTCGAAACGTGTCCAAATCATCTGAAAATTGTGTCAATATGTAAGTGTGAAAAGTAGCTCAGACTAGTAAGTTCTTTTATAACGTTTCAATATAAGGAAAGTTGGAATTTGAAAGTTTCAAAGTTGAAATATTGGTGGCTGAGGACTGACATAGTGAGTTGCTGCCCGAGAGCGAGAGGATGTCCTACACGCGCAACGTTCCGACCGTTGGAGAATCGGATGGGATCAGGGCAACTCAAATTGCTCAAAACACGATGCTTGGACCCTTCTATAGTAACCAGCAACTGCAGGCAGGAACACATAGTTGTTGGGTCCTGCAATGCATTTCAAGATGTGCACCTATATCACGATACAAAAAATCAAGAGACTACACTACCATTTTCCTTAAATGAGCAGCGAAACAGTCCTCGGTTTTTGCTAAATCTACCCCATCTTTTTTATGATCTTATGTGAAACGACATAACTGCCCTCTAATATATACTTTAATTTTTCAATATACCCTACTGGGGCTTTGTTAGTCTGCCTCTTCCGCAGCCAAACTTTAGCAAAACCATCAAGAAATACTTTCATTCACTCAATAAGAGTGATTTATGTGTTTTTTAAAAGGTTTGTAGTGAGTATGTTTTTCATGATTGTTATCATCCCATGTGTCATTCGGTGGTTTAGAACCGATGGTTTAGAACCGAAACACGTAGTATGCGTCTCGATCATGTGGGAACGAGACTTATAGTTTAAGTCTCGGTCCTATACAATCGAGTTCAAGACTCTACATTTAAGTCTCGATTGCCATGAATCGAGGCCAGGTTTAGAGGACTCAGACGATGGTGAACATGACTCATTCACATGTCTCAGCCCTAGCAAGACCCTCCCAAAATTGAAAACCCAACTCTAAATCTAAGTTTGGATTAAAATGGGGTCGGCGCACCTTCTCAAGGTGGTTTCAAGGAAATGAAATGTGTGAGAGATTGGAGATTGAAAAGTTGGGAGAACTAGGGAATTGATGAGGATGATGAGGCGTATGTGGTTAGGAGCAAGGGTAGATTGGGGATTTTTGCAAAAGAAAAAGTGGGGGGTGGAAGGGGTTTTTAGAAAAGTAAGGTGGGAAACTTTTTTTATTCCAAAAATAAGGTTGGCTACTTTTAAATTACAAAACTAAGGTATGTCTCCTTTTGAAAATGAGTCATTTATGATGTTGTGGCTCCATGTGGCATGTGTGTTGATGAGGTGGAGTGAATGGCTCCTTTTGAAAATGAGTCATCTATACAAAATGAATGACTCCTTTTCATCTATACAAAATACACAACCTCTATTTTACTCATCAAAATGAGTACTTTGTTCAACCAATGTAAACGACACGTACGTATCTCGAAGTGGACAACCCATGCAAACGACACACACGTATCTCGAGGTGGACAAACCATGCAAACGTCACGCACGTATCTAGCGGTGGACAACCCGTGCAAACGTCACGCACGTGTCTCGAGGTGGACAACTCATGCAAACGACACGCACGTGTCTACAACACGCACGTATCTCGAGGTGGACAACCCATGCAAACGTCACGCACGTATCTCGAGGTGAACAATCCCACATTATTTTGGCATCCACATGGTGCCCACGTGGTGCCCATGTTCAGAAAACATGAATGGCGCATTTCCAAAATGCGTCATTCATGTTAGGGAACATCCACGTAGGCGCCACGTGGATTGTTCCACAATACACGAATGGCGCATTTTGGAAATGCGCCATTCACATGGCGCCCACGTGGAACACTCCATGTGGCGCTTGTGTTCAGAAAACATGAATGGCGCATTTCCAAAATGCGTCATTCATGTTAGAGAATATCCATGTGGGCGCCACGTGGATTGTTCCACAATACACGAATGGCGCATTTTGGAAATGCGCCATTCGTGTATTTTGAGCGGACTAATTTTTCTCCAACTAATGGCGCATTTCCAAAATGCGTTTTACCTTACTTTTGGAATAAAAAAAAAACCTAACTTATTTTACTCATTTATATTAATTTTGACAGTACATTTGTAATTTTTTCGGGGGTGGAAATGGTGTAGGTTTAGGACAAAGTGGGGTATGCGTAAACAAAGAGGTAGTTTTGCAAACAGTGGTGCCTTTATTGCTTATGTATGATAGTTGATATTACGCCTTTTCATATGATGGCACCCTATCTAGATATGTTTTCACCTCATTAACTCAATGTACATACCATGACCATAAAATCCATAGATGTTTTGTATTTTTTTCCCATGATTTGTTGCCCTAAATGTTGAGGGTGTTATTGAGGTTGAGTTTGCATGTAAATACTTAGAAATTAGGTTACAATTGCCAGTGACAACCAATTCTAATTTAGTCTTGAATTAGTTGAAGTCTAAGTGCATGGATTGAACAATGATAATGTAAATTGAAAGTAAATCGCAATAAATAAAAAAATGTGATGATTTGAAATAAGTTTTGGCGTGACTTTTAGGTATTAAGGATAATTTTAGTTGGAATGCTAGGAATTGCGCAAGACGACATGTATAGCAGTTACATTTTTGTTTGTGGCATGTTCCGTGGTATTGATTGATATGGTATGGTTATGTATCTTCACTTATTTTCTTTCCTCATTTCTATGACCTTTCGATCTATTTCCATTAAATTTGTTTATGCACCTTCTTGTCATAATAGCTTATATATTAGCGTATTTATGCCCATGGTACGTTCTGTGACTACATGTATGTTCATGCATTCTTTAGTTCACTGTTATGACCATCTAGTTTAGTTTAGAGTCGCCTAAAACCTTGTTGAGTGACTTTGGTTATGGATGAGTTAAAAATATCAACTAATTGTTCCCATTAGTTATGTATTTTTATTTTGGACCTTCCATTGGACAAAGTCGGAATTGTTTACTTTGGGGATGGATCCTTCTTTAACTTTACTCGTAACTGTTTTTAGTATGAACCACTACACTTTTAAAAATGTTGATATTGTTGCATTCACTTCTATTGATCATGCTTTGTATTCTACATATATAGATTCAATAATGGCTGATCGAAGAGTAAGTTTGTTGTGCTATATGAATGGGGACATGGTCGATGGACCATCAGGAAATTTCATACACTAAACCGCTTTGTTCGACATCTTAGAGCGAACATGGGTTTTAGGTACGAGGAATTTATGAGTTTTGTCTATAATTCTTTGGAGATAGACAATGAAAAGATGATATTGACCATCACATATCGATATCCAGCGTACATTGGTAGTGGTGCGCCAACTACGTCCCCTGTGCGAATAGATGATGAGGCGAGTCTCAAAGATGTTTGGGAGATTGTGGCAGAATTACCACCATCAAAATGCATGGAGCTTTATATCGATTTGAGAACGAGAGATTCGTATAATAGTACAAGCTGTAATATGGCGTTACATTACGTATTTGGACCTAGCACTCAACCAAATATGGAGAGAGTCATTGTGCATCGCCCGATGAGTGCAAATCCCGAGATGGACGAGGATCCTCGTTCTGTGATGAGTTGAACGATGAGTGAAGACGGAGACTATTGCGGTAGTGACGAAGGTACTAGTGAAGAGAGTAGCGATGATGATACGAGATGATGAAGGGGTTGATGCTCATCATGTTGATGATGCCATGATTCGATACACATTAAATCGAGTCATTGCCGATGATGGCTCATTATCTTGTCCTCCAATTTCGAGCGAGGTTGGGAACGATGAATTTTTCGACGAAGAGGCTGCTGGAATCGAGGGTTCGCCCGTTGGTGTACGTGAATTTGTCGTACCTTCTCCTGCATTTATGGAATTGAGTAGTGAGGCATTGCAACCCCTCAATGAGAATGCTATGATCCCTTTAAGGTCTTTATGGACCGTTTATTCAACAAGTGCTTATGTCGACATCTTGTTGATGACACCGTTTATTCAATTAATGTTATTTTTCATGCTACAGGTTGTTTGGGAACCGTATCCGGAACCATTGATAAGTGACCCGCCCGCATATTGTAAAGCGATGGTCGAGCAATTTGGCGAACGAGGGCACCTTTGCTTTTCTTCGCGTTGTCGAAGCCGTACAATCCGGATAGAGTAATGCGACAATTCGGTATGAAACAAAGGATACCTAATTTACATAGCACAAGTATGGAACTACATAAGATTGACTTGAGAGGAAAACGGATAAGGATTGGAGTGCGAGAACATAGTGCTTATGTTTGCTTGTGGAACGAACGTGCTTCCAACATAGCAATCGATGAAATATTAGACGAGCCTTTGGACTTTTACGACCGTATATGCAATGGTATCGTCGCATTACACGTCGATTCATGTCTCGTCGTGGAGCTATTGCTGAGGCATTGGTAAGTGCAATTTCATTTTTTTCCATTCATGAAGTTTCATATAGTTGTTTTCATTTTACTTTCACATACAAGTTCTTACATAGTTTATATGTAGGCACATGGAATGACATCGATCCATCAGTTGACATTGGGTGATGACGTGCTGATTGCACGCATTAGAGATGTAGCTGCATCGACTTTGACTGCAGTACGAGCAGATTATCGCATGCATAATGTGCCCACTTCATTTGAAGCCTCTCATCATACTTCTCACGATGATACGCGTTGAGGCATGGCACTCCGGTGTATACGTCATCGGTACCTCTCAATGAGCGTGACACTCCACATACTCCATCCGTTCCTCCCTACATGGCATTCGAGCCTACGGAAGTCGTTCCATCTTCACGCCATTTCAATACCACTCCAATAATGATGAATTTCTCTGAGAGTACAAGTACGCACGAAGGTGGAATGCGTGATACCGATGATATTCAGAGAGAAGATGCTCAAAATCCTAGTGATATGGGCCAGTCGAATGTCCCATTAGCGTTAAATCGTAATGTTCGAGTTGTAAAGAGAACACGTTGTGGGACTGGAAGTCATTATTTGGGGTCGGAGTAAGACTTGTGTGTAACAATAACAAGACTTCTTTTATTATTGCTTTGTACTCAATCACTTTGCAATTTTATGTATGGATGTTATGTTTGGATGTATGTATGTATGTACTCATGCTTACAAACGTCATTTACAATTAGCAGTCAAACATGGCACTTGAACAAAATAAAGGCATTTTGCCTATGCCAAAACTAAGGCATTTTGCCTATGCCAAAACAAGTACTCATGCTTATAAATTCTTGAAATTATTATGGTAATAATATTCTTTGTTGAGGTTATGTGTATCCTCTATGGTTTAGTGTAGTTTGTACTTCTATTTATATTTTTTCATGTTTTTTTACATAAGATGCAATGCTTGTTTTACTACTTCTATTTTGATGAATGGTTTTTTTTCCTTTGTTGCATTGTTTGAAAGAAATTTTTTTTTTTCCTTCGGTTTAAACATTCCAAACTGATTTTTCCAATTAACATTTCATAAATTGTTTAGTTATTAACTTGGCCTTTGCTTTTTATGATGTTAAGTCATTTTAAATAGCCATTATCATTCTTTGATTAGATTATGTCCAACTCTTTTCGAGTTTTTTCGGGTGTATAGAGGAGGCCCTTTTTTTTTTTTACCCTCGAGTGGAAGTCGTGACTTGCGATCACGACTTCCACTCTAGTGGAAATCGATGTGTTTTTTTTTGAATTTTTTTTAAAGCTGCTCCCTTTCCTTTATTATAATTATAATATAACATCTTCGGTTTGTGTAATGATTAGGCATCGATTAATATTTATTCACATTTACAAGTTCCTACATTGTATGAGCATTTCCAACTATAACACTAAAATAGTGCAAAAGTTGCAATTTTTTAAGTGTAACTTTTAATCTAAATTTTTGGTATTTTAGAGAATCACCAAAAAATTAGGGCACTCTCAAAAACTGAAGTTTGAATTTGTGGTGCACTCTTGGCATGCCTTATGAAAAGCCGAGATGCCTTTAGCGCGACTCAAATTGAATTGTCATTAAAATAAAATGAATACGTCACCATTGACGTGCACAAATTTTGTAAGGGTCGCGCCATGTGCACCACAGTGCTTACTCAGGGCAACCAATTTACAAAGGCACCCATCGAATTTGTCAGGACACCCCGAAAATGGACGAAATTGCCCTTGTCCTTTAACTTAGTGCACGCCATCACCGAATCGAATCAAACCTTTATTTTCCCTTCTTCCGCACTCGCTCCCATTACAAATCAAGGCCTCAATCCACCAAATCCCCTAATTTTCATAAAAATTTACCCATAACTGGGTTTAACTGTAATCTCGTATTATTCGACCACACAAAGCCGTGATTTGTGTTTTAGTCTTGGTCGTCTATTGCCGAGATCATTGAGTAAGTGTCAGCTAAGCTCAACCGAGTGTCGTAATAAAGTATGTTTAGGATTAGTCTCGGTTGCAGTCACCGAGATCTTTTGGTATCTTTCGGTTGTACCATACCGAGACTTTGGTTGAAGCATCGGTCCTCAGAAAAATCGAGACAACATAATAAGTCTCAGTCCTGTGTGATCGAGACATTCGTGTACGTGGTATACATTCAAAAATGAGGAAAAAACATAAAAAAGGGGTCTACTAAGCGCTACCAAAAAAAAAATCAAAACTCACCTCCTCGTGTGCCGCGTATGCCCCTCTTGCGTTTTCTTCATCAATTGGACCCTAAAAACACCCAACGAGGTGTCGCTGGGGTGGAGTACGCGGGAATAAGAAGGAAGAGTTGATAGTTTGGGTTGAGATGAGCATTTAAGTCTTTTCAAGTTTAAAAACAAATGGGGTGCACTTAGTAATGAGTGGGGTGCACTTATCGCGACCCTTTTGTAAATGGCATGAAAACTTAAGACTTTTTTGCATGTAGTAGCTGTTTAAATCGTGCCATACACATCAAGATTAGTGTTTAGAGCTTAAATACTTCTACTCAGTTCTGTAACTTCTGTTTACTGCACGAAATATTTGAACTCATACACGAGTGCTCGGATGACATGAATCGGAACATCAACAACTAGGAAATATGTGCATTCTATTGTCAGATATATTATTGTCACAAAAACAAAAGTGAACCTAAAATTATTAACTTCTGCGTATGTATTGAATATACACCAATGTGAAATGAACAAAGAAGGTAGCAAAAAAACAATTACTGAATGTTTAAGACCAACTTATTGCAACTCAGTAAATGAACAACACCGATCAATCAAATGCATGTTACATACTTTAAATAACTCTCACCTTGATGGAAAGGAAAGAAAATTCAATCAAAGTGATATAAAAAGGGGGGAGTTGGTAAACAATCAGAATATTCAAAATTAAGTACCATTTATTAAGCTGTAAAATAAAATAAGCCGTAAATCACTCTGCAAGATGGCAGCGACACAAATGCTATTTCTATCCTTCAGCCACTTTAAAAAAGGTGTATGATAGTATCAAATTGTTGACGCCTTCCAATTTTGGATCCGTCTCAAACTCTGGATCAATGTAAAAGAAAACCTGCAAAGATCATGAACAATTTAAATCATGCATTGATCAAGAAGGTGATACACTGAAAGCAGAGGGAAAGTTCAATTCCAGTAACAGCTTTACAGGCATGTCTATTTGCTCTCCTGGGAGAAGGCGTTGCTCTTCAAAGCAAAAACACTGTATCTTGTTGAAGTATACACCAGCCTGCAAGCAAAATCATAACAGGATGAGTAACTCTCGACATTAAATCAAAGATATGATCTTTAAATATTTGCGTCAAATATAACGAGCAGTTTTGCATCACATATTGTTGGAAAGCATATAATCCAAATTACTGGAATCAGGACATCAATCACTTGAGGCATTCATAAACGTTGATATGTGAAGCTTCCATAAAGCACACATAAGATTTCCACTAATTACAACAGACGTAGGTCGATATAGATGTCAATGCATGCTGCGACATTATCTTAAGTTATTGAACTTCATTTGACCAGAAATTTTAAGCAGTCAGACTCAGTGATAAATTAAGAAAGTATAAAAGTATTGAGAGTTGCCTTGTTAATGTTCCTACTTTAAGAGTAATGCGAACAGACACTTTCAAGAGCTTGTAAATATCCACTTACATTGAAAATAACAGATGAAGGAACAACCATAATATAGATGAATGGTTAGCAAGAAGAAGAACAACAAACCCTGAATTTGAATTAGTTAGGGTCGGCTACATGGATCAAATGCTTCTACTAAACTTAATTTAAATGAAGTTGACGATGTGCTTTCATAATCCTTGAAATCCTTCACAACTAATGCATCCCAAGTAATATTTGGTCTACCACTGTACGTTACACTTCATCAATTTCTATAGTGTCGAGTGCTCAAACTTGAGCATGTGCAAGCCATCTTTGGAAAGTAATATTGAGAGCATCAATGGTTTTCCACTCACAAATTAAATTAAACTTTATCACAGGTGGCTTCAAAAAAAAAAAAAAAAAAAAACTTTATCACAAGTGAACTACCTTGAACATAAGGGTTAAAGAAAGTTGGTGAATACTGACCATAAAATAGGGTGGGTTCTTGCTGCTATTTTAAATCACTAATAATTTAAAGAATAATAAAAAAAAATGTCTCAAGTTTGTCAGTAGTTTCAAGCACAAGGGTCATGTGTAGTGGTTCAAACATTTTTGAAATATAGTTTTTCAGAACGATTCTCCAATTCGTGCTGAATATCCCCTTTTGCTTGTCCCTTGCTACTGATTCATTGTAACAATCCTCTTCCATCCTCCTAAACGATTTTTTTTTCTAGAATCATGAGTTCTGTCTTCAGCTAATTCATCTTCTTCTTGTTCCTAATATTTTTTTACAGCTAGGAAATCCTCAAGTAGTTCAAGAATTCACAGTGAAATCCCTTTTGCAAATAAATTCTTGTGTACAATCAAAACACTATGGAGCGAGTTAACTTTTGAACAGAGTCGTCAATCTGAAAATCAAAGAGAACAGTTTGACTAGATATTGAATTAAAAAATTTCATCAAAAAAAATAAAATAAAAAATGTACTATGTATTAACAAGAATTAAACAAGAGACAAGTCCAAACTCTGACATTATAATCGAGTCCAAAATGACCATATCACATGTTAACGTCGAATATCGGCTAAATAGAATTGTGAAACTCAACAACAACAAGTATGGCTAATGGAAGCATCAATACTCTCTTTTCTTTTTCATTAAAATATGTTGAGTTGCGCTATAGGCACCCCATTTTTTTTTTTTTTTTGTAGGGCAATTCAATTTTGAGGGCACACCGAGCAAAAAGTGAGTTTTTTAGGGCACCTATATATTTTGATTGAATGCCCCAAATTGTCCTCTATGCTAACCAAGGTGCCCCACCAAATGAAACAACAAAACAGTCCCCTCTCCCATCGCGCCTTACCTCTCTCGTTCACACATCAACCCTAGATCCAGACCACCACTCCACAAATTCATCGTTTTCTACTATTTTTCTTCTCGAATGATTTTTGGGATTCCCGTAATGGTCGGCCACACAGGGCTGAGAGCGGTGTGAGAGTCTCGGTGGTTGGGCATTGAGACAACTCAACTCAGTCTTAGTCGGACATGGTTGATTCATGTTTGACTGCAACAAACAATAGAGTCGCCTTCCCTCAAACTGAGACCTCGGTCAATGACTTGATGAGCATTGAATGAGACATACACAGAGGTCCCGGCCCTGTGAGGCCGACCTACTCATAAGCCGATTGATCACAACTTTGACACCCATATGCAAAAAAAACCCATAAAAATGATGAAAAATTGTCTCTTCACGCTGCACATCAACTTCTAATGATTGTTCTTGTGTCATTTCAACCTAAAAACACCATAAAATTAGTCGAATAGGCGAAACCCTACAAAACAAAAATCACAAGTTCAAACCGCATGGAACCTGGGTGCACAGTTGAACATCGGCGAGGGAGATGGGTCGACCGACGAGGGAGGGCGGCAATCTTGGTGTTCGACGAGGCTAGGAAGCACGCTTGCAAGATACAAGAGTGGAATTCGATCCTTTGTGGGGAAGCAAAAATGTGATTTCCAACGAGGGTATATTGGCAAAAGACACCATTATTTTCACTGGTTTGCCCTACAAAAATAACGGGGTGCCTATATATATATATATAAAGGAACTATTTTGGGGAGGAGTTCTCACGCTTTGACAAGTGGCATCATGATGTTGCACTTTCTATTTTTTTATTTTTCAACTTTTGGGATAATTATTTTGTAGGTGTTTTCGATTTATTCTTTTTGATTAAATTAGCTAATTAATCTATAACGATTCTTTTTGGAAACCAATCTATATCCATTTTAAAGGCCAATCTAAGGTATCACAATTTTATCTTAATCAGTCTCTAAACTATTTGACAAAAAAAAAAAATCAGTCTCTAAACTCTTCATTGGTCTATAATTACCCAGCACCACGAGTTAAGAAATTAGCATTAACAAAAACAAAACACTTTACTTAAGCACAACTTGGAAACCATTATTACACCAAAAAATAGGAAACTATTAAGAATTTTATTTAGGCTTTGGCTATTAAATAGGAACGTCTTAATGAAGCATATACAATATAGCACGCTTCCAGTTCCAATTGTCTATAATGTTATATGCAACTTTGAGCATAGTATTTCTTCTTATTTATAGCTGAAGCAAATGAATTATTGCACCAAAGTTCTTACATCTGGAGGCAACAAAGTTTGTGTGACAAGTACGAGTAAGGAAAATTTCGTGATACCACATCAATTTACATCCTTACAATAGTTTAGATAATGACTATTTCTTCAAAACAAATCTCCGTAGGAAAATTAGATTAATGACTATTTCTTACAAAAAAATCTCTATGGGAAAATTTAGATGATATTGTTCTTGACTTTCGAGTTTATATCGGAGATCACAAATTATTTTTTTAACACTTTTTTTCTCATCAAATTTATTTTCATCTAATATGTTGATACACTCTTGCTTGCGCGGGAAGCGCGGGATACCGACTAGTATCTTAGGTTTTGTTTGGTTAAGGGGTGGAGTCATCTCCTGGGAGATAACTTACAGGGAGTTGGGAACTAATCTTGTTTGGTTACCCAACTTGCCTGCAAGTTATCTCCCAACTTACACCCTAGGGTGTGAGATATCTCCCCACCACCCCCCTAGGGAGTTATCTCTCAAGAGTTGTAAACACAATTACCCCTCATTAATGACTAATTTATTACTCATCTCTCTCTTGTTTGAAGGCTATTTATGTTAATTCATATTTTTTATTGTTTAAAAATTTGAAACTTCCCCACAAGTTTAAAGTTGAACTAAACATAAAAATACTAACTCCAAGGAGATAACTCCCAACTAACACTATAAGTTAGCAAAAACAAACCAAACGAGGCCTAAAAATAACGAAGATAAACTATTAAACATGGAACCTGATAAATGACCAACACTTCTTCTAGATATAATAACTAATGAGGTCCTCAGATGCCCTCATTAGCATGGTAGCTAACATCTTAAGCTTGGAACAATGTTAAATATTAAATATATGGTAAGGGGAAAGTCGCAAAGAAACATAAATCAATTTAAGAGATTAAGAATGGCAACCACATACGACGTGTTAGGGTTTTGGACGTACAAACAAAAGATAATTACCTTCATGGGGGTGACATTGTATGTAGAGACACCAGTTATAGGAGTTGAACTACAATTTTCAGCAGTGTAAAATGCAAGGGCGCTTTCACCTGGCTTGACCCTCACCTGTCAGATTATAAATGTTGGAATTAGCGAAGGGGCCAGATAGGGAACACATAATTGATAAACTTACAGCAAGACTCATTACCTCCCTCTGCGTAGGAATAAACTTCCACTGCAAACCATCAGCTACATCAGCATTGAACTGCACCACAATTTCCCTGTAATCACACACTAAGTGTAAGTCCTTGTTCAAGGTGGACCCAAGCAGGGGATCAAGAAGCAGCTACAAGACATAAACAGTAACTCATAAGGATTAAGAATTTCATTATAAAAGGAAACATCCTAATAGGCTGCAGTACCTATTAAAATAGCTGAAGACGTTGAAAGACTAAAATATGAAGTTTAAATCGACCAAACTTGTTTAACTCATGCTAGATGCCTACAACATCAAGCTAAAACTTGTATTTGAAGAATCATGCATACGTAACTCCCTTGGTACCATGAAAGGAAGATGAATGATAACAATGTAATCCTAACAAGGGAATGCGAGGATATATGTTTGTTAATTATTCAAAGTTTTGCACTAACTAGTCCTTTATTGAAGAGCTTCACTTCGCAACTCCTACACAAATACAAGAGCAACAACAACAACAACAACAACAACAACAACAACATAGCCTCAGTCCCAAATTAACTGGGGTCGGCTACATGGATCAAACTTTTCCATTGTGCTCGATTAAGTGCAATTGATGGTGAAATAAGCCGCTTCCCAACTATACTACATAAAACTGCGTACTCCATTCCACTAATCAAACTAGATGAAAATACCATTTGTTAATCTAAAATGATGAGCAATTTGTCTAGCTTGTAGTTGTAAGATTTTGAATGTTTGGATAAAATGATATAATACCTTTTTTTTGACTTCGATATAAGACCATTTTACTATGTATGTTCAGCTAGTTAAGCGATTCCTAGTTTTCCATGTACCCTCACAATGTTTGACACATCTAAAAAATATAGCAATCACTAATCTTAAAATAAAAAATAAATAACATAAATATTGGAAAACAAATCATGAGAACTATTAGAAAAGGCACACACTTAACAGTTTTTTTGCAACAATAGCACCAACTTTCAATTATGTCAATTACGCTACATAACTTTTAGCATTGTTTCAATTTTAGCATACAATGAAAATTTGGGAATAAGGGCGTTAACATTCAACCCAAATTGAGGTAAAATGAAATAAATCCAATATTCATTGTCCTTCAGCAATACCGGATTCAACTAACCTTCACCAACAAACACAAAGCAAACCAAATAGAAAAGTGTCCAAGTCGAAGGATTGAGTGCGAATTAGAGGGTACACAGTTGAACAAAACCTATGCACTCAAGGTGTCTTGGATGTCCGAGTTTGATTAGTTCGTTCCCATCAGTTGATGTCTCTAATCATCTAGGTGAACAAGGTAACTAAGTTTTTAAATCTCTAAGTTTGTTCTTTACCGGATTTGATTTTGCTTACAAGGACAAACTGATGAAATTCTTGATTTGTTACCATTAATTAAAAGTCCACCACCAACAACAACGTAGATGGTGATCTTGCTTATGATGGAGGGATGATCTGTAATTATCTTGTTGTGCTGGCAAACATTAAGAGAGTACGAAGAAATTTAAACGTGGTTGCAAATGCTCCACCCTAGTTCTTTAAGGCATGGAAAATCTAGGAATTTAAACATGGTCTCATCCTCTCATTAACATGGAAATTTATAAGGAGCACTGATTGGTTGTCACTTACAGTAATTTGTTGAGTTTTGATGTTCTGAAATTCTAGAATGGGTTTTGATGTTCTGAAGTTCCGGTTAGACTGGGTATTGATGGTTGTCGTTGTGATGGAAGGTAGTGATTTAGGTTTCAAACTGGACAGTGAGGTGATTATAAAACAAGGTATAATTAATTTTACCCAATTTGGGTTGCACATCATCGTCCTTCACCTCAAACTTTCATTCGTACAGTAATTTGCAAAATTACAATTTGAAGCTATTTCTCCAAAAAGTCATTAAGTTTGTGCTTTTTCTGATAGTATACCCAAAAAAGTAAAGATAGCGGTCACTAAATTATATTGTATAGAAAGGACTTTGAATCGGTTTCAAAGTCAGTGCTTGCCGCACTCAATGTAATTCCCCCACAAAGAGAAACAACTGCCAAGTGCCAACTAATAGAAAAATAACGTATGGAAAAACTATGCACTTCATGCGAATCCAACACGAAGTAGTTTCGTCCGATTTCTAGAAAGCATTCTCACAGATGTGACCTATTAGCCTGAGAACAACAAGATTTACACTTAAGCAACTCAACTAAATACCTTGAAGTGGTTGTTCCATCTTCAGCGTGTCGGGCAATCTTTTCCTCAACGGTCTGCACAAACTCAAACCTTAATCACCAGTGATGAACCATAGTTTAGGAGAGCATTTGATTAAAATAAAGAAAGACTTCTACAAAAAAGAAGAATAAGATGATTGTAATGAACAACATTCTAGGGACAAATTTAAAAATAACATTGATCTTATTTTTCATCTGCTTGATCTAATGGAAAGATATTCTAGTTCTAAATATTGACTTCATATAATCCCCAACACACATTTATAAAGCTATATGAAACGAATAAAATTCACGGTAACACCCCATATATGGTTATTCTGTTGTATGTATACCACCAAATACCACGATATGATTTGAGGCGTTTAAGTTCATATACATCAGCCATGATTACTTACAAAATATGTTTCTAGAATTTGGATAAATGATTCTCTTTCTGTATATAAATTTAACATTTATGTGTGCTACTGCTACATTAACTAATTAATTACACATAAATGCAAAAAACCCATGACACACATAAATGCAAACATTTGTGGTCTAACTCATTTTGATCTCCTCCAATGAATCCATAATCTCTTTGCTGGAGATGTTGGGAATAATCCTACATCGACAAGATAGAAAGAAAAATAAGTTTTATAAGTGTGGAGTGGACACTCCATCTTGCCTTGGCTTGGCATTTTGGAGTGAACACCACTTTCATACTAAAGCTTATACATAAACTAGTCGCCGCACTCTTCTCACCTTTGATGTCGGCCTATATTACAAAAATTGAACATGGTATCAGAGCCCTGGTTATAAGATCCAAGGGCCTTGTAGACATCCAACAAAAATGGAGGGTTTAACATGAGGTTAAGATGGGCTAGTAAAAGATAAAGCTAGACCCATCCTCCAAGTTGATGATGGCCTACGATCCAGTCCTAGTTGGACTTGAGGGGGGAGTGATAGTGAAGTTGGGAATAATCCCACATTGACTATATAGAAAGAAAAATAAGGCTTATAAATGAGGAGTGGACGCTTCATCTTGCCTTGGCATTTCGGAGTGAACCCCACTTTCACACTAAAGCTCATACATAAACTAGTCACTACACTGTTCTCAACTTGGATTTGGACCTATATTAGAAAAATTGAACACTCTCATTTTTCGTTTACTTATTGTAACTACGTCAAAATCAAATGCAACCTCCAACAATCAAATATTCTAACAAATGCACTTGGATGGAACTTCACAAAGGAAGTTAGAGAAAGAGAAAATTCGAGTAAAATAGTTGATCAAAAGCCTCACCTCGCGACGTTGGACGGTACCACCATATCCTGTCGCCTGGCAAAACCTTCTGTACAAAGGCACAGCTGCATAGCTAGCACCTACCATTGCAAATGTCAACCCAATGAGGTACCAAAGCATCCTCTGAGATTTCTTCTCTGTAGATGAAGCACGAGCCACGGATGATGATGCAACACAATAGCTTTGCCGCAACACAAGCGAAGACCATAATGAACTCCTAAACCTCTGTTGGTAGCCTAAAGGCCATGAATTAAGGTTACGAATAAGTGGAAAAACCCTAATTGGAGAATTCAGATCACCATAGAAGCTCGACCTGAAAAATGAGTTACTTGACAAACTGTAGGAAAGAAAACCAAAAAAATCTGAAATTGAAAGCACAAAGTGGATACCATGAGCACCTGATTTTAGGGGGGAAAGACTCGAAACTATGGGAAGAATACACCAAGGAAATCTTCTTAGAGAATCGAGAACGAAACATGTCGAATAGATTGGAAGCCTAAGAAATGCAGTGATTACTCAACTTTATAATTCCACATCTTCCAATCTCAAACAATGTCTATTGAGAGAAATGAAATACAACAAAATTTGTAAAGGGAAATTCAACAAAATAATAACCCAGAATTGTAGCATAAATGAACATACTCAAAATTATGAAAAATCTCTTTGAGCACAAACGGGGTTATGAAAAGATTCAGACATACTTTCATTAAAGTACAGGGGGAAAGTATACTTTCATTAAAGTATAGGGAGAAGAATTGCACTTGAATAAGGCTGGCAAAATGTGTTAGGATCCCTTTAAGCGAGTCTAGACATGATTTTCCTTAAAAAATACGAGTCTAGATAAAATTTTAAGTCCGTTTTAAAAAATAGGTCTAGATAAAATATTCGAAAAAATGGGTACATGTTTAGCGATTAATTCTTAGGGATATTTTCATAATTTTATTCATACTATATAAATAAAAATCCCTAACTATTTAGGATTAGTGTTTGTCGCACATGCTACACACAACTCTCGGTCTCTTGCAGCCTTGCCCCCACCATTAGGGGTCTCTCTTTCGTCTCTAACCTCTCTCTTGTCTCTCACAATCGCTCCCACAGCCGCTAAACCTCTTACTCTCTTCTCTCACCCCGAATGCTTAGAGACGAAAGAGAGATCCCCGAATGATGGGGGCGAGGCTTCAAGAAACCGAGAGTTTGGTGTAGTGCGCTCGACAAACAAAAACCCTAAATAGTTATGGATTTTTATTTATATAGTATGAATAAAATTAGCAAAATATCCCTAAAAATCAATCACTAAATGGATACCCTTTTTTTGAATATCCTGTCTAAACCCAGACCCGTTTTTTAAAACGGACATAAAGTTTTGTTCGTTACTGTATTTTATTTTAAGGAAAATCATGTCCGGACCCGCTTCCAAACACATTTTGCCAACCCTAACTATATAGGAAATATTATGGGATAGGAAAGCACAATACAACTCATTCTTTCCAACTCTCCCACTCAAGTAGGGGCATAGATATCACACATGCCCAACTTGGAAAGCGTTGTATGGAATGACCCGCCATTGACACCATGAGTCATAACATCAGCCAATCGATCTGAACTTTTGGTGTAAGGAATCTGTAGCGGTGGGCATCGGTTTCCGGAAAAACGCCCAAACCGCCCAAACCGTCTAAACCGCACGGTCTGGTCTGGTTTTAGAACTCGCGGTTTGGGGGTGGTTTGAAAAACTTAAAAATCGCAGAATCGCGATTTGGTCGCGATTTTCATTTTAAAAAAACCGCGGTTCACCAAACCGATGGTATTTTAGTAAATACCTTACATTTACAACTCAACCTTAAAACTTAAAAGAAAAAGAAAAACTTCTTGCTTTGCTCGATCTCGTCCTCACTCCTCAACATCTCACTGCCGACACCCAACCATTTGCCCTCCCCCACCGGCTCCCACCATCGCCTATCGTCGTCGCCTCCCCACCTCGCCAACCATCAAAGCCTCCATTGCTGTGTCCACTGCCGCCTCGCAGCGCTTCCTCCCACCGGTCACGCCTCCACCGCTGCCTCGCATCGCCTCCTCCCACCCGTCCCGCCTCCACCGCTGCCTCGCACCAGTCACGCCTCGATCGCTGCGAGTTCCACCACCGCTTCCTACTAACAGTGGTAGCCTCTCACGCCGCCTTTTACCACTAGCGACCAAGAGGATTGCAAGAGAGGTAATTATCTCTAATGTTCTGGCTTTGAATACTAAATAATTGGTCTCATTTGACAAATTTTCGGGTTTCGCTTTGAATGTTGAATGTTCTGGCTTTGAATTGTTTAAATGTTTTTTGATGTTTTTTGAATGTTCTGCCTATGGTCGTCCTCTCAAGTTCCATAATCTTCTCCTTCGTTTTCTTTCTTTTTTGGTGTTTGAATGTGGCGGTACTATATGCAATATTATTTTATGGTATCTAATATGTATGATTGTTTTTTTTTTTTTTTTTCGTTTGTTGTTTTTTTTTTTTTTTTTGAAAATGGGTCGCAGGAAAACCGCGAAACCAAATCGACCAAACCGCGCAAACAGCGGGCGATTTGGTGGTGGTTTGCAAATCGGTCAAACCGCAAACCCTCGGTTTGGTCGCGGTTTGAAGGTTTTCACCACCAAACCGCGGTTTGGCCATTCCTAGGAATCTGTATTGCACCAGAATGAAGGTTATCTTTAATATAATTCCTACCTAGTTGAACATGTTTAGTCTGATCATGTTGCATCGGATTATTAGCAATCTCAATGTTAGCCTTGTTATCACAAAGTAATTCTATAGGTTTTTTCGGACCAATACCAAGTCTCACCAAGAGAATTTTAGCCAGGACAGTTCTGTGATTGCGTGATGCATTACATGATATTCAGCCTCTGTACTAGATAATGAGACCACATTTTGTTTTTTTACTTTTCAAAGTGACTAAGTTTCCTCCAACAAATGACAAATGTCCAGAAGCGGGTTTTCGGTCTAGTTTGCTACCAGCGAAATCAAAATCTATATAGCCCACAACATTAAGATGTTCATGTTTGGTCAATATTTGAAAAATCGACAAAGTTCGACAAAGTTCGGTCGAAGTTTGTCGATTTTGAGGTGAGCGAAGCGAAGTTCATAGGTAGTAGAAAAATAGGCAGTAGAAAAATTGCAAAACTTCGACTCGACTTCGGTTAACTTCGACCGAACTTCGAAAACATCGATGGAAGTTAATAAATCATGAAGTAAAATTGTTATGTTTCGTGAAAGTTGAGCAAACTTCGACTATGCTAGAAATATACTTAAACTTTGGCTAAATTCGAATAAAACATAGTTCTAGCATCTCTACGAAGAAACTTGAGTTTTCTAGCATTTAAAGTGAAATTCCATAAACTTCCGTAAACCGGCGAATTTTTGTCAAACTTTCATCGTCAAAGTTAACTTCCTTGAATTAATTCCAAATTTTAAGTGAGCGAAGTCATAGGTGAAGTCAAAGTTTCAAACCTTGTGTTTGGTATACAAAACACTTTACCAGGAGCTGATTTTAAATATGCCAGAATTTGATGAACAACATGCATGTGTTGATCACTTGGATTGTGCATAAATTGACTCACCGCACTAACTGCATATGCTATATCTGGCCTAGTGTGAGTCAAATAAATCAACTTCCCAACTATCCTTTTATATTTGTCCTTATTTATTGGAACGTGATTTGGAGAAATAGATAAACCATGATTCACCTCAATTAAAGTATTTATAGGTTCTCAAGCAGAGTTCCAGTATCAACAAGAAGGTCCAATATATACTTCCTTTGAGATAGAAAGAGTTTTAGCTTAGACCGAGAAACTTTGATTCCAAGGAAGTATTTAAGAAGCCCCAATCTCAAATTCCTTGGCAAGATAACTATGAAGATTCTCAATTTCTTCTGGGTTGTTACCTCTTACGATCATGTCATCAACATAGAAAAAGATGCAAGGTTATATTATTAATATCATGTTTGCCAAAGCTTGCTTGAATCCATATTCTTTCCTTGCATGCCTTAATCTCCCATACAATGCCCTTTGTGATTGCTTTAAACCATACAATGCCTTTCTTAGTTTACATACTTTTCCTTCTTCCAACCCAAAGCCAAGGGGAGGATCCATAAACACTTCATTAGATCTCCATGAAGAAAAGAACTCACATGAAACTGCCATAAAGGGCAGTCTAGATTAACTACATCTACAAGTGAAAGTTTGACTCGAAAAATATTCATCTTGACAACCAAGGCAAGAGTCTATTGATAGTTAGTACCATGTGTTTGGGTATATCCTTTAGAGACCACCCTAGCTTTGTATCTTTCAACTGTCCTATCTGACTTGTATTTGATAGTGAATACCATTTACACCCCATTGCATCTTTCCACTTAGAATCTTGAAGGGCTTCCTGAAAATGACTAGGAATTGAAAAAGACAACTAAAGAGCAAATGTCAAGTTAGCTTTAGACAAACGTTGATAGAATATGAGGTTTAAGATAAGATAAACAACATTGGAGGCTTTTCGAAAAACCAAATCCAATGATTGCAAGGTGCCAAGGGGATCCCGAGGCGATTTCTTTGGCTTAGGCGAGGCGGTACCGAGGCGAACAAAATAATATTTATTTAGACGTTCTTAGATAATTATTTATTCATTTGTAGTCATCAAGTAACATTTATTGTCTATTAGTCATTGTGTTTCCTATTCAATATAACAAACAACAATATAGCCTTAATCCCAAATTAATTGGGGTCGACTACATGGATCAAACTCTTCCATTGTGCTCGATTCAATGCAATTGATGGTGACATTTCCAAACCGTTTAAATCCTTCCTAATTAATGTCTCCAAAGTCGCTTTGGTCTACCCCTACCTCGTATTTCTTCGGTTTCTACTAGAGGTGGGCAAACCGTGGTTTTGTAGTGAAAATCATCAAACCGCCACCAAACTAGGGGTTCACGGTTTGGTCGTTTTGCAAACCACCACCAAATAGCGAACCCTCAAAACCACAACCAAACCGACCAAGGTTTTCCTGCGACACATTTTTCAGCAAAAAAAAAACTCATAGATATTACATACCATACAGTCTATACAGTCCATACATCTTCAATGTTCATCAACAATTCAACAAGATTGATGTGTAACCTTAATAGAATTAAGATAAGTTGGTGATGGTTTACAATATTGTTCTTTTGTTCATATGTAGCCTTAATAGAAATAGAAAAAAAATAACTAAAACAAAAAAGCCTTACCTGAAAAAATAAAATAAAAATGGGAGGCGTCATCGTCACTACGAGGGATGGAGGCTTAACTGGTGAGAGGCACGACTGGTGGGAGGCGCTGCGGTGGTAGGGCGACCGGTGGGAGACATCGATTGGCGCAGTGGGAGGAGGGGTTTGGTAGGAGGCAGCGATGGGAGGAGGCGGGCAATTACTTGGTGGTGGGAGGCGAATAAAGGTTTAGGTTTAGGGTCTTGAGAGAAAGAGAAACGGTTGTGTTGACATGTTGTTGTTTACATTGGTTAGGGTTTTGAGATGTAAATTAAATGAATTTACTAAACTACCCTTGGTTTGGTGAACCGCGGTTTTTCAGAAATGAAAACCATCACCAAATCGTGGAATCGCGGTTTTCAAGTTTTTTAGACCACCCCTAAACCGCGAGTTTTAAAAACTAAACCAGATCATGCAGTTTGGGCGGTTTTGCGGAGACTGCTGCCCACCACTAGTTTCTATTGAGTAAAGTTCTCTAATGGGGGCATCTGTAGCCCGTCTTTGCAGGTGACTAAACCACCGCAACGCCCTTCCTTATTCTTTGTGTCAATTGGTGCCACTCCTACTATTGGGTTTCGAAGATCAAACGCAACGGAAGTTTTCGAAACCCTTTTCGAACATATCCGAACAAGGATCCTATCGATTCCATTAAACTGAAAAATAATAGAGAAATCATACTTTTTCTAAAGAAAAACTCCATGTTTGCCATTATTGGTTGATCGATCTTCAAGACGTTGCCAAAGACGAACGTCCTCTAACAATATCCATACACGAACAGACGACCGCAACCCCAAGTGCTAGCTCCGAGAGAGTTTAAAAACCTTTTCTAATCTCTCCACTAGTCCAGAACCTCCAAAGACAACCCAAAAACCTTTTTGAGTTTCTCTCCAAATTCCTACGTATATTTTAATTCCCACTTAACACCTATTTATACAATAATTGTAATTAGGTGGTCAAGTGAATTACATATATACTCCTAATTAAAGGAACAATAATATAACACACTACAAGAGTATTTCTGTAATGAATTTTATCATATAAAATTCATAAATCCGGACTATTGGAAATCACGCAAATTCGTTCTTTATGTGCGACCCAATAGGTCTGTACAACGTTGGCAGGGAACCAAAATCCTTTTTGGCACACAAGTCATAAGCGGCCTCTAGCAAGACATTGTGACTACCCAAGTTGCACGAAGATCAATAATCGATACAACCTAATATACGGTGTATATTATATCCTTTTGTAACGCGACATCTTTTGATCGAACATAAGACATAGAATGTCACCCTTATAATTCAATCTACTAGTCTCGATCTCCTGGTAGACTGAAGTTGTCAAGTGAAATTGATCCAATCAATTCACTAGACATGGTCATTTATTAGTCTAATATATCGATGGGCCCAATAGATATCTCTCTAAATGAAATGGACAAATCCCATCTTGATCACACAACTTCCACACATTAGTCGGACAATAATCAATTACAATCTTTATGATCATCCAGTTAAGGAAAACCTTTGATTGCATCAAATCATTGTGCTACAAATGTTGGAGTCTCTGGTTATCTCAAATCGAAGGACTAAATGATATAACTATCATGAGAATCACTTATGGCATTGACCACGTAGCATTCTCATAGCGGGTTGCCCCAATATTTGTTCCTAACAAATACTCATGATCTTGATCCTTATCCATATACGCATTATCATCACATGATTAACAATCAAGACTCATTAGTCTTAATTTATTATTGTTCCCACAATAATAATTGATTAGGGACGTTTAGAATAATACAATAATTATTCATGGATATTATTTTAAAAGAAACATGCATATGTTATAACAGTGAAACAACGTTTACAGAATTGGCCTAGGACATATTCCCCAACACCTACATGTCTTTGAATTTATGTATTTCTCATTCTATCTTTACGAGTTTTACCACACATCCATCTAAACATCATCATTCCTGTTACGTTCATTTTATGTAGTTATTGTTGCTTTATCGCCAACATTCACTTCCATAAAGAATAGCTGCCCTAATTGCGGTCCTATAAAATTTTCCTTTTAAATTGGTATGAATATTTCTATCACCGATCAAACCTATTGCACTCTTTCATTTCTTTCATCCAACTTGAATTCTATCTGTGACATCATTATTAATAGCGCCATCATTTTGTATGATTAATCCTAGATATCTAAAGTAGTTCACTTTATGAACTTCTACTTCCCATAATTTTACCATTGCATCATCTCGATGTCTAGTATTTCTAAACTCACAGTGCATGTATTTGGTCTTCGTCTGGGCAGCGGTCTCTGCAAAAGCACCCAAACTGCATGGTCTAGTCTAATTTTTAAGACTCGCGGTTTGAGGGTGGTCTGAAAAACTTGAAAACTGCGATTCCGCGATTTGGTGGTGGTTTTCATTTCTGAAAAACCGCGGTTCACTAAATCGAGGGTAGTTTAGTAAATTCATTTAATTTACATCTCAAAATTCTAACCAATGTAAACAACAAACACAACCGTTTCTCTTTCTATCAAGACCCTACACCTAAACTTTTATTTGCCTCCTACCACCAAGTCATTGTCCGCCTCCTCCCATCGCCGCCTGCCACCAGTCGCGCCTCCCACCACCGCCACCCACCAATCGTGCCTCCCACGACTACCTCTCACCAATCGCGATGTAACGGCCCTAAAAATCTTACTCGTGCCACGTACCATTTTAGGGTCGTAAGTGGGACCCACTTGTCGTGATCCGGAACAAAATCGACGCGAAATAGGGTCAAGTTAAGGTTTAGATGCGACGTTCCCGTTTTTACGAGTGCAATGATATTTCCTTCAATTTTTGGCGAAAATGGGGTATTTTTTGGGGTTTAATTCAGACACAAAAATCGAGGCGATAAGTATAAAAAAAAGATCAAATGAGAGAGAGAGAAAGATAGAGAAAGAGATCGGAGAAGAGAGAGATAGAGAGAGAAAAGGAGGAAGAGAGATCGGAGAAGAGAGAGGAAGAGAGAGACGACGGAGAGAGGGAGCTCCGGCGCGGAGCAGCGGCTCTAGCGAGACGGAAGTCCGGCCAGACGAGCAGTCGCGACGGCGGTTGAGGCGAAGCTGCGGACGACCAGCAGCAGCGGCGGACGGGTGGCGCGGCCCCAGCAGAGGTGGACCAGTGGTGCGGACGGCGGCTCGCGGGCAACGAGGAGGCCGCGTACGGCGATACCAGCTCCCGGAGGTGGCGCAGCTGAAACGCAGGATGCAGCGAGGAGCAGGGAAGGGACGCCGGCAAGGAGAAACGATGTCTCAGCAGCGACGCGACAACGACAACAGCGGTGGCTGCGGCGCGGCGGCGCGTTGCCGAACCGATCGATCCCCGACGAGACAACAACAGTGGACAATGAGGCGTGACTTCGACGAAGCTCGACTACGCGATGGATTGCTCGCGGAGAATGTAAGTAAACCAGTATGAGTATTATCAATAGTTATTTCCTACTTCTTGAATTAATTTCTTTCATTATGCCCATTTATGAAATTCCATTCCGATTTAGAGTGTCCGAGGGCTAAGTGAGTCATGAAGGTAATCTTCTGGGTATGGCGACCGACTCGCAACCAAAACCATACCTCGGGTTACTGGATTTGGGTCTTGGACGGGAGGTGAGGTATTCAGGGCGCCGTTGATACCCCTACGTTCACGACAATTTTGAATCGGTTGGCGTTGCCGCGATTCTAGGAAGTCGAGCTTGTGGCAGTATAGTCGCAACTCGATGGATTTGTGACCACTTGGTTTCTCTCTTTTGTTTCCACGACACTGTCCTTTCATTGCTTTTATTTCCAGTCTATTTATCATGCACTTACTTTATTTCCTGTCTTTTTATATTCCTGCATGATTTATCGACTATTTATTTAATTCTTGAAGTACTGTTAAGACTCCTCTGGATTTACTCACTGGAATTGTCTCCTTTCACGGTGACAATTGCAGGCCCCTCGTCTAGCAAGGGCAAAGAGCCAATGATTGACGACAGCCTCTGAGGGCTCACGGAACGACTCACACTTTTGCGATATAATATGTTTTTGTAATATGTATATACATTTTGATGTTTTTTTTGTAAAACTTTACGATATTGGGGTCGAGCGACACTTAGAAACATGTATATGCTCATTTTGCAGCCGTATGTATACATGGTATAAATTACAGGGTTCCACAATTAGGTTGTCCAACTCTTTTACAATTATTGTTGAGTTATTGTATTACTTGCTTCCGCTAAATTGTAAAACTTGAAAAATATTAATAACTCAACTTAAAACTTTTGAATTTACTTATAATGATGGATCAGAAGGCTGACTAGGTCTGCGTTGACCTTGTGAGACTGGCTGGGGGGTCCACGTGGGCTTAGGCCGGGCGGGGCCTAGTTTGTGGAAAATTGGGGCCGTCACACGCGCCTTCCACCGCCACCTCTCGCCAGTCGCGCCTCGCCCCTCGTCGCTCGCTTCCTTTAACCAGGAGCCGCCTCATCTCTCTGTTCTAGTTATTTTTTTCAGGCAAGACTTTTTTGTTTTAGTTTTGTTTTTCTATTTCTATTAAGGCTACATATGAACAAAAGAACAAGATTGTAAATCATCACCAACTTATCTTAATTCTATTAAGGCTACATATCAATCTTATTGAATTGTTGACGAACATTGAACGTATATGGACTATTTTTTTTTAAATGTGTCGCAGGAAAATTGTGAAACCAAACCGACCAAATCAGGCAAACTGCGATCAGTATGGTTGCGGTTTTGAGGATTCGCAGTTTGGTGGTTGTTTGCAAAACGACCAAATTATGAACCCCCGGTTTGGTGGCGGTTTGATGGTTTTCACCACTAAACCGCGGTTTGCCCAACCCTAGTCCTACTCAACTTAAAGCTTTTAGATTCTAATGTATTCCTACAAAGCTCTAATCTCCTATTCACTCATCTCTTGTTTTACCCACTAAGACAATATTATCTACAAATAACATACACCATTGTATATCCTCTTGAACATACCTAGTTTGTTCATCCATAAATAAAGTAAAAAGATATAGGCTTAAAGCCAATCCTTGATGTAGTCTTATCGTAATGGGAAATTCCTTTGTAGTTCATTCAAATGTCTTTATACTCGTTACTACTTCCTCATATATATCCTTAATAGTGTTCATGTATCTAACATGCACTCATTTTCTTTCTAGAATTCACAAAAGAGCATCTCTAAGAACTCTATCATATGCTTTTTCTCAATCTACAAATACCATATGAAGATCCTTTTATTTTCTCTATATTTTTCCATCAATCTTCTTAAAAGGAAAATCGCCTCCATAGTTGACCTTTCAGGCATGAAGCCAAATTTGTTCTTTGATATTGTTGTTTCTCTTCTTAGTCTATTGTCAATTATCCTCTCCCAAAGTTTCATAGTATGACTCATAAGTTTAATTACTCGGTAGTTTAAACAACTTTGAATGTCTCCTTTATTTTTGAAAATTGGTACAAACGTGCTTCTGCTCCAATCCATTGGCATCCATTTTGATTTTAAAATTTTGTTGAAAAGTTTTGTGAACCATGTAAATCCAATTTCTCCCAAGCATTTCCAAACCTTTATTGGTATTTCATCGGGGCCACATGCTTTCCCTATTTGCATCCTTTTCAATGCCTCTTTTAACTTCCAGAATTCTAATATTGCATGTGTAGTTTATATTTATTTCTTAATGTGGTTTTCATCTACCATGATATCAACTTGGCCATCATTAAATAAACTATCGAAGTAGCTTCTCCATCTCTCATTAATATCATCTTCACGCGTTAAAACATTTTGATTTCATCCTTAATACATCCTACATGACCTAGGTCATGTTTCTTTTTATCTCATAATTTGGCTAGCCTATAAATATATTTTTCGCCATTTATATTACATAACTTTGTATGTTTGTCGCCATCTCTAGCCACATTTTATTAGCATCTAAATCAAGATTCCAAATGTTTTCCTTTAGTAGTTTTTCTCCAAACTCTACTCGTTTACTATTTTTTAGGTTCCACCACTTTATTCTGAGGTCCTTGCCTATTTTATTCCTATTAAGTTGTTGTATTAGCTAAATATCAAGTACTACTAACTTATGTTGGATAGTAAGCGCTTCACCAAATATTACTTTACAGTCTCTACATATTTTTTTATCTGTTTTTCTTGTTAAAAGAAAATCTATTTGACTGTTGTTACGACCACTACTAAAAGTAATCATGTGCGACTCTTTTTTCCTTATGTAACATTATTTGTGCTAAAGACTTTGTTGCTGGGTAGGTTCTTTTACTATCAAACAAGGTTCGGAACTTTGAATTCGCCAATGACTTCACTCACTTAATATTCAGAATTAATTCGGGGAAGTGTAATTCGATGTGGGAAATTTTGGTAAAACTTCGACACTATATAAAAAGTCAAAATAATTTCATTAAAGTGCTAGAGAATATTTAAGTTTCATCAAAAGACATTAAAAAGTTTTCTTTCTATAATATTTCATATTTTTTCTCATTCTATACTTGATCTTAAGTTTTTCAAAACTTCAATATTGTCCGGATTGATCAATTTTTTACATTATTTTTTTCTTCATTAGGCAATATATTAGAATCCATTTATAATAAGTGAAGTAAAATTGTGGTTTTGTTATCTCATAAAATGTTGTCATTCTTTAGATTATCTTCTAGCAAAAGCTGACACTATATGCATTTCCATTTTCTTACAAAGTGAGCATTAAAACTTGAAATGTTATCATTTTTCTCTAACTTCGATGGAGGTTTTGCAAAACTTCGTCTACACCTAATTCTTAATTCGGTGCTTCAAAAAAATTAATTACTTCGGAGAAGTACGGTGAATTTTCAAAATAGCCTCTTCAAATTTTCATTAAATATACCCAACTAACCCTAATACAATCATCAAAAGAAACGAATATGTTATGAAGTAGGAGTAAATAAAGGACCCCACGTATCAACATAAAAACATGAAAAAGAAATACTTTTATTAAAGTTGATTTTAAAAGGAACATGATGATTTTTCGCATTAATGAATTGTTCACATCTTAAACTAGAGACACGAATATTGGAAAACAATTTAATAAACAAACGTTCCAAATTAGGGAAATATAGATGTCTCAACCGATAATGCCAAAGAAGGATCCTCTATTTATCATCTGTCACTCTCTTTGTTTGAAGGCCTCGAGTAGGATTTTCCACACCATGGTTGTCCTCAAAATAATAAGGACCATCCCTCTACTTACTAATGCCAATGGAAAACATAACGGGTGTAGTAAAAGATTGCATAACGGTTGAGATCTTTAATTATTTTGCTGATAGGGAGAAGATTGTTTGAAAGTGCAGGTGCAAGTTAAATAGAGGACAAAGAAAATGTGGGACAAAAAGTCACATTCCATCCCCTATGATAGACATTAAATTTCCATCAACAACCTGAACAAACTTAACTGGTGGAGATGTTATAGAGATCAAGTAGAGAATAATTACTTGTAATATGGTCAGTGGCCCTTGAATCAATAACCCAAGCATCAGAACAAGTATAATTAATGGACAAACCAAACTCACCTTCTTGAGAAGATACCCTAGATACATGAGAAGCATGTGTGGTAGTAGCATGATGGACATATTTTTTATTTTTCCTCTCAGCTTACTTGAGCTTATACCATTCCAGGTAGCTAAGGCCTCAAAGTAAATCTGTCTCCATGGTCGCTTATTCTTGACGAACCAAGCAATAAGCTTCTTCCTATCGTGATAAAGGACAAGTAGCTAAAATCTTAAAACACGGCTACTAACCTAAGCTAGAATATGATCAAGAAAGAGAAAAAAATATAAACCCTATCTTTTGCAATACGATTTGTGTATTTTTCAAAATCAGCAGTGCATTTCATATTGTTTGGTTTCCTACGATCAAGCTCCATCAAAACCAATCAAAATCAAAATAGCTCTTACAGAATCACAAACAGTCTAAGCAACTACATTGGGTCAATCTCGAAAGACAAACAATATGGTAGAAAAACCCCGTTTCCAAATCAGAATTTGGTAATTATAAAAGCAACTCTAGTGAGATGGATGAGACATCAGTTGCTAAAACGCAAGGTTGGGGGAGGTCCCAAGTTTGACTAGGACTCACTAATCAAAAGAAAAAAAAATTAAAAAAAACAAAATTTGGTAAATTTGGTCAAAAACCTTAAATATACTCCCAATTGAAGTGAAAATATCCAGTATAAAAGGAAATTTTTTTAAAAAAGAACACACAACTCATTCGAAAATCAAAGAAGCCTTACGCAGTGTATCGAAGCAATTAAGAAATAATAAATCCAAAAACCAACCTTTCCTATGATTACTGTGTCATATAACGATCTCCATCATCATTCCTAGATTTCCACCATATAAACCTAGAGCGACTCAAGATTAAAAACTAAATTCCAAAAAGGATAAGCAAGAGAAATCTATCATATTCATACCAGAAAAGGATAAGAAACTCCTCCACGCCTAAAAATGAAGAGTAGCCAATCATTCAAAGCAAATAAAGTGAGGTTGTAAATGTTGTTGTAGATGAGACTTGAGAGTTCGTGTACGAGAGTGAACGAAGAAAGCATAAAGCTCGACACTTTGGACAAAGAGCACACGAGGGCCCAAGGTTGCCCTCCCAATACCCTAAAGGCACGAAATGAAGATTGCGCGCGGTGCACGATCGAAACAATCAAATCTAATACAATCGATGTATTCATTTTCACAAATCCATTGATTTTTTAAAAAAATACGGATTTCCATAGATTTGATGGATCAAAATCCATCTATAAGACTTACATGTAGAACTGAGATTTTGCCATGTATATTTTTTAATAAAAATTTAATCAAAATCTTAATATCTTTTAAAAATTGAATACATAGACTTTTTAGAAATTTATTAAAATCTATCGAAATTTTAATTGAATACCCCTTAAAATTTTAAAAATCCATTAAAATTGTTTCAAATCCAAATTAAATACATATCTATTTCAAAATCTTGCAAACTCTTTGAAATCTTTTTAAATCATCCAATTGAATATACCTCCTGATGAGAATACTCTAAAAGCACGAAATGCTTAATTGTTCAAGGAAGAAGACAGACAACCTCACAAATAAACTCACTTTCTCCAATCTCCCTCTAAAAGTTTCTTGAGGGTCGTATATTATTTGGTCAAACTCCACCTATGTTGTAAACTCCACCTATGTTGTACATTATGTGCGCTACATAGCTGGTTCTAAGTCCGGATAAAGGAGGAGGACTCTGACGCCCATTTTTCATACCGAAAAATGGGTAAGGGATGTCCCAAACTCACTTTTCATACCCGAAAAGCGGGGGAGGGAGGCCCCAAGCTCATTTTCCATTCTTGGAAAATGGAGGAGGGTTGAGATAGGTTGACAACCTGCGTAAAACTTTTGTCACTTTTCATGAAATGGATCAAACATATATAAACGTTGGGGCGTTCCCACATAGCGACGCGCGCATCGGAGCCCGAGTGTAGTGAGAAATGAGCAAGGGTGTGTTTCACATTCCCACACATAGGACGTATGTAGGTAAAGAAGCTAGTCCTTTCACATCGTCGCCCGGATGTGAAGAAAAATGAGCAAGGGTTCCCACACAAAGGACGGGTGTGGGTAAAGAAGTTAGTTCAAAATAATCACTAGATCTTTTAGACAAAATAGAAATAGAAAAGGAAAACAAATACAAAGGGGAGAAAAAACTCGTTTAGGAACATAGAACATAAGAACACTTACGGGGAAGTCAATAGAACTAGTAGATACCATGATTAGAAGGAGAGTCAATATTGCTTGCCTCCAAGAGACAAAATGGGTAGGATAAAAGAGTAGAGAAATATGAAGCACATGGTTTAAATTGTGGTAGACTGGTATAGATAGAAAATGCAATGGAGTAGGAATTGTGGTATATAATGATTATAAGGATAAGGTTGTAGAGGTTAAAAGAATAGAGGATAGATTGATTCTAGTTAAATTAATTATTGGAGAAGAAAAAATTAACATACTTAGCGCCTATGCACCACGAGTAGGATTAAGCGAGAGCATCAAACGCAAGTTTTGGGACGATATGGATGGATTTATGCAAAGTATACCATTAGATGAAAATGTTTTTATTGGAGGAGATTTAAATGGGCATGTAGGGGCAAGTAATGATGGGTTTGAGAGAGTTCATGGAGGTTTTGGTTACGACAATAGAAATGAAGAATAAGAATCAATCTTAGAATTTGCTTCAACATACGATCTTGTCTTAGCAAATACTAGTTTTAGGAAGAGGGAGTCGCATATAATTACTTTTAGTAGTGGTCATAACAAAAGTCAAATAGATTTTCTTTTAACAAGAAAAATAGATAGAAAAATTTGTAGAGACTGCAAAGTAATACCTGGTGAAGCACTTACTACCCAACATAAGTTAGTAGTACTTGGTATTAAGCTAACACGACGACATAATATGAATAAAAGAGTTAGAGACCCTAGAATAAAGTGGTGGAACCTAAAAGATAGTAAACAAGTAGAGTTTAGAGAAAAACTACTAAAGGAAAATGTTTGGAATCTTGACTTAGATGCTAATACAATGTGGCTAGAAATGAGTAGTTGCATAAGGAGAGTGAGATCAAACGTATTAGGTACATCTAAAGGCTTGGGACCACCAAAGAAAGAAACATGGTGGTGGAATGAGGATGTCCAACGAGCAATTAAGACTAAAAGAGAGATGTATAGGAAAATACCTAAGTGTCAAGATGAAGATGTGTACAATCGATATAGAGAAGCTATAAAATAAGCTAAAAAAGTAGTTAGTCAAGCTAAAACAAATTTCATAAAAGATCTATATACAAGGTTAGGTAATAAAGATGGCAAAAAATATATATATATAGGCTAGCCAAATTAAGAGATAAAAAGAAACAAGACCTAAGTCATGTAAGATGTATTAAAGACGAAAATCAAAATGTTTTAACGCGCGAGGAGGATATTAAGGAGAGATGGAGAAGTTACTTCGATAGTTTATTTAATGATGGCCGAGTTGATACTATAATAGATAAAAGCTCACACTAAGAAAAAAACGTAAATTATACACGCAATATTAGAATTGTAGAAGTTAAAGAGGCATTGAAAAAAAAATGAAAATAGGAAAAACATGTGGCCCAGATGAAATACTCATATAGGTTTGGAAATGCTTAGGAGAAATTGGATTGACTTGGTTAACAAAACTTTTCAATAAAATTTTAAAATCAAAACGGATGCCAATGGATTGGAGAAGAAGCACGCTTGTGCCAATCTTCAAAAACAAAGGAGACATTCAAAGTTGCTCAAACTACCAGGGAATTAAACTTATGAGTCACACTATGAAACTTTGGGAGAGGATAATTGATAATAGGCTAAGGAGAGAAACAACAATATCAGAGAACCAATTTGGTTTCATGCTTGGGAGGTCAACTATGGAAGCGATTTTCCTTGTAAGACGATTGTTAAAAAAATATAGAGAAAAGAAAAAAGATCTTCATATGGTATTCGTAGATTTAGAAAAAGCATATGATATGGTCCCTAGAGATGTTATTTGGTGGGTTCTAGAAAGAAAAAAAGTGCATGCTAGATACATAGACACTATTAAGGATATGTATGGAGTAGTAACGAGTATAAAGACATTTGGAAGAGCTACAAAAGAATTTCTCAATATGATAGGACTACATTAAGGATCGGCTTTAAGCCCATATCTATTTACTTTAGTTATGGATGAACTAACTAGACATATTCAAGATGATATACCATGGTGTATGTTATTTGCAGATGATATTGTCTTAGTGGATGAAACTAAAGATGGAGTGAATAGGAAATTAGAACTCTGGAGGAATACATTAGAATCTAAAGGCTTTAAGTTAAGTAGGACGAAAACCGAATACATTCGCTGTGAGTTTAGAAACACTAGACATCGAGATGACGGAGTGGTAAAATTAGGGGAAATAGAAGTTCCTAAGGTAAATCACTTTAGATACCTAGGATCAATCATACGAAATGATGGTAACATTGAGAATGGTGTTACACATAAAATTCAAGCTGGATGGAAGAAATGGCGGAGTGCAACAGGGGTGATTTGTGATCGAAATGTTCTTATTAAGTTAAAAGGAAAATTTTATAGGACAACAATTAGGCCACCTATGCTCTATGGAAGTGAATGTTGGGCGGTAAAGCAACAACAATTACATAAAATGAACGTAGCAGAAATGAGGATGCTTAGGTGGATGTGTGGTAAAACTCGTAATGATAGAATAAGAAATATAGAAATTCAAAGACAAGTAGGAGTAGCACCAATTGATACAAAGATTAGGGAAGAGCGATTGCGGTGGTTTGGTCACCTGCAAAGACGGCCTACAAATGCCCCAACTAGAAAACTTGACTCAATAGAAACTGTAGAAATTCGACGAGGTAGGGGCAGACAAAAGTTAACATGGGATGCATTAATTATGAGGGATTTGAATGGTTTGAAAAGCTCACTATCAATTGCACTTAATCGAGCACAATGGAAAAGTTTGATCCATGTAGCCGACCCCTGTTAATTTGGGACTGAGGCTATGTTGTTGTTGTTGTATTAGCACTCAAAGAAATTGTGTGGAAAGGGCTATCTAATAACAAATTGTAGACAGATCGATTGTGAAAGAAAACTGACATAGTCCGGACGGGTTGGCCTTGTGGTAAGGGCGAAGGTGGAACTGTGTGGGTTAGGCACACGGTCTGGAGTTCGATTCCCCACGACAGCTAAATGTGGGACATGGTGGTCTCTTTCTGCAATCACAAAGCTCATGAGATTAGTCAGACAAGTGTTTAGATACATATAGTTAATAATAAAAAGGAAATAAAATTGGCATAAATGTCGTTGCTTGCGACGTTGCCATCGGTACCCTAGGCTTGGCTACGCACCACGGTCCCTTCACTTCTCCAGCCCTATGAGAAGAAGGTGATGTTGAGGCCAATACAAGGGATGTAATAGCTCAATAATTAATAAACCCATTTATATGGTATTTTTAGACTAGGGCACCAACTCAAACCCACGTGGACGCCGCGGATAGGACGAGGGCACACCTACCTAAGTATAATTTGTTAGTTATGGTTGTTGCATGCATTATTGCGGTGTTTCTATATGAGTTTGATAAAATTACATGGTGTGTGTGTGTTACATTTCATGTTGTGCGAGTGTTAGTGCGACGGGTATACCACATCGGGATGTGTGTCAACACGGGTATTGGGTAGGCGATGTACAAGGAATACTTGGGTAGCTTAGTAAATTCCACAATTCTAATAACTAGTCGGATCCCGTGCTTCGTGCGCGGGCAATAATAAGTAATTATATATTAGATAAAATAATTTTAATGAGAAAAAAGTGAAAAAAGCTTATAATGTTCTCCCTCCCTTCTCAAATATTTTTCACGTTTTGATAATTTTTTGTTTCAATTGTAACCTTATGAAATAAAAAAATTAAGCATCAATTGCTTCATTTTTGATTCCAACCTCATTAAAGACAAAATCAAATCTTTTACAATAAATACAAATTGGATTTGTGTTGTAATGGATAAAAAAACTTGTGATACTTGTGTTGCAAATTTTTTGTCAAATACTTGTATTGCAATTAAAAACTCCAAAAAAATAGAAAAAATGAAAATTATTAGAAAAATCGAAATCGAAAATAGCAACTCTCCAAAAAAAGATAAAAAAAACTTCCCCAAAAAACAATAAAGAAAACAAAAATTATTGAAAAAACTGAAAAATAGATTTTATCACCTCATCCCCCACTTAAGTGCGAAAAATATCAATGGCTTGTATCTTTTGTTTTTTCTTATAAAATATCAATTATGATATCATAATGTCATATGTCACGTTGTGAGAGCGTCTCGTATTCCAAATGTCGCATTGTAAGAGCTTCTCAAAGAAACATTCTAATAATAAGTCTGAAGCTACGGTCACACAAATTAATCCAAGCCTAATGTGTATAATAAACTAATAAAATACTAGATGGCGCCTCGAGATGCGCAAAGACATGGTGTGTTGGACAAGCGAGTGGTCGTGAGCTTAATCGGTTAATGACGGGATTTACTCCAGTGAAAATTAGTCTTTAGCTAATCTACTAACTTAACGTGCCTAAATATTTATAAGCTAAGTTGATTAATTGGGCCTAAAGTTTATATTTAATGGTTAATGGCCACTTGATGGACCTAGTGATGGGTTGATGTGGAGAATCTCATGACTTTTAGTCGAGGTTATAGGTGCTTAGATGGTTTGGATGGTGGCCACATAATGCTAATATCTTAACGAACAGAAAATAAAAGAAATAGAATTTTGCGGAATCAAAATAAACAAGAGACAAGAATTTTTTTTAGTGGTAAAACTCTAATTGGGAAACATCCATAGCTCCGTAGAGCAGAAAAATCCATTATGAAGAAAGTTTACAAAGCGGTACCGAATTCGGTCGAAAGCCTCGATATCAAATTTTCTCCCTCAAAATTTCCTTTACTTCATTATCTCTATTTTTTTTCTCTTGAATCTTTATGTGTATTTTTTTCTCTCTACACATGTTTTGATAGATACAGAGAAATAGATAAACCCCAAAAACGTGTTCATAGTGGGAACTAATTAGAAGTAGTTGAAACTAACTCAACTTTTTTTTCTTTAAAAAATAAATAAATAAAAATAACGGATCAGACCTCCCTCATAATAGGCTTTTGGTCCCTCAAAAACATTCCACTAAGTGAGAAAACTTATCTTTGACTTGTTCTTTAGAGTACCACTTTGCACGATTTGGAAACTGACCCTTTTCACAGATCCAGAAAAACTCATGATTGCCCTTTCTAGTCTTTCAAGTCTTTGCGTCCAGAACCAAGTCTTCTCTAGTTGCTTCATTGGAACTGGATCGTGCACTGTTGGAAGTACTGATGATTTTTCAGGTTCATCAAGTAGTGACGGCTCAAATAGCTTCGGGTTCTCTACATTAGCAACTGAATTCATCTGCATATAACCCGACAAATCTAACTTGAATGCATTTGTTCCATATTGCTCCAATATTCTAAATGGACCATATCGTAAAGGCTTCAATTCTCGATTTGGCCCTTGCATTCGAGCTTTCCCAAAGAGCCACACCAAATTTTCCACTTGAAAATTGTGTTGGGTGCGATGTTTATCATGCCGCTCTTTGTATTTTTGCTGAGCCTTCTCCATATTCTCACGAACTTTCTGGTGAATTTGTTCAATCCTCTAGATAAATTTGATTGCATCCATTTCTTTTAATTTGCTACCCTGACCATGCATATTAATAGAAAATTCCAAATTAAAAGCTGATTGAGGAACAAAACCTTAACAAACCTTAGATGGCGACTTCCCAGTTGAACTGTCAATTGATCTGTTTTAACAGTACGAATATAAGGAAGATTTTCATCCCAACTCCGAGGTCTTTGCTGATTGAATTCTCGTAGTAACTGAACAATTATTTTGTTCACAACTTGGTCTACCCATCAGTTTGAGGATGGAATGTTGTGGATCTTTTCAATTTGGTATCCATCATGCTCTAGAGTAACTTCTCAAACTTGCTCAGAAATCGACTATCTCTATCACTGATAATGCTTTTTAGCAACCCGAAATGGATAAAAACATTTTTTGAAAAATGCTTCTACTACACCTTCAATTGTAATAGTTTTCTTGCATGGTAACATAATTGCCATCTTGTTGAAAATGATCCACCACAACAAAGATGTAGTCATGACCTTTCTTAGTAGTTGAGAGACCACATAAGAAATCCATAGAGATACTATCCCAAGGTAGTTCTGGAATTGGTACTGGTGTGTAGAGTCCCAATTTTATGTTACTAGGCTTACTCGTGCAATATACTGTGCAACCTTTGAGTACCTGTCAATATTTGTTGTCATACAAGGCCAATATACATAACGCTGCAAATTTGCAACAGTTTTCTGCACCCCAAAATGTCCTACAACTAATGATGTGTGAGCCTCACGAATCAAGTGTAGATGATATTCATTCGAAATGCATAATTTATTTTCCTTGAATAACAACTCGTCTTAAATGTAATACCCTGCTGAGAAACATTCTGATAAAACTCCTTCAAATCTCCTTCCTCCAAATAACTATTTCCGTAAGAATCAACTGTAGAAGTTTCTACTTGCATCGTCATTGCCGCTAACTTAGAAGACGATCTAGAAAGGAAATCAACTAATTTGTTTGTAACTTCTTTCTTGTATTTGATGACCAATCTAACCCATCCACTTGAAGTGTCTGGTATGCTGCTATTTGCTATGAGTATGGAGATATTTCAAAGGCTCATGACTAGTATGAACGACTGTCTCTTTCCCCAAAGATAATGTTGCCACTTTTTGATTGCTTAAACCATGACATATAATTCTTTATCATAGGTAGGATAATTAAGAGCAGCTTTAGAAAATAACTCAGAATGATAACAAATTGGCTTATCCCCTGAAGTAAAACTGCTCCAATGGCATGTCTAGAATCATTTGTCTCAACTTCACAAGTTAACTGCATATCGGGAAGTGCCAACACTGGTGCCTCACAATTTATTTTCTTCAAAATACTGAATGCTTCTTTATCCTCAACTCCCTAAGTAATTGATTCATCCTTCGATAGCATTCTCAAAAGTAGTGCCGCTAAACCGAATAATTTCTGATGAAACTTCTCAAATATTGTGTAGCCCTAATGAAAGCGCACAGCTATATCTGAGTTGTTGGTGGAGGCCAATTAACTATAACTGAAACCTTGCTAGGATCAATGTGTATTTCACCATCACCCACTATATGCCCCGAGTAGTTCACCAATTTTCTTGCAAACTCACATTTCTTCATGTTCAGCTTCAGCTTAGCTGATTGTAGAATTTTTAGAATTGTCTCCAAATACGTCAAATGTTCCCTCGAAGAAGGACTATACACTAGGATATCATCAAGAAAAACTATTGCGAACTTGTCCAACACAGGGCGCATCACCTTGTTCATCAATCACATAAAAGTAGCAAGAGCATTTGTTAGTCCAAAAGGTATAACTAACCATTCATAAAGACCTTGCTTTGTTTTAAAAGTAGTTTTCCATATATCTTCATTTTTCGTACATATTTAATGGTAACTAAATTTTAAATCAAGTTTGTTAAAATATTAAGCATGCTTCAACTAGTCAAATAAATCATCAATACGAGGAAGTGGATACCTATTTTTGATAATGATCTTGTTGAAAGCTCGATAGTCAATACACATTCTCCATTCACCATCTTTCTTTGGCATAACACGATAGGCGAACCAGATGGAGAGCAACTAGGCCTAATTAAGCCTTTGTGGCGGCTCCGTGCCCTGAGGCCTCTCCGAGGTGTCGTCGTGTCATGCGCTCCTCGCCCAGTGGGCCTAACTACACTTGTCCGGCACCTGCTCGTCCACCCCATGCCTCGATAATTATGTTTCACGTCTGTGGTAACAATTCAGTTAGTTGATTATTCATATTTTTTTAGGTTATTTCCTTAAGTATTTATAATTCCTTAAGTTCAACTATCTTTAGCTTATTCGAGTCCTAGCCGTGCTAGTGGTTTGTATTTTACAAGTTAACAATAAATCAACATAAACCTTAATTTAAGCAAGTAAAGTATTATATTACTATGATAAACATTATCCATATGAGCATATCCTACTGTAGAAAACTTGGGAAAATACTTTGTATATAGGCGATAGTACCATAAAATAGTGTATATATACAAGTACAATATCACTCCAGTCCCCCAATACCCAAAATAGAACAAAATATCAAAATAACCACGTACTAGTAGGTCCTCGACGGTAAGCAATTAGATGTAGTCGCCTATGGTCCCCTTGCCCCTACTGGTACTAGGATCTGCATTCAATCATTACAAAAGACATATGACGAGTCCAGTGAGTAAAATCCCAAGGAACCCCTCTGAGCATTCACATAATAAAGTAAGGAAATGCAAGAAATACTATTAAATAAATATGCATAATGTAAAAGATAGGCAACTGTAATTGGCTCATCGCATGAATAAATAACATATAAGCTAAACAAAAGTGTGTGCTTCAGGTCACGAAGATCATTTCGTCGGGTGCCCCCAATACTCTTTCACCTGGTCTGTTACGACATTGGCCAAATCTGATGAGTTACGGACACGTGCACCAAGGCAAGCTCGGGTTGTCATTCACTGAGGGCCGGACCACATGTGCTACAATCTAGGGCATTATGAACATACAACAGAGAATCCGGGGGAGTAAACTCAACCCATGTCCAAGTAACGTAATTGAGTAATATAAAATAGCAATATATGATAAATATGGAATAAAAAATAGAATAAAAAACTCAGAGTTCTTCAATTGGGTTTTACAAACCTCAAACAGCTCTCCGACCTCCCCGAACTCTCGAATCTGACCCGAATAGCTCCCCGTTACCGAGCTATGGCTCCCTAAGTCCCTGAAGCACAAATTTATAAGTTTAAGTTGGTTACAAGTATTTAGATATGTATTAAGTTGGAAATCACCAAAACGACCCTTAATATTCAGGTTTCATCTATCATTAGAGCGCTGATGAGTCTACCTAGCGCGCTAGGTATGATTAGCGCACTAGGGAAATAGTCTAGCGCGCTATTGTTCTTCATTTCGAAAAATAGTTAAAGGCGCAGACTGGTTAGCGCGCTAACTATGCTCTATGATAGAATTCTCAATTCAAGAATTCTGTCCTACACATCCCAATTGGCTAACTTAACCTGGTTTACTCACTCTCCACACAATAGTGACTCCAAAACATCATTTAAACCATAACAAAACATCAATTAGATCAAATCATCAAATTCCATGCATTCACTAGTTTTTCCCAAATTCATTAAAACACCAATTCATTCAAAACCAGTTTATAATTTTCAATGGAATTGGTCATTATACTTGTAATTCATCAAGTTTTCATTAAAAATCAGTGATCTATCCCTCAATTTTGAATTTACATCAACCTACTCAAAATTGAGTTCATTTGGAAACATATAAGATGGAGAAGGAGATTACCTCAAGTTTGATCCTCGAATTGAACTCCAAATCTTGGTTTTCAGCTTTTAAATCTCCTATCTAATTCTAGTTTTCTCTGACTTTGCCTGTAATTTGAGTTACTGGAGATGAGAACTCCCACTCACTTGATATAATATATATATATATGTTTGTCATGATCAAGTGTGCTATGTGTATCTCGTGGATTATCTTGTGGTCTCTATTCATGTTGTAACACATGGATTAATGACTTCAATAACCCTACTCACTAGCCTAAGATTGCTTTGTAGAACTATCTCTATGCTCATCCATGACTTAGGAAATTTATCACTAACTATAAGAATATTGATTCAATTATTTAAATAGCTATCTTAGCCATATATTTGGATCATGGTTGGTACATTTAGACTCTTTATTAGCAAATCTATGGTCTCACTAACCTTCGACTACTCGGTACCAGGCGCCTCGCGTTTCTACACGCATTCCGAGGTTCGTCATAGCTTATTGTTCTAATTTAACTGACTTAGCCTATGGTTACATTACCTATTTTATTTGATTACTTAGTCATCTTAACGTGAATTAGTCGAGTTTTCTAGTGTACCTGTAATTTGCCTATCCAACACCAGCATTGACACGCATTTCGAGGCGATTACTCGTCACACAATCTCGCACGATATAACCATACAACATACACACATGCGATGTATTAGCGAATAAATTCATAATATGTGTCGCAAATAAGTAATTCAACACATAATTAACTAGTGTACCTAGGTTGACGTGTGTCCTAGCTTACCCATGGCGTCCACATGGATCTAAGTTGGCATCTAAGTCTGAAATTACGAAATAAATAATGACGTTAATAAAATAGCCCAATATTCGACTCTGGTGATTCTAGCATCAATTGTATTTCATGCTCAACTGGTCTCCTAGGTAGTAAACTCCAGGTTCTTGCATGACACCTTCAAAGTTACTAAACAATTGATGAAGCTTTTTTTTCCGATCATATGAGCAATCATCAAAATCAATCTTTGCAGAATTGATAGATTCGTCCTGGGCTGGTCGAACCATCAATAAAATTAATTTCTAGCTAGAGTTGACTAAATGTTTGGTTTGTTGAGCATTAATCAATTGCAACTTCTTTTTCTCCATTGATACTAGAATTTTGAACCCCTTGCCATCTTTCACCAATCGCCAAACATTCTCTCGTCGATAAAAAGTCTCGGTCCCACAAATAAGGACTGCCAAAAATAATTTGGCATACACCCAACGGAACAATATCACAAGTCACCTGATTATAAAATTTCTCATTAATTGCAAACTTGAAAGTGCATTGGCTTTTTACCTGCAACTTCAAATCTTTATTCAACCATCTTAATGGGTAAGGTCGAGGATGCGGCGAAGTCTTCAACTTCAACTGCTTCACCAATTGTTTTGCAATTAAGTTCTGCTGTGACCCGCTATCAAATAAAGTGATTACTGGAGTTCTGCCAATTTGCGCATAGCCCAAAATAATTATTCCTCAGTGGAATTTTATACAGCAACATGAATTTGAGAACAAGCTACTTCCTTGGAGGTGCTCATCTCTCCTTTGCAGGTGGTAAATACTAGTTTCTCATTAGGTTCTGAGGAACCTTCAATCATTTCATCTTTAATGCGAGCAATTGCCGTTGTTTTCTTGTGATCTTTCCACTAATTCGGTTTCAACTATGGATGTAGTTTCCATCATTTTTCTTTGGCATGTCGGTCTATCTTACAGTTGTCACAATATTACTTCCCTTTGTTAGCCACCACATGATTCTTCTTGGCTTCCTTTGTAAATTTATTCTCACGTCATTTTTTTTTCTATTTTTCGATCTATTGAGAATATTGTAGTTTTCTATTAAATTGAGGCGTTCTTCAGAAACACTACCTTTTATGCCTCATCAATATTCGTGACAGGAAATAATGCCAACTCTTTGCAAAGACTTGAAAATAAACCCCTTTTATATTTATCTACAATTTGAGGATCTCGCATATTAATATTCAAAGCCACTGCTTGCTTCCTAAATTCAATTGTGTAATCTTGGGCATTCTGCCCTTTTCCTGTCTAAGAAACTGCCAACATTCACATAGCCATTCCTTGTAGCTAATAGGGTAGAACTAATTCTTGACTGCAGTTGCAAACTGAGCCCATGTAGTATGTGGAGGCTCATTATTGAGAGCCAGCCCTGTGGTATGTGCTTTCCACTGAGTAAGAGCATGTCCTCCCAATATCAATCTTGCAAAACCGAGTTTCTGCCGATCTGAATACATCTTAGTACTGAATTATACCTCCAGAGATTTCAACCATTCATCGAGTTGTTCTGCATCTAATTCTCCATTGTAGACATGAATCTCAATTTTCACTTTTACTTTGAATGGAGTCTGATCCACCACTTCAGTATTCTGATTTTGAAGATGAAACTTCTAGTGTTTCAAAAATTCGAGGAGCATTTGTCGCTGAAAATGATAGTCTCTGCATGATTTCCATCATCATTTCTATATTTTCTTCATCTCATTCATGTCTTTTGTAAGCTTTTCACCAGACACCCCTTGAGGATCTTGCGAAGTGGACATTGTTGATTTTTTTTTACCAATTTCAGGATTTATTGGAACTACTTTTTTCCCCTTTGACCGGAGTCCGTGCATTCAACGAAACCCCCACCAAAATAGATTCGAGAAGAAAATGATCATCAAAACTAGGCTCTGATACCAAAAACTTGATTCCAATATCACAACGAACAAAAAGTAAAAGAAATAGAATTTTGCGGAATCAAAATAAACAAGAGACAAGAATATCTTCTACGTGGTAAAACCCTAATTGGGAAAAATCCACAGCTCCATAGAGCAGAAAAATCTACTATGAAGAAAGATTACAAAGAAGTACCGAATTCAGTTGAAACCTTCGGTATCAAACTCTCTCCCTCGAAATTCCTTCTACTTCCTGATCTTTTTTTTTCTCTCAAATCTTTTTGTGTATTTTTTTCTCTACACGTGTTCTAATAGATACATAGAAAGAGATAAACCCCAAAAATGTGTTCGTAGTGGGAACTAACTAGAAGTAGTTGAAACCAACTTAATTTCTTTTTTTTTCTTTACAAAAAAATAATGGATCACCATAAGATTACCTGGAGATGCTAATTAACCATGAGATAAGAGTCTTGGATTATCCAACACTAGTATACATATATATATAGAATTGATCTCTAACACATGCAACAAGAGTGCTAAGTTTTTTAAAGCCAGAAGGGAAAGAGGGCTGGAGCATTCACTATTAGAGAAGAAAAGAATGATTTCGAGGCCAAATTTGATCAAGGGAAGCAAATTGTAAGTGACACATCTCTAAGTACAAATTTCCTTTACTTTTAAAGCTTGATTTATCCAGAGATTTGCTTAGTAATGCATGCTTGGATGGCAAATTGTTTGGAAAATAAACGTTAATAAGTATTTACAGTAAATCGTGGCATTTTAATTCACTTATACAACCAAATTCATGTAAGTGAAATTGATTTTCAAGTATGTAATGTGTTCTTGGTGTTTCCTCCAAAATGCATGCATAAACTAATGGAATTATGAGTCATGGTTTTTAAATGCTTTTAGATGGCTAAATGGAAGATTTCTTATTATATTGGGTCTTAAATTGATAAAATAACTATATTTTTTTTAAGAAATTGGTATTAAAACTGATTTGGGTAATGTTAAGTTTTTTATGTTGAAAATGCAATGAATTTGGGGAAGATGCTAAATAGTATTTGTTGCTACAAGTACTATTCCAACGCTTTGGCAACACACTATCGTAACAAGCTGTTGCAACATGCTGTGGTAGGGGTTGTAAGAGAACAGGGAATCCTGCAATGGGGACAGGTACGAAGAATTTAAATGAGGATGGAGGCGGGGATTGAGAGAAAATCTCATACCCGCACGGGTACGGGTATGGGCATAGGGAAAAAATATATCCGCAGGGATTCAGGGTAATCCCGTAATCCCTGCGGGGTATCCCCATTGGAGGAGATTTACGGGGATCCCTTTATATCAATTATATATATATATTTCATGGTTTCCAACCCAAAACACAAGTGATTCATATACGTAACAAGCAAACTATAATGAGATTACAATTTTAACTTAATTTGTTAAATAAATAAAATATTTTCATTATCAAACTACATTAATTATATGTTTTGTTTTGAATTGTTTACAATTATATTTACATTTTACAAATTTAGAATCAAATGAAAAAATTGCAACACCTTATTTTACAAATTACCAAACTACATTAACTATATGCCTATGCTAGCAATAGACATATGTATATTATGTGTATAAATACCATTTAAAAATATCAATACACATATACATATGTATGTATCTTTGACACCTTACTTTTTATAATTTCTTTTTTTTTTTTATAAAAAAACTAAGTTGGGAGAAATATTTTCTTGCGGTTATTCCCCGCAAAAACCCTTGCGGGAATCCCCAATGGGGAAAAAGTTTTTCTCACAAGGATTCTCCATCCCCATGTGGATTAGACGAGGACGGTATGAGGATAAGTACGAGGATGAGGGATGAATTCTTAAGTGGGGATGGGGATGGAGATGGGGTCCTCATCCCCTACCCTCCTCGTTTGCATCCCTACGCTATAGCAACAAGCTGTTGCAACAGACAATTACGAGAAGCTGTTGCAACCAGATGTCGCCATAAGCTGTTGCAACCAGATGTCGCCATAAGCTGTTGCAACCAGATGTCGCTATAAGCTATTACGTCAAGTTGTGGCAACAAGACATGTTACAACGAGCCTGATACAAGGTTGTAGCGATAACTGTGACGACCCAATTCCCTAAACCGAGTACCGCCTAGCCTAATCCCGTCATTAAGCCCTAATCACTCCACAAGATTTAACAACGTATTAGTCAACCTTTTTGTCTCTTTCACATTGTTATATGTGTTCAAGAAAAGTATTATACATTTCTCGTAATCATAATTTTCAGAGTTAATTAAAACTTTTTAATCTTATCAACAAAGACTTAATAAAATTCGCATAAGCATTTATAAAAAAACCTATTGTGGAAGCTAGGTAAATAAATGATCACGTTAAACCAACAAAGTAATACATGCATCAACAGGGAAGTCGAATCTCTCAAGCCAATATATAACCCAAAATTACATAAAAAGACGCAAGTAATAAATACACAAAATGATCACCTACAAAAGTAGCAAGAATTGCTCGTCGACGACTCAGAGCTAATCGTTGATCTTCTCCTTCCCTGGTCTGCTACTCAAAGTATTTGCACCCATCGTCATAAAAAGATGGTGAGTACAATAAAGTAGATAGTAAAACCTGAAGGCTATTCATCCACATTTCCAAGATATACAAAGAGCAGTAACTGAACGCATACAATGACTATGAAGAAAGAAGAGTTGAAAAGAAAGTATGCGAACAGTTGCGAAGCTTCTACAATGAATAATAAACAGATAAAATATACAAATTTAAGTTTAGGCTATTCGACGTCCTTAGGGTTTTTAATCCCGTGTGCCGCGCTAATAATATCAGTTGTGAGGAATGCCGACACCCTTGGGACTTTAACCCCGTGAGCTGCGCATCTCATAAAATGGAAGTATATCAGCTGTGTGGAGCGCTGATAACTCCAGGGACTATAACCCCGCGTATTATGCAACTCATAAAGTTATGGCACCTATATAGGTGGTATCCTCAAGTGATGCCTATCGAAATGTTCATGTTTTAAATTGTACAAACAAATACCACAAAACAAATACAATGACATATGTGTGTACATACACCAATAAGAGAATCAAACAAATCATAGCATGCTATTTCAAGGACAATTCAATAGCTCAGAAATCAACAACACTAAAGGATTCCAATCATATAACTAGTTCAAATCAAGGAATGTCATGCAACGAATCATTACACAATGATTATAGCCAAAGAAACCATAGATATGAAAACATATATAAGGCATGACATTAAGAATATAAAACCAATAGTAAAACAATACAAAATGACTGAATATCAAATCATTAATGAAATGAAATGGATAGAATTGCCTCAATAGGTTTACTTACCTCAAATGCATGCAATTCCTTGCCTATACCGCTTCTCGACCACTCCAAACTTGCGTTCCACACCTTGTAAGTCCTCTCTAAGCTCCTGAGCTGTTCTAACAAATTTAGTTTAACTTGTTTTAGGTTGGTTAAGGTGAGTTTTTAGTTTTTTGAATTGGTGGTTAATCCATGGTTATTAAAAAGGATTGGTATGAATGAGAGGGCTTAGTTGAGAAAGAGACTCAATTGAATGATGAAGATGTAGTTGGAATGTGTGTCTATAATGGCTGTTGGTGTGGTTGTTGTTAAAGTTGAGGTATCGTTGTGTTGATGTTTTGATTAATTAATTGGAGATGAGGAATCAAAAAAAGAAAGAATTGATGAACAACAGCAAAACTGTTGTTCATCGATTGAACCTAAGGCTCCTCGAACCTTATAAGGGCAAGGCTGAGTGACTGGCAATGGCATAGCCGAGCCTAGGCTTGGCCAATGCTGGCCGACGTTGAAATAAGGAAAAAGAGAAAAATTAAAAGAAATTGGGGAATTTGTGTGTAATTGAAAATGAAGTAGTTTATTTTGATAAAGTGAAGTATTTGTGATTTTTTAAAGTACCTAACTTGAGATTGTGGATTTTCAAAGCTTAGAATTGTAAATTGAGGCTTAACATCTCAATTTGGGCTTCAAAAGTAATTGTATTTGGTTTTCAAGTTACTTAGGCACGTCTTAATTATAATGGAGCACTTAATTGTAGAAATAAGACTCGAAGTATGAATTTGAATCTTGAAAGGACTTGGTTATTGATTTCATTATTGATTACGTGAAACAATTATGACTTTTTGAGACTTTTAAGTTGAGGTCTTGAATTTTGTAAGGCGTATAATTGTAAATTGAGTTTTAAACCTCAATTTAGGATTTGAAAGAGTTTATAAACTAGTTTGCAAGTCATTTAAATAAGTTATAATCGAAGTTGAGAACTTAATTTGGAAACGAGACTTCAAATGGAAGTTTAAGTCTTGAAAAGACTTTGTTGGTATGTTAAAATGGTTTTGGGGATTTAAAGGAGTTATTTGGAGTTTTGAAGTACTTTTGTCTGAATTCTGAAGGCTTGAAGTACCAACTTAACTTGAAAACTATGTGAAGTTGTTTTAAATATCAAATTGAGTTAAGACTCTAATTTATGAACTTTATTGATTCAATAGGACTTGTGGAGGCTTGTGAAATTCGGGAAACAAATGAGTGAGGCTTCGCTATGAATTTTGAATCGGTTTGGTTGTAAGTATACCTTAAAGTGATCTTTACTACTTATGGAATTTATCTTTGTACCTGCATTTGTGTTTAGTCTGCATTGCATTTCACATCATTCTTGGTCAAGCATTCATGTCATTCCGAACGATGGCTTGTTAGTGCTATGGCTCATAGGTGGGACTCAGAGCTAGGTTTCTTGACCAAATAGAATGGAATATGAAAGACCCAAGGCATGCATTGAACTTTTATTACTATTTTAGGTTCATTAACTTCATTATTGGGTCGGCCAACCTGTTTATGTACCTTGAATAGTAATAAAATGGTTTCACTTTGTTATATAAATTTATTGTTATTTGGAAATGCAGTTACATGTCTCCATGTATTTGGACTAAAATTTGTAGGACTACAGAGCAGTGTAGGAGTTTACTTACATGACATCTTCGAGTTGTTTTTGATGGTGTTAGGTTCTTTGTGAGGACAAGGAAAAATGAACAAGACTCGAAGACCTTGGTGAATGTTTTCAATTCTTAAGATTAAGTTTCTTATTGTAATTATTTTATATATATTACTTTGGGTTTTAGAGTGAGTGTAGGTCGTGAAAATACTTTCAAATAGGTTATGAGAGTCTCCTAAATTGATTTAAAAGTAAGTTTAAAGGTTTATGATTGAGTTGATGGTTAATTTGGGATTGTAAAGTTGTAACTAATGTATTAGAGACTCTAAGATAGTTTAGAAATTTAAATTTGATATATATTGTGAACTGCGGGGAGTTGTGAGTCCTTTTAGGCATCTCTCTATTCAACTGTCTATTAGGTGATTTTTTTCGGTATGCCATTTTTAGGGGAGGTGTTGCCGAGATTTTTACAAAATATGGATATGAATTCCTATATTTGCTCCAATAAAATAGATTAAGAATCGAGGTAAGTTAAGGATTTAAATTATGATTTAGAGCGTTATTAAGGATTGAATTGAAAAGTATTTTAAGATACAAAGATGATTGTATGGTTTAGGTGCCTAATTAGGGATAAGTCAGGGCATAGTGAGATGGGCCTTGACAAAATTTGAACAAATATACACATCAAGATCTTATAACCACCATAGAAGAAGGTACCAGTGGCCGGTGACCCTCCAACCTAAGGTGTAAGAATGCATTCATCAATACCAGTATACCCATTCCACAAGCATTCATATTAAGAGAATCCAAACAATATAACAAGCGAGATAAAAAAGAGTGTATAGATAGATTGCAATGAATTCCACAATTTGATACATGATTCTTATCATAACTAGTATCAAGGCATGATTGAGAATAAAGCAAACACCACTTACCTCGAAATGCCGCTATCCTATCCAATCCTAGCTAAGAAGTTCCTATCCGGTTCTCCTCGGGTCTACATTGACCCCAACAATTTGACAACGCCTTACGCATGCCATGATGCTGCGAATTGTTAGATCGACTTTTGTGAATTCCCAGGCAGTGCTGTGGCCAGCGCCCTACCGCCTGTAAGCGAGGCACTGGCGCATCATTGGGCACGAATTCAGAATTTCTGATTCGAACCCAAATTCTAAATTCCCTAAAGACTCACGCCGACCTCTAATGGTCCAACTCCGATCAAAACAGTCAAAAACCACTCGTTTGAAACCTCACGATCATAACAATTCCATCAAACAATCTATTTGAACTACAATCCCAACACTAAAACATAGATTTTGCAAGTCATTTTTTGAACAAACCAAAGAAGATGAGATATAGACGAAATCACAAATCAAGGCATATGGGTTCATCTTCTATCTTAAAACTCCAAAGAAAACCATAATTCCATTCAAAACGAAGTATGTGAATCAAAATAGAGAAAATTAGAGTAGATTAGAAAAGTTATTTACCTTGCTTTGTGAGATCTTTATGAGAGTTCCCTTTCCTCTATCAAATCCACCAAGAAAGTGTTCTAAGGTTTCCTCCTCAAATTCTCTCCGTAGCTAATTCAAGAAAAAATGCCTTGATGCCATAATCGTGGTTTATATACTAAGTCAATGGGATTTGGGTTTCGTTGAAAAAATCAAAAGCCCACATCTCATCTTAGTTTCATTAAGTACTAGGACAATCCTAAGGTCCTCATTTAGTCCATCCTTAATGTGCTATTTACTAAATTGCTATTTTTTTCCTTATTTAATTTATTTTGCAAGTCCTTTAAGCTTATTTTTATTTACTTAGGCTTATACTCCCACTTAAGTCGACTACATAGTTTATAATACACACTTTATTCACGCCAATACACACATACTATGCATATTTACCAAATTAACCTTGATAATGAGACAATTTACCATATTTAAAACTTGGGGCATCACAATATTCTCAATTTTAGGAAGTTTCGTCCTCGAAACTAAAAGTAAGCCGTACCTTAAGATTCGAAGAGATCTGGGAAGTGCTCTGCCATATAATCCTTCAACTTCAAGTTAGTTCCTCATCTCCATGGAGCTGCCATCGCACCTTAACTAGTGGGATGTACTTGTTGCAAAGCTTTTAAACCTTCATGTCAAGGATTTGTATTGGTTGTTCCTCGTATGACATATCCTCCCTTAAGACTAACATACTCCAATCAACAACTGCGGTATGCTTGGTCGGTGTTTTTGCAACATTGATATGTGGAAAATGTCATGAACTCCCACTAATTCAGGTGGCAAAGCTAGTTTATAGGCAACATGTTCCACTTGTTCGGTCACTGCAAATGGTCCAATATACCTCGGAGCAAGCTTCTCTTTCAGCCTAAATCTATAATGTCCCTCAATCGGTGAAACCTTAAGCAACACATGGTCATCCTTCTTGATGTGCACTTCTCGGTGACCTTTATCGGCATACTTCTTTTGTCTGTCTTGTGCGGTATGTAGTCTTTGCCTAATCAGCTTAATCCTCTTAGTGTGATCCCGTACAATTTCTGGTCCTATCGACACCATGTCACCAACCTCTGCCCAACATACCGTAGACCTACAAGGCCTCCCATAAAAGTGCCTCAAATGATGCCATATTAATATAAGCTTGAAAACCGTTGTTATATGCAAACTCACACAATGGCAGACAATCTTCACAGAAATCCAACACACATACCTTGAGCATATCCTCAAGTATCTAGATAAGTCTCTCAGTATGAGGATGTAAAGCAGTGCTGAAATTGAGCTTGGTTCCCATCCTTATCTGTAGACCCTTCCAAAACTTGGAAGTAAAATGTGGATCTCAATCCGACACAATAGACAGAGGGACACCATTTTGCCTCAAGGTCTCATCAAGATATTTCCCGCTTAGCTTGTCCACTAGATCTCCCATGGAAATTGGAATGAAATGTGCAGACTTAGTCAAACAATCTACGATAACCAAAACCGCACCATGTTTCTTCCTTGTTGTCAGCAATCCGGTCATAAAGTCGATGGCTATGTGTTCCCACATTAATTCAGGAATAGATAAGGGTTGCAACATCTCTCCAGGTTTCTGATGATCCGTCTTTACTTGCTTACGAGTCACACAATCCTGGGTATACCTTGCGATATCCGACTTCATCCTCGGCCACCAATACATATGTGTAATGTCATGGTACATCTTGGTGCTCCCTGGATGAATAGTATAACACGATCGATGAGTCTCCCAAAGCAAATCTTCTTGCAACTATAAATGTGATGGAATCCATAGCCTATCTTTAAACCTTATTGCTCCGTCTGCTAAAAGCTTCCAATATAGGAATTCTTCAATGTCTGCCTGTGATCTGTACTTGCCATACTCTGAATCAACCCTTTGACAATCTATAATTATGAAAATAGCCCCTGGCTTTGCTTTTATTTAAGGTCTTGCTAAGGAACCTAAAACATCAGACTCATTTTCCTAAATTTCATGAATATACATAATTGAGGCTTCCTTGAGTAATTTATACTCATTTTTCATCATTATGCCTGCACCCCTTGTTTCTTTCCTCACACGACTCAAAGCATCAGCCACAATATTTGCTTTCCCGAGGTGATACTGAAGAGTGATGTCAAAGTCTTTAAAGAACTCAAGTCAATGCCTTTGTCGCATATTCAACTCACTTTGGGTAAATAAATACTTCAAACTCTCGTGATCCGAGAACACCGTGAACTTTTCACCATACAAGTAATGCCTCCACAAATTTAAAGCAAAAACAACTGTTATTAAATTCAGATCATGAGTTGGATAGTTCTTTTCATGAACTTTTAGTTACCTAGAAGCATAAGCTATAACTTTCCCTTCTTGCATCAACACACATCCCAACCCGATTCTCAAAGCATCAGTATAAAAAACCAATTCTTTCCTCATTTTCGGAAGTACCAATATAGGTACCAAAGTTAGCCTATCTCGTAGTTCTTTTAAAGCATTCTTCCATTCTTTTGTCCACTCAAATTCTACATTTTTCTGAGTTAGCCTTGTCATTGGTTCCGCAATCTTCAAGTAGTCCTTTACGAACCTTCGATAGTAACTTGCTAAACCCAAAAACTTCTAATCTCCATCATCGTGGTGGGTTGCGACAATTTCATGATGACATCAACTAGCTGGATTTACTGATATGCCTTCTGCTTTCAGCACGTAACCTAGAAATTTCATTTCTGAAGCCTAAAATTCTCACTTGCTAAACTAAGCATATAACCGGTGATCCTTCAAAGTTTGCAAGGTCACTCTAAGATGTCTCTCGTGCTCTTCCAGAGTCTCAGAATATATCATGATATCATCAATGAAGATAATGATGTACTTGTCTAGGTAAGGCCTGAAGACTCTTTGGTAAAGATCCATAAACACTATTGGCAAATTGTTAGTACAAATGGCATCACTGTGAACTCGTTGTGTCCATATCTCATACTAAAAGTGGTATTCTTTATATTTTTCTCTCGTATTCTTAATTGATGATACCCCTACCTCAACTCTATTTTCGAAAAGAACTTTGCCACCCACAATTGGTCAAATAGGTCATCGATATTAGGGAGTGGATATTTGTTCCCAATGGTCACCCAATTTAACTATCGATTGTGATGGCCCCAGTCCCTACAAATTGGCCCGGCTCGGCATAGACTTACATGGACCCCGAGTCGGCTCTTGCAAGGTCAACTCAATCCTAGTAAGCCTTCGTTTCCATTATTATTACAAATTTAATATTTTAAAATTGAGTTATTATATTTTGAAAGTTTTACAATTAGAGCAGTGGAACTAAACTTAAGCAATTTAAATAACTCAATAAATGATAAGTCGAGATAACCTATGGTGTGGAAACCCATAAAGTATGATCTCATGTATATGTAAGGTGATAAAATATGAAAATATATATGAATGAAAGTGCACTCAGCCCATTTAACCATTTTTACAAAATATATATAACATAATTACACCAAAAGGACATACGCGTAGCAAAAGTGGAAGCCGACTCTGAGGAAAATTCAGAGGAAGTCTCCAAGTATCGTCTCCTTTCCCTTGCTAACGATGGACCTGCAATTGTCACCACATAGGAGACAATTCTATTGAGTAAAGCCAGATGAGTCTCAACATTAATTCTTGAATCCAATAAAAGGTTAGCCGATTGATCATGCAGGTAATCACAAAGAAATGAAATAGAATTCGCATGATAATAAGCTAATAAGAGATTCAAAGAGAATTGAACGACAATATCACATAGATATAGGTATCCAAGTGGTCCAAGTCCATATGGTTGCAACACACAGGACACAACCTAACTTCCAAGGCAGGTTGTAGACTTAACTAAGTCCCTAACAATTTAGATGAGTTCCATCAACTGTAGCAGACACACATTCACCTATACCAGCTTGACCCTCTAACCTTAAACTACGGACTTAGCACAATCTACAATCCATGTAGTCACGATGGTACATATGATCACACAGCACGTGTACCGCACCCGTGACTACCATATAACCACTTAGGCCCTAATCCACTCGATACGAGAGTATATCACGAAGATAATCAATATGAACCACACAGGTTATCATAGAAAAACAAATTGAATTTAGATTCACAAATAATGCATGCGTTTCCATGAGTAAGTCACAAAGATCAATAATAAATCACACTGATAAGTCATAGATAATGAATTCACTAGGAAAGCATATCACCAAGATATGGAATGGGAGTCACAAAAAGAGCATCAACATCGGTGATAACATGACAAGAGAGTTCACATAGAATGAATTACCGAGTATGATAACGAGAAAATTGATGAGAATTAGTATTGAGGCCTCTGCTTGTTTACTTACCTAATTAACACGTAAATCCATGCACTCGCGGGTCCATCACGCCTCAAATCATGCATTCGACACTTGACACTAGTCCCTTATTTTCTTGGTGTCAATTTAAGTTGTATTAGGTGTATTTTAGTTAGACTAATCGAAACTAAAACAATCCACAACACTTACAGAAAAACCATCCTACGAACAATCCCATTTTTGGACCATTTTTGAAAAATAAGATGGCTTAATGTTTTAAAACTAATGGTTTGAGGTTTTTCCTCTCTCTCTTAGGTTTCTGACGATATGCAAAACATCAAAATCTGAGTTAAAACGAGTAAGATATGACCATTTTACGAAAACATGTTGAGTTGTCCCTTTTGCAGAAACTATAGCGTTCTAATTGGCCTAGCTAGCACCCTATTTGCGTTGCAGATTGCATTTTAGCAGGTTAGGATTTGGGGTTTTTGACCCTAAATCCCACCTAGGGCGTCTCCATCACCTAAATCACCCTTAATGAGGTCTAACCACCTCCAACAACAGTAAGGACATCATAATATATTAAATTCATCAATCATTTTATCATATTGAACCACATTAACATCACATTTATGAACACATAGAGCCCTAAATCCTAATTTTCTTGAATTTCATAACTTGAAAACAATTTTAAGAACTCATTTTGATTGAAAGACCACAATTGAAGGCCCTATTTGAGCTCATGAACAATTTCCTACCATGCATTGAGCCTAAACCCATTTGAAGCAAAAAGATTGATATAGAGCGTACCTAGAGCTTGATCTCCCAATTGTTTGAACTTGCTTGTTGGGGACATTCTCAAGGCCTATCTTGATTCTTAAATCTCCAAAACTCAGCAACCCTACCTTAGAAGTTCATCTCCATGTTTGCATGAAAATGGAGAACACACTTATTTATGTATACACAAGAATTATTTCTAACTATTCATCTCATTTTTCTTTTTCATCCCAATGTAAATCTAAATCTCCAAATTACCCCATCACCTCCACTTATACACATACACTAACATAAATCTCGACACAAATCTTATGGATTTCATTCCAACACGTATCTCGAAATATATTTAAGGTCTGTCTTTTATTTAGATAGCTATGTACTTTGATTTATTCATAATAGTCCAAGTAATCATAATTAATGTGCATATGAATTAATCAAAATTCACGCATCACTCTCTACACGGTTCCCAGCCTGTACGCATCTTAAGGTAAGCCACTCTCACTAAGTCGTCGACAAAATCCATATATTATGCCATTATTGGTGTAAATAGATATTACACGTCATCATCCACATATAAAACATTTTCGGGCCGTTATAGCCTTCCCGACTAATAAGAATTCCGTCTCGAAATTAGATTCTAACTCGGGTGAATTATTACTAGAAGTACATAGCAAGGAAGTACTAGTTCACCGATCCCTTAACTTTTTTCACGCGTAGATTCATAACAACGTGACTAAGTGGACTTAAGCGTTATGAACTATGGGCACACAACCAAATCGAATATTTTATGATCATTTTATTAATCTGGGACTCACATAGAGTCTCTTGGGGTTGATACTGGACTCACACAAAGTCAACGCATACACAGCTCGATATCATACTTCGAAGTTTGGACTCACATAGTCAATGCACATGGCTCGATATCTCATTTCGAAGTTCGGACTCTATACAGAGTCGGTGCACACAGCTTGATACTTCACTTGAAGTTTGGACTCACACACAGTCAATTCACACAACTCGATATCTCACTTCAAAGTTCAGACTCACACAGAGTCAATGCACGTAGCTTGATAATTCACTTTGAAGTTTGGACTCACAGAGAGTCAATGCACATAACTCGATATCTCACTTCGAATGATGGACTCACACAAAGTCGTCGCACACAGCTCAATATCTTAACTTCGAAGGAGGGACTCACACAGAGTTGTTGCACAGAGCTCAATATCTTGACTTCAAAAGATGGACTCACACAGAGTCAATACATACAGCTCGGTACCTCCATTTATAGTATGGACTTGCACAAAGTCATTTATTTAGTAGTTAATCTTTTAGTTAGACTTGTAGACTCACACAATGTCATTTTACTATTATTTTATGTCATTTCTATTAACGGACTTACGTAACGTCACCTCATGATAGATCTATACCATGAACCTACCATCTACACTTATGCCATGATGCTAATATAAATTGTACCCATAGTAGGGTCTCGTGTCAGCTCTGGATTAGGATCTGAAACAATGTGGGCTCTCTCTTGCTTGCGGCTGAGTGCTGCCCTGTTTTATACTCGCTAGCTGTGGACAATAAGCTGCAATATGCCATTGTTGTCGCAATGATAACATATCTTTTGCCCCTGCGATCTACTGCCTTCACTCTAGGTACTCCACCTTTATTGCTGCATCGACTGTACTCCTCGAGGTGATCGACTAACGAAACTATGCGTTGAAGTACGCGAGACTGCTACCTTAGGTACTGATTATCTCGGTGTTGCAAATATCTCTACATCATCAACCTCATCATCGACACAGCTCCTTTTCCTTTTTCCATCCTATCCCAATATCTGCCCTAACCGTGCCTTCGCCCGCAACACACTATCCTGAACGAGATGCGTACTAAGGTAAGTCTCCTGAGCCAAACTCCACTTATATGCTCTCCGAAGTGTCTTCGGCTTCGAAATGACTACCTTACCTCCAATCTCTCGGCGAAGACCCTCCATGAAGTAATGTGCTTGGTCTCCGTCGTTGTCTGCTATACCACCAACATAATGTAATAGCTGTAGATATCGGTCCAAAAGCTGCATTATGGTCTCCCCGGATGTTGTGTAAAAGATAAGAACTCAGCTATTTTCTGTTTCATCACTAAAAGATGAAAGTACTTCAAGTTAAATTGTCTTTTGAACTCTGCTCGATCCTTGGGCACTCCTAAGGTTGCTACCATGTTGCGCCATCAATCATCTACCTCTACAAACAACAACTCAGATTATATGGTCACTCTCATGTACTCTGCAGTTGCTAGAATACTATGAATCTTCTCATGGCTCTTCATAAATTTCTCAGCAACCTCAAGATCTGTGTCACCATAACACTCAATTGGCTTGTCTCGCTGGAACTCGCGAGACTGTCTGGCTTGTGCGGTTACCCTAAAGCTCATCTCGAAAGGTGTAGGCGGTGCAGCCTCTAACTGTACCGGTACTATTGTTGTTACTATATGCACTGTTAGTATGATGGAAGATGTGGGAATGGTCTTTACTATAAGAGCACTCGCCTCTTGAGTAGTGGGTACTACCGACGAAGATGGTGCAAGTGAAGGCATAGCCTGTCATTTCAAAATCCTAAGGATTTCCTCTAGCTATTGTCCATGTTCCCTGACCTACTTAGACAACTCCTCAAACCTCCCGGCTCCATCCCCACTCCCGCTACCAGCCTTAGGCTGATCGGCCATCACGATATACAATGAAAACGAGGCTTGATGAACATTATAGCTACTAGTATATAGTATAGCACACTTCATCAAATAACACATAAAGTTAAATTTTCTTGTTTTACCCCAACTTACCTCACTTCCCAAGTAGGACCTTAATCAAGATCATAGGGTTTCCACACTAAGTTCAATTTGTGTCTTAACTCTAAAGTTGTTTCAGAAATTTAATTAATCGTGGGCTTATAAAGAGTTAAGGTAAAACCTACGCTCTGATACGAACTATGACAGCCCCAGTCCCCACATACTGAGCCCCACCCAACCTAAAATTACGTGGATCCCCAAGTCGGCTCTCGCAAGGTCAACACAATCCTAGTCAACATCGATTTTTATTATTATTACAAATTTAGTATTTTAAAATTAAGTTATTATATTTTGAAAGTTTGATAATTAAAGCAGCGGAAATAAACTTAAGCAATTTAAATACTCAATAAATGACAAGTTGGGACAACCTATGGTTTGGAAACCCAAAAATTATAATCTCATGTATATGTAAGGTCACAATATATGGAAATATACATGTATCAAAGTCCACTCAGCCTATTTAACCAGTTTTACAAAATAGATATATAACATAATTACACCAAAAGGACTTATGCATAGTAAAAGTGGAAGCCGACTCTGTGATGACACTCTCTCAAATTAGGAACACCGCCCCGCTTAATCCCTTTATTAAGCCCATAACCTCTACCATGTAGGACTTAATAAATTATTAGTCAGCCTTTCTAATACACTTACCACATTAGCTACTTTTCTAATAAACCTTACACCATTCTTAAAATTAATAGTGTTTCAGAGTAAATTAAAGTTTTACACAATTTAAACATTATTCAGTGGAGGTCTTGACAAATTAGCGGAAGCCATTCATATAAAACCTAAGTATATGGAAAACTAGGTAACAAAGATCACATGCATATATATAACAAATGGCGATAACTATATATCAACACGTCTCTGGTCGGGTAACTATCTCTCAACCCATATTATACATCCCCAAGAGTATATAAAGTCATATATAAAAGTCATACAAAAAAATAAAAAACCTAAAAAATCAGACGTAGTAGCACTCCACTGGCTTAGAGGTAGTCGCTGATCTTCTCCTTGCCTGGTCTGTTACTAGATGGATATGCACCCACCGTCATAAAAAGGACGGTGCGTACATGATAGTAGAAAGTAACGCTGAGAGACATTTCAGTATGTTGAAATGAAATCATGCTACAAGATACTTCAGTTAAGTAAAATGAAACTGACACTCGGCTAAGTAGTAATGATCTAGGGCCGATCGGTCGTGAGTTATATCCCATCAACTTTTTCCACTATTTAGGGTGTAATCAATTCTTTAAGATGCCTTCACATCATTATAAATGCCCATCCCATATATAAATACTCATAATTGCCCCTCACATGTGATGTATACTTGCCAACAACCCCGAGTCCCATTCCCCGTGTATTGCACAAGCTAGTGGTGAGATTTTGACATCCTCAAGCATCTAGTGACCCCGTGTGTCGCAACTATCTCTATATATCATGGTCCTAGATAAGAACTACTTTCATAACCTAAAAAATAACATGGTTTAGGAATTCAATAATGTCATATCTAATGACCCCGTGTGTCGCAACTATCTCTATATATCATGGTCCTAGATAAGAACTACTTTCATAACCTAAAAAATAACATGGTTTAGGAATTCAATAATGTCATATCTAATGCACAAAGGAAATTTGATTTACAATACCATAAAACATCTACCTAATAACATGCTATTTCATTTGACTAGATATCTCAATAACCAAGAACGACATAAAACATGATTTAGAGTCAATGAAACCATTTAATCAAAAACCAATGCCATGATAGTAAACTCACAAAATGAGAAGAGACAACAAGTTGTGGCATGCAGAGTACAATGAATAATTCAATTCAAATAACTGAAAATGAATAGCAAAACAAGAATGAAATGTAAAGAAATATCCTAATCAGCTTACTTGCAATCTATGCAAATTCCTAGCTACTCCGGTCTCCTGACACCTCAAATTGTGTATTCGAACCCCCAAAACTTTCCCCTAGGTTCTTGGTGTCATTTCATATGTTTTAGAGTGTGTTTAGACCTTTAGTTAGGGTATTAGAGTAGTTTTAAATGTTTAATTTTACATTTGAAAATTGCAAATTTTGTGCTGCTAAAGTGTCTAGCATGCCAGGTAAAATGTCTAGTGCGCCAATTACCACATTAGCGCACTACACGCAGGTAGCGCGCTAGCTAGCATATCTAGCGCACTATGTGCAGGAAAACCCATAATTCGACACTTTTATTTCTGAGTTTTCTCCATACATGGCCATTTTGCAACAACTTGGAATCCCTGTTCTAACCTACCAACAATACAACAACCACCCACTCTCATTTATATCATGAATTCATCAAATTAAACTAAATGACTAGCGTAAGTAGAATTACCTAGTTGATGAACACATAGCTTGATCTTCCACACTTTCAAATCAACAAACTTCCTTACTGACTTCTTTTACCACTCTTGCTGATCTCCTCTGATTCTTCTACTCCAACTTACTTAACCCCCAAGTTTATGAAATGAGAATGAAATGGTTGCATGAGTTGATCAATTCAATCTTATATACATACAGATAAGATTGATTATTAGCCATTGATCTTTAGGTTCACACTTATCCCGAGACTAATCTAATAGCCTACGTATTGACACAATTCCACTAACTCTCCGCTAACTTCTTTTAACTAACACCAAATGGAAACTCAGTCAGTCTCTTGATGTGTCAGCACGTATCTCGAAAAATATCAATAACGAATGTTTTAACTTGCTAACTTAGGTTACATTTAATATAAAATCAACTATAGCCACATTAATACTACTATTTAAGCTACACTAAGCTTAAATCAACTTACCACACAACTCTCTACCCCGGTCCCATGCCGACACGCATCTCAAGGCGTGTCCTCGCTTACGTCTCGACACCTAAATACAAGTAGGAGTGACTTAATAATCTACACATATACAATGCACTAGGACTACATCATAACATATCTAACATATACATCGACCTCATCACCTGGATTAGTGCACGTATCTCGATGCGGTCTTAAGTCACGGGTCTATAATCATGATTTAAGGAATTAAACTAGAACTATAAATTCGGGTGTGAAAAATCTTTCCAACTAATGGAAATTTCATCCTCGAAATTAAATTTAAGTTAAAATTATACCTGACTCGAAAAGGTATGGAAACCTATCTCGCATATAGTCTTCCCATTCCCAAGTGAGTTCTGATCACCATGAAACTGCCACTTGACTAACACCTTTGGGATAAACTTGTCTCTCAACTGCTATACCATTCGGTCTATAATATGTACTGGTTGCTCCTCATAAGATACATCCTCACTTAAACCAATCTAACTTAGGTTAACCATCGGTCTCATACCTGCCTTCGACTTAGCTAGTTAAAACATAAAAATATGGAAGACATGATGAATCCCTGACATCTGTGAAGGTAACTCAAGCTCATGTGCAACCTTCTCGACCTTTCTCTTAATCTTGAAAGGCCCGATGAATCTCGATGCTAACTTGCCTTTCAAACATAATCTATGATGACCTTATGAGGAGAAACCTTCAAATATACAAAGGCTCCCTCGGTATACATGAGATCGCTGCGATACTTATCTACATACTTCTTCTGCCTCTTTTGGGCCCTTTTAAGCCTATAACGAATCTACTGTACCTTCTCCGTATGATAAAAATAATTTTAGGCCCTACTAACTCTCGGTCATCTAGCTCAACCCAACAAGATGGCGAGCGACACGATCTACCATATAAAGCCTCAAATGGTGCTATTTTAATGCTAGCCTGATAACTGTTGTTGTATAAAAATTCATATGACGGTAGGAAATCCTCTCAAGATCTGACAAACTCAAGTACTTAAGCCCGGAGTATATCATCGAGAACCTGAATCAACCTTGCAGTCCGTCCATCAGTTTGAGGATGAAAGGCTGTGCTCAACTGTATGCGCGTACCATACTACTCCTACATAATCCGCCACATCCTTGACATATACATAACATCTCTGTCTGACATAATAATCAATGGTACCCCATGAAGTCTGATAATCTCCCTCTCAAACAATATGCTCAACTAGTCAAATGTGAAGTGAGCTACAACTAGTGAAAAATGGGTAGATTTCGTCAATCTCTCCACTATTAACCAGATAGAATCGTGTCGAGGGGTAGTCCTCGGAAATCCCCTAACAAAGTCCATGGCTATGTCATTCTAGTTCCATTGTGGAATGGGAAACGACTACAATAATCCTTCAGGTTTACGATGCTCAGCCTTCACTTATTGGAAAATCCCACAGTTTTTGATGAACTTCGATATGTCCGCCTTCATCCTAGGCCACGAGAAATGTCTACTCATATCATGGTACATCTTGGTCCTTCCTAGATGAACAGTGAACCAAGAACGGTGTGAATCATGAACAATTTCATCTCTTAGCTTTGCCACTGACGGTATCTATAACCTGCCTCTAAATCTCAGACACTGATCCGTCATCTATGTCCAATCGACACAATCATCACTTTAAGCTAACTTACTGAACCTTGGGTATAGAATGTCAGCTCTCCGACACTCTTTTTGTAGACACTGTCTGAAGTCTCATCTGTGCACTAATCATTACCTGAGTATCTGTTGGAATATCTAACTGACTCATCATTGCCGCTGCCTCAAGTAAACCGTACTCATGCATCATATGACATCTGACAACTTCAACACCTCCAGTAGGTATCCTACTCAGCGCATAAGCAACTACGCTAGCTTTTCCTGGGTGATACTCCAGAGAAAAGTCATAGTCCTTCATAAACTCCAACCATCTTCGCTATCTCCAGTTCAACTTTTTCTGTGTAAAGATGTGACGACTCCTTCTCAAATTAGGGCACCGCCCCGCCTAATCTCGTAATTAAGCTCTTAACCTCTACCACTTAGAACTTAATAACGTATTAGTCAGCCTTTTTAATACACTTACCACATTATTTATTTTTCTAATAAACCTCACACCATTTTTAAACTTAATAGTATTCAAGAGTAAATTGAAATTTTACACAATTTAAAGATTATTCAGCAGAAATCTTGACAAATTAGCGGAAGCCATTCATATAAAACCCTAGTATGTAGAAAACCAGGAAACAAAATTCACATGTATATATATAACAAACGGCGATAACTATATATAAACACGTGTCTGGTCAAGTAACTATCTCTCAACCCATTGTATACATCCCCAAAAGTATATAAAGACATATATAAAAGTCATACAACTAAATAAAAAACCTTCAAAATTAGACGTAGCAGCACTCCACTGGCTCAGATGTAGTCGCTGATCTTCTCCTCGCTCAGTCTACTACTCAATGGATCTCCACCCGCTATCGTAAAAAGACGGTGAGTACAAGAAAGTAGAAAGTAACACTGAGAGACATTTGTTCACATTTCCATATATACAACAAATATCTTAAAGCATAACAATAGCAATTATGCTGAAAGGAAATCATGCTATAAGATATTTTAGTTAAGTAAAATGAAATTGATACTCGGCTAAGTAGTAATGATCTAGGGCCGGTCGGCCGTGAGTTAGATTACATCAACCTTTTTTCCACTATTTAGAGTGTAATCAATTCTTTTAAGATGCTTTCACATCATTATAAATGCCTTTCCTATAAATATATATAGTCACGAGTGCCCCTCACATATGATGTATACTTGCCAACGACCCCGGGTCCCATACCCCATATATTCCACAAGGTAGCGGTGAGATCCATACATCCCTGAGCATCTAGTGACCCAGTATGCTGTGGCTATCTCTATATATCATGGTCCTAGATAAGAACTACTTTCATAACCTAAGAAATAACATGGTTTAGGAATTTAATAATGTAACACCTACCTAGTAGCATGATATTTCATTTGACTAGATATCTCAACAATCGAAGATGACAACACATGATTTAGAGTCAACGAAACCATTTTATCAAACACCAATGCCTTGATAGCAAACTTATAAAATGAGAAGAGACAACAAGTCATGGCATGTACAGTACAAAGGATATTTCAGTTCAAATAATTGAAAATGAATAGCAAAAATAGGAATGAAATGTAAATAAATATCTCAATCAGCTTACTTACAATCCACGCAAATTCCTAGCTAATCCGACCTCCCGACACCTCAAAAGACGTATCCGAACCCTCGAGACTCTTCCCTAGGCTCCTAGTATCATTTTATATGTTTTAGAGTGTGTTTAGACCTTTAGTTAGGGTATTAGATATTTTTAGAATGTTTAAGTTGAAATTAGGAAATTGTTGTTTTTGTGATGTCAGAGCACCAAACGCGCTGGGTGACTTGCCTAGCGCATTAATTACCTAATTAGCACGCTAGTCAATCTGATTAGCGCGCTTCAGATAGGTAGCGCGCTAGTTAGCACATCTAGCGCGCTATGTGTAGGAAAAGCGCGCTAGTTAGCACATTTTCTCCACGCGCTATGTGTAGGAAAACTCAAAATTCTGCACTTTGAATTCTAATTTTTCTCCACACATGGATAACTCCAACTCCTTGGGCTCTCTTGTACCACACCTTCAGAGACCCAAAAGACCTATCACAACATAAGAATAGCTTACACTTCATATTTTTCATGAATTCATCAAATTAATCTCATTTAATATAAAATCAACTATAACAACATTAATATTACTATTTAAGCTACAATAAGCATAAATCAACTTATCACATCATTTTCTACCTCGACCCCACGTCGGCACACATCTCAAGGTGCATCCTTACTCATGTCTCGAAACTTAAACACAAGTAGGATTAACTTAATAGCCTACACATATACAATACACTAGGCATAAATCATAACAAATCTAACATATACCTCAGCCACATTGCCTCGATCAGTGCATGTATCTCATGCGAGTCCCACATCATGAGTTTATAGTCCTGATTAAGGAATTAAACTAAGATTAGGAATTCGGGACGTGACAAGTCTTCTCAACTTAAGGAGATTTTGTTCTTGAAATTAAACTCAAGTTAAAAGTTTACTTGACTCGAAAAGATATGAAAACTTATCTCGCATATAGTCTTCTCGCTCTCAAGTGAGTTCTGAGTCACCATGGAACTAACACTTGACTAACACCTTCAGGATAGACTTGCCTCTCAACTGTTGTGCCTTTTGGTCTAGGATCGGTATTGGCTGGTCCTCATAAGACACATCCTCACTTAGATCAATTCGACTAAAATCTACCATCGATCGTACACCCGCCTTTGACCTAGCCGGTCAAAGCATAAAAATATGAAAGATTGAATGAATCCCTAACATCTGTGTAGGTAACCTTTCTGACCCGTTTCTTAGTTTAGAAAGGCCCAATGAATCTCAATGCTAACTTGCATTTCAAACCAAATTTATGAAGATCCTTCCGAGGAAAAACCTTCAAATACATAAAAGTTCACTCAATATACGTGAGATCGCAACGATACGTGTCTGCATACTTTTTATGCCTCTCTTGGGATCATTTAAGTCTCTGACGAATCTGTCACACCTTATCTGTGTGATCAAAAACAATTTTAGGCCTCGTTAGCCGACGGTCCTCTAGCTCAACCCAACAAAATGGTGAGTGACACAATCTGCCATATAAAGCCTCAAATGGCACAATTTTAATGCTAGCCTGATAACTATACTGCATGCAAACTTACAAAATTGTAGGTACTCCTCCCAAGATCCGCCAAACTCAAGTACACAAGCCCTAAGCATATACTCCAAAACATGAATCAACCTATCAGTCTGTCCATCAATCTATGGGTTTAAGGCTGGCTTGAACTATAAGCACGTACCATACTGCTCCTGCATACTCCGCCACGTCCTGGACATATACATAGCATCTCTGTTTTATGAAATAATCAATAATACCCCATAAAGTCTGATAATCTCCCACTCGAAAAATATGCTCAACTAGTCAAATGTGCAGTGAGCTGCAACTGGAAAGAAATGGGTAGATTTTGTCAATTTGTCCATAATTACCTAAATGGAATCATGTCGATGGGCGGTCCTGGAAAATCCCCTGACAAAGTCCATGGCAATGTCTTCTTACTTCCATCATGGAATGGGAAGTGGCTACAACAATCCTCCAAGTGTACGATGCTCATGTTCAGCTTTTTTTGTTTGAAAATATAGTTCAGTCTCTTATGATCAGTGTAAAGTGCGAATGTCTCTCCATACAGATGATGTCACCATATCTTCAGAGCAAATACCACCGCTGCTAACTCTAAGTCATGAGTAGGATAATTATTCTCATGTATCTTTAGCCGTCTAGAGGCATAAGCCACAATACCTCTGTCCTGCACAAACACACAGACTATACCTATATGAGAAGCATCTATATACAAGAAAACCCTATCCAACCTCTGGCAAAATTAATACTGGTGTGGTGGTCAAAAAAGCAAATGTTTGCTCATATTATTCAAACCAATCAAATCTGATGTCTTTTTTTGGGTAAATCTTGTGATCGGTGAAGCGATCTTCGAGAAATCCTTCACAAATCTACGATAATATCCTGCTAACCCAAAAAAACTCCTGGTCTGCGTAATTGACGTCGGTACAAGCCAATCCATAACAACCTAATCTTGGCTAGATTAATAGCAATATTTGCTGCTCCAACAACTTGACCTAAAAACTTGACCTCTGAAAGCCAAAACTCACACATGCCGAACTTAGCGTAGAGTCTGTGCTCCCTCAAAATATGCAATGTCTCCCTAAGGTGCATGCTCGTGATCCTCTCTAGTCCTCGAATATATTAATATATCATCAATGAGGACTATCATGAAGTGGTCAAGAAATAGTCTTATCACTCGATGCATCAAATCAATAAACATGGTAATAGCATTAGTTAAACCAAACGACATTACTGTAAACTGATAATTTCTATATCCCGTGCTGGAAGCTGTCTTGGACCTATCCTTATCCCTAATCTTAAGCTGATGATACCCTGATCTCAAGTCTATTTTAGAGAAAATCAGCGATCCTATAAGCTAATCAAATAAATCGTCAATCCACGGTAATTGATACTTGTTCCTAACTGTGACATTGTTCAACTATCTATAGTTGACACACAGTCTTAAAGTACTATCCTTCTTCACAAACATGATAGGTGTTCCCATGGTGACATAGAAAGTGTAATGAGTCCATTCTGTCCTAAATCTTGGAGTAGAATCCTCAACTCCTCCAACTCTCTCAAAGCTATAAGGTATGATGGTATAGAAATAGGTCTAGTGCTTGGTACCAACTCAATAATGAAGTCCATCTCCCTCGATGGTGGTAAACTAGGAAAGTCCATTGTAAATACATAATAAAACTCGCACACAATCGAAATCTCCTCAAGTGTGGGTCCCAAACAATCTATCACTGTACACAATGATACCAGAGTCCCCATCTCTCTACTAGTAGCAAGTTGACCTCTAGTGCCCTCTATTCTTGGTGTACTACCACTATATGTAAACATCAAACGCACTGGGATCTCAAATATAATTGGCTTACTGAAACAATTGATATGAGCTTATGCGCAGCTAGCCAATCCATCCCTAACAACGCGTCAAAGTCTATGAACTTAAGCACCCTGAAGTCTGCATCTAACTCTACCTCTCATATTTTTATTGGACATCCTTCAATAAGACAATTAGGTTAAACCCTATCCCTGACTATGGTACTCAATATCAAATGTATGCTAACTCTAACTGGTGTCAACCCTAAAGTTGCCTATCATGCGACCAAAAATGAAAGATACTGTAGAACCCGAATCAAATAAGACATATAAATCTCTACCAAAAATCCAAACCATACCCTCAATGAGTCATCGCGTGGAGTCGAAATCTGGTTGTGCTATAATGTGTACCCCATTATGACTCTGTGATGGTAATCCTGCTGCCAAATTTGGACAATCTCTCATCATATGTCAAACCCGACCACACCTATAGCAAGTAATCAGCCTATGCCGACTCTGTGCCTGGTCTTGGGCCTGTGCATGTCTCTGTCCCTATTGAGAACCATATTTACCTTTGCTTCTACCTTTGCCTCGACTTCTACCACCCTGTTACTGCTAACATTATGCTGGTGGTGTTGGAAGATCTGGCAAAGTAGTGGAGCAGGCAACGTAGGTTTGACTGGTGGTCGAAAAGGAGGTCTACCAACTATAGTTTGTAATGGCGTAGGAGATGATACAAAAGGCACAATTGAGGTAGTTATCCTTGATCCCTGAGAACCTCTCTCCCATCTCCTCTGCCCCTTGCCCTTATTTCTCCTCTTCTCAAACTCTTCACTTTAATTAGGTGTTAACGCTGGTTCTAACGAGGTCCCATCAATAAATCTACTCAAATAATAGGTATCGTGAAAGAGTGCACTCGCATAAATCTCACCCAAAGTCCTGGCACCTGAACTAACTACAGAAAACCCCATATCTGGAATTAGTCAATCTCCTAAATTATTTACATCCACCAAATCATCTCTTACTAAATCCCCAACAAACTACATCAGATAGCCGAATCTGTCTCTGTAGCTCATCACCGACTCATCAAATCCCTATCTCGGATTCATGAACACCTTCCTCAACCTATTCATCACTGCAGGTGGGAAATACTACTGATAGAACTGATGGGGCATGTGCCCTAGGTCAATCCATTAACTGTCTTTATGAATACTTTTAGTTAATAAAATAAAAGATTTCATTTGCTGTTTATTATAATTAATTTGCATGTTTACATTATAATAAGATCCATGGGTATTTACATAAATATCCTAAATGTCCCTATCGATCATTATATACCGGGAACTATAATGAATTAAGACTAGTGTGAGTCTTGATTGATGATCATATGATGATTATACGTATAGGGATATGAATCAAGATCACGAGTACTTGTTAGGGAACAAAGTCTTGGATCGACCACGTTATGAGAACATCACATGGATTAAGTCATAGTTGTTTCTCATGATAGGTATATTTTTCGATCCTACGACTTGAGATTGCCGAGAGACTTTAACATTAGGAACACGGTAATTTGACACAATCAAACGTTGTCTTTAACTAGGACGATTATAAAGGTTGTGATTAGTTCTTTGTGTGAGCAATGTGATGAAGTTGTGTAATCGAGATAGAATTTGTCCCTCTCATATAAAGAGAGATATCTAGTGGATCCCTCGATGTGTTAGACTGTTAAAAGGCCTAGTCTAAGTGAATTGATATTGATCAATGTCACTTGGATGTTTTCAGTCTACCTAGAGATCGAGACTAGTACGATTGAACACGTTGGATGACAATTCCATGCCTTATGTTTGATCAAAAGGATATAGTGTGACAAAATGATGTTATATACACTATTGATTAGGTTATATCGATTTGATATTCGTACAACTTGGGTAGTCATAATGTCTTGCTAGAGACTGCTTATGACTTGTATACCAAAATGTGTTTTGGTACACTACCAACGTTGTATGAGCCTATTGGGTCGCACACTAAGAATGGTTTTGCGAGATTTTAAGATGGTTCAGAAAAATGAATTTTATATAATAAAATTCATGACGGAAACGTCCTTGTGGTGTATTACACTTATACTTCTTTAAGTAAGGGTATATGTATAATTTACTTAACCGTCTATATACAAGGGTTGTATAAATAGACGCTTTAAGTTAGAACACAGGTACGAAAGAAAAAAAGGCCGAAACTCTATTTTCGTTTTAGAAACGACTTAGGGTTTTTGGTATGCTCTGGATCGTTTTGGAGAGAAACAAAAATGTTTGGTATTCTCTCGAAGCTAGCACTTCGAATCTTGGCCGCCGTTCGTGTGTGGACTGCTGATAGAGGGCGTTCGTCGTTGGCAGCGCCTTAGAGATCGATCAACCTTCTGAAAGGTATATTGCAATTGAGGTATGATTAAGTGTTTCATGGTTTAAACGTTTTTAATGGAATTAGATTCGGATCTGTTGGGGTTTTTGTCAAAACTGTTTTGTAATCTCCGCTGCGTATGAACCCCAAAACCCAACAAGAACTTCCTCTTGAAGGCATCCCACGAGTCAAAATCTCCATCAGTCGCTATCATCGCATCCCACTTCTGCGTCTCTCTGCAGAGTATATGAAAAAACCTCAGCATGAAGCATGTCTTCAATCCTCAAGACACTATGCAGCTTCTCTTAAGACAATACCTACTTCTCAATCTTCTTAAAGTCTCTCTAAGCATCAAAGTAAATTGGCTTCAGTCCGATGAAATCTTTCACTAACTAAACCTCTGCTGTCGAGCTAGAAGATGTAGTAGTGAAAGATGGTGTGTAAACTCTTTATGGCTGGTGTTGTCACTACTGGTTCGGTTTGTACTACCAGAGTGGTCGGTGTAGTAGCAGGAAGCTCTAGTGCCGGTAATGTGGAAGTAGTAGTAGGGGCCGGTGCCTTTGCTTGTGGAGCAAAACCCGTTATCGTTATGGCAATTTAATCAGCTAACTGCTTTCCCTGAGCTACTACTCGATCATATAGCTCTTGAAAATTATCAGTAGATGGAATAGTAGGCTAGCAGTCACTAGCACCTACATCTTCGCTATCGCGTGAATAAGTCATCGATGTCTGCAAGTTTATAGTGATCGCAAATTAGCTACTATATAAATAATGCATATATACATATAGGAACTAACATGTACATATAAGAAATCCCCATATCACTTTGACTCACATCCCAACTAATGGTTTCACAGTAAAGACCATCTGGTTTCCACATCTAAATTTGAGTTTTATGAAAATTCATAGGTTGATTATTAGAAAAGTTGGCCTCTGACACCAATTGTGATATTGATATCACATTGTAAAATAAACTATACTCTAATGCCTAGGCACTATAAACCTAAGCTCTAATACCAACTGTGACGACACCTTCTCAAATTAAAGCACTGCCCAACTTAATCCCGTCATTAAGCTTTTAACCACTACCATGTAGAACTTAATAACGTATTAGTCAGCCTTTTTAATACACTTCCACATTAGTTATTTTTCTAATAAATCTTGTACCATTCTTAAACATAATAGTATTTAAGAGTAAATTAAAAATTTACAAATTTAAAGATTATTCAGCGGAAGTCTCGACAAATTAGCGGAAGCCATTCATATAAAACCCTAGTATGTGAAAAACTAAGAAACAAAGATCACATGCATATATATAACAAACGACGATAACTATATGTCAACACGCATTTAGTTCGGTAACTATCTCTTAACTCATAGTATACATCCCCAAGAGTATATAAAGACATATATAAAAGTCATACAACAAAATAAAAAACGTCCAAAATCAGACGTAGTAGCACTCCACATGCTCTAAGGTAGTCGTAGATCTTCTCCTTGCTCGGTCTACTACTCGATGTATATGCACCCACTATCATAAAAGGATGGTGAATATAGGAAAGTAGAAGGTAATACCAAGAGACATTTGTTCACATTTCCAAATATAGAACAAGTATCTGAAAGCATAGCAATAGCAACTATGCTGAAAGGAAATCATGCTATACAATACTTTAGTTAAGTACAATGAAACTGACACTCGGCTAAGTAGTAATAATTTAGGGTCGGTCGACCATGAGTTACATCACATCAACCTTTTTCCACTATGTAAAGTGTAATCAATTCTTTTAAGATGCATTCACATCATTATAAATGCCCTTCCCATATATATATATATATATTCACAAGTGCCCCTTACATGTGATGTATACTTACCAACAACCTTGGGTCCTATAGCCTGTATTTTGCACCAGCTAGTGGTGAGATCCAGACATCCCCGACCATCTAGTGACTCCATGTATCGTGACTATCTCTATATATTATGGGCCTCGATAAGAACTATTTTCACAACCCTAGTAATGACATGGTTTAGGAATCCAATAATGTAATTGCATTTCCAATGCATAAAGGAAATTAGATTTACAATACCATCAAACACCTATCTAGTAGTATGCTATTTTATTTGACTAGATATCTCAACAATCAAGAATGACATAACGCATAATTTAGAGTCAATGAAACCATTTGATCAAACACGAATTCCATGAAAGCAAACTCATAAAATGAGAGGAGACAACAAGTCATGAAATGTAGAGTACAAAGGATAATTTAGTTCAAATAACTGAAAATGAATAGCATAAATAGGAATTAAATGTAAATAAATGTCTCAATCAGCTTACTTACAATCCACGCAAATTCCAAGAAAATTCGGCCTCCCGACACCTCAAAACAAGTATCGAACCCTCGAGACTCTTCCCTAGGATCCTGGTATCATTTTATATGTTTTATAATATGTTTAGACCTTTAATTAGGGTATTAGAGTTATTTATAATGTTTAAGTTGAAATTAGGAAATTGTTGTTTTTGTGCTGTCAGAGCGCCTAGTGCGCTGAGTGACTTGTCTAGCGTGCTAATTACCTCATCAACGTGCTAGTCAATTTGATTACGTGTAGTGCGCTAGCTAGCACATCTAGTGCAATATGTGTAGAAAAACACAGAATTCTGCACCTTGAATTTTGAGTTTTCTCAATAAAGCAGGAGTTGGTCTGGTATAATATTGTTTCATCTTATGAATGTAGGGTGGATGTTTCTTTGTTTGACGGGTCGTATGAACACATTGAATGTCAATGGTTGTGTATGTGTCAGAATTAGAATAAGCCGAAAGAGAGGAATTAGGTGATGATTGAGAACTTCGATCATTATCAGATAGAGGAGATATATGTGAGCCGGTATCATTATCTAAGACTGCAATGAGTGGAGCTTTATCTTTTTTTCTTGGACGAAGATGAAGAATTTAAATAAATAGCATCTAATTTTGAAGCTATTTTTTGTAATAGTTCATTAGAATATTTTGGTATAAACCCAAGGGGCATGGTTACTGAAGGTGGTAAAAAGGATTGTGTTAATAAAGGTTATGGAGTCTTAGTAGGAGTAATGGGCGACATACTCGAAGAACCTATAGATTTCGAATGAGTCCCTAAATTGGATAAATAAATATTAGTAAAATTATTTTGTTCGATGACGTGGTTTAAACCTTTTCTAGTGAGAGGTGTTTCATAATCAAAGTTACTTTTCAGAGGTATAGCCTTAATATGATCCTTTATTTTGAGGGGGGCTAATGGAGGATGAGTTTGCACATATTTTTCTCCACTAGAGCTTTCCCATATAATATTAATTTTGGTAATTATTTTTGAGCAAGAATGTGCTAAATAGTCAAAGAAAGGTATATTGTGTTTATTCTGTTTGATACAAGTAAAATAGCGTTCGTGTATAATTGCTTGTTGAGCCTTATGACATATTTTGCAAAAAATTGGCGTTAATGGATGAGTAAGAAATTGAGTTTTTAAGTTCTCATAATCGACTTCAAAATCGTCATCTAGAGCGTTTATCATATGAATTTGATATTCGGTAAAATCATTGATGCTAATTGAATCATCAGAGGTGTCTATGGGATAAGCAACGCGAGTAGGGAAACTAGATACGGCTACTGAAGCTCGAGGAGGCTCTTCTCTAGAAGGAATTGAAGTTGGCAAAGAGGAGCAAGACTTTCTAGAGGCAAAATTTACTTCAACGCGGCCATCATCATGGGTTATAATATTGTGAACTTGATCGGATGTATTATTTTTGGAACTTTCGTCTTTATTGTTATCTTGAATTATCCATGTTTTCAGTACATCTACATCTTTCCAATTTAATTTTTACGTGTAATACATTTATTTTGGATATTCGTAAGAAATAAGGAAGAGGTGCCCTTTTGTAGATTGGTATACGCAACAGCTAGAATTATTGTATGCATTAATTTATAATAGATGCGGTAGACAACAACTACATTAGAACATACATTTTAAATCCTTGAGTATTGATGCTTAATGTTGCGGCTTCATGTAAAAATTGATCGTGAAGGATTAAAGTAAAATTAGGAAAGCTGTTAAAGAAGATCGGTCCTTCTGCTAAGCTGCCTTCAATTATACCTAATAAAGAGTCATTAAATTCTAAATGACGTTTATCTCGAACATATGCTAAAACAGATGTATTGAGGCCTAGAGTTGTCAAAGGTTTAATTGCTACCTGTATAAGTCCAATATGAAGGTATTTATACGTTTCTTTATAACGACTAATCTTGTCAGGAGGCATAAGAAGAATCTCTTGTCATTCATCATCAATAGATTTAATATTTTCTTCTAATTTAATAATAAAATCTTGATTTCTAGATAATGATCCTTGAGTGTAAATTTGTTTTGGATCAATAATTGGCATATCCCAATTTTGGAGAGATTGTTCTATATTTTGATAAGAAACTTCATTTATGTTTCGTAGGTCAAGCTTTGAGGGGGTTCTACTTATGGGTTGAGGATTATTTGGTCGATTTTCAGAAGAGGATGAAGACTCAAATTTAATAGGAGGGTTTTTTAAAAGAAAGAACACTTTTCATTTTCTTCATTAATTCACTCATAGTTTAGTTCCTAAGAAACCCATCACATCTCCGCTAATTTAATAGGAGGAATTAGTTTAATTCCTAAGAAACTCAATCCTCAAGTTTATATGCAACATCTCCTACGACAATACCCACTTCTCAATTTTCTTAAAGTCTCTCTAACCATCAAAGTAAACTGGCTTCAGTCTGATGAAATCTTTCACCAACTGAACCTCTGCAGTCGAGCTAGAAGATGTAGGAGTGAAAAATGGTGTATAAACTGTCTCTATGGCTAGTGTTGTCACTACCAGTATAGAGTGTACTGTCGGAGCAACTGGTGTAGTAGTAGGAAGCTCTGGTTCTGATAATATGGAAGTAGTAGTAGTAGTAGTAGTAGTAGTAGTAGTAGTAGTAGTAGAGTAGTAGTAGTAGGGGTCGGTGCCTATGCTGATAGAGAAAAACATGTTGTCAATATGGTAATGAAATCGGCTAACTGCTATCCCTGAGCAGCTAATTGGTCAGATAGACTTTAAAAACAATCAGTAGACGAAGTAGTAGGCTGGCTGCCAATAGCACCTCCATCCCTGCTATCACGTAAATCAACGATAAGTGTCTGCAAGTTGATAGCGAATGCGAATAAGCTACTATGTAAATAACGCATATATACATATAGAAACTAACATGTACATATAAGAAATCCCCATCTCACTTTCACTTACTTCCCAACTAATGGTTTCGAGGAAAAGACCATTTGGTTTTCTCATCTAAATTTGAGTTTTATGAAAATTCAAAAGTTGATTATTAGAAAAGTTGGTCTCTGATACCAACCGTGATGTTGATATCACTTTATAAAATAAACTATACTCTTACCCAGGCACTATAAACCTAAGCTTTGATACCAACTGTAATGATCCCTTCTCAAATTAAGGCACTGCCCAGCTTAATCCCGTAATTAAGCCCTTAACCTCTACCATTTAGAACTTAACAACGTATTAGTCAGCCTTTTTAATACACTTACCATATTAGTTATTTTTTTTAATAAACCTTACACCATTCTTAAACATAATAGTATTTCAGAGTAAATCAAAATTTTACACAATTTAAAGATTATTCATCCGAAGCCTTGACAAATTATTCAGATAAAAACTTAGTATGTGGAAAACCAGGAAACAAAGATCACATGCATATATATAACAAATGGCGATAACTATATATAAACACGTGTCTAGTCAGGTAACTATCTCTCAACCCATAGTATACATCCCCAAGAGTATATAAAGACATACAAAAGTCATACAATAAAATCAAAAACCTACAAAATCAGACGTAGCAGCACTCCACTGGCTCACATTTAGTCGTCGATCATCTTCTTGCTTGGTTTGCTACTCGATGGATCTACGTCTACCATCGTAAAAAGACAGTGAGTCCAGGAAAGTAGAAAGTAACACTGAGAGACATTTGTTCACATTTTCAAATATAGAACAAGTATCTGAAAGCATAACAATAACAACTATACTGAAAGGATATCATGCTATAAGATACTTCAGTTAAGTAAAATGAAACTGACACTTTGCTAAGTAGTAATGATTTAGGGTCGATCGACCATGAGTTATATCACATAAACCTTTTTTCACTATTTAGAGCATAATCAACTTTTTTAAGATGCCTTCACATCATTATAAATGTCCTTCCCATATATATAAACTCACAAGTGCCCCTCACATGTGATGTATACTTGCCAACAACCCTGGGTCCCATACCCCATGTGTTGCACAAGCTAGTGGTGAGATCCCAGCATCCCCGACCATCTAGTGACCCCGTGTGACACGACTATCTCTATATATCATGGTCATTGATAAGAACTATTTTTATAACCCAAGAAATAACATGGTTTAGGAATCTAATAATGTAATTGCATCTCTAATGCATAAAGGAAATTAGATTTACAATACCATCAAACACCTACCTAGTAGCATGCTATTTCATTTGACTAGATATCTCAACAATCAAGAATGACATTGCACATGATTTAGAGTTAATGAAACCATTTAATCAATCACCAATGCCATGATAGCAAACTCATAAAATCAAAAGAGACAACAAGTCATGGCATGTATAGTACAAAGGATAATTCAGTTCAAATAGCTGAAAATGAATAAAAAAAATAGGAATGAAATGTAAATAAATATCTCAATCAGCTTACTTACAATCCACGCAAATTCCTAGCTAATCCGGCCTACCGATACCTCAATCCACCCTCAAGACTCTTTCTTAGGCTCCTGGTATCATTTTATATATTTTATAGTTTGTTTAGACCTTTAGGTAGGGTATTAGAGTTGTTTAGAATGTTTAAGTTGAAATTAGGAAATTGTTGTTTTTGTGCTGTTAGAGCTCCTGAGTGACTTGTCTAGCCTGCTAATTAGTTCATTAGTGTGCTAGTCAATTTGATTAGTGCGCTATACGCAGGTAGTGGGCTAGCTAGCACATCTAGCACGATATGTGCTGGAAAACCTATAATTATGTATTTTGAATTCTGAGTTTTCTCCACACATGGCTAACTCCAACACTTTGTGCTCTATTGTACCACACCTTCAGAGACCCAAAACACCCATCACAACATAAGAATAGCCTATACTTCATATTTTTCATGAATTCACCGAATTACACTAAATTACTAGTGTAAGTAAAATTACCTAATTGATGAAAACCTAGCTCAATTAACTCATTCTCCAAATCAATCAACCTTCCTTGCTGATTTCATTATCTCAGGTTTTCTTCTCCAACTTCCTTAGCTCTTAAGCTTATGAAATGAGAATGAAATGATTGCATGAGTTGATCAATTCGATCTAATATACATATAGATAAGATTTATTACTAGCCATTGATCTTTATGTACATACATATTTTAAGACTAATCTAATGGCCTATATATTAACACAATTCCACTATCTTTCTACTAACTTTCTCTAACTAACGTCAATTGAAAGCTCAATTGGTCTCTTGATGTGTCAACACATATCTCGAGTAGTATTAATGACTAATGTTATAACTTGCTAACTTAGGTTTCATTTAATCTAAAATCAAATATAGCCACATTAATACTACTATTTAGGCTACACTAAGCATAAACAACTTACAAAATCACTCTCTACACTGGTTCAGTGCCGTCATGCATCTCGAGGCGTATCCCACTCACTTCTCGACACTTACACAATTAGGATTGACTTAATAACCTACACATATACAATACACTAGGCATACATCACAACAAATCTAACATATACCTCGGCAACATCGCCTCGGTCAGTGCACGTATCTTGATTCGGATCCCACGTCATGGGTCTATAATCCTGATTAAGGAATTAAATTAAGATTATAAATTCGAGCCCTGCGACAAATCTTTCCAACTAATAGAAATTTCATCCTCGAAATTAAACTGAAGTTAAAATTATACTTGACTTGAAAAGTTACGGAAACCTATCTCGCATATAGTCTTCCCCGCTCCCAAGTGAGTTCTGAGTCACCATGGAACAACCGCTTGACTAACACCTTTCGGATAGAATTGCGTCTCAACTACTGTACCTTTCGGTCTAGGATCTGTCTTGGTTGTTCTTCATAAGACACATCCTCACTCAAATCAATCTTACTCACATCAACCATCAGTCGTACACTCGCCTTCGACTTCGCCAGTCGAAGCATAGAAATATGAAAGACTTGATGAATCCCCAACATCTGTAGGGGTAACTCAAGTTCATATGCAACCTTTCCGATCCATTTCTTAATTTTGAAAGGCCCAATGAATCTCGGTGCTAACTTGTCTTTCAAACAAAATCTATGAAGAACCTCTCGAGGAGAAACCTTTAAATACACAAAGGTTCCCTAAGTATATATGAGATCGTTGTGATACGTATCTGCATACTTCTTTTGCTTCTCCTAGGCTCCTTTGAGCCTTCTCCGCATGATCAACAACAATCTTAGGCCCCTCTAGCTCTCGGTCCTCTAGCTCAACCCAACAAGATGGTGACCGACACAGGCTATCATATAAAGCCTAAAATGGTGCCATTTCAATGCTAGCTTTATAAATATTATTGTATGCAAAGTAGTCTCCCTAAGATCTGCCAAAGTACACAAGCCCTGAGCATATCCTCGAGAACCTGAATGAATCTCCTAGTCTATCCATCAGTCTAAGGGTGAAAGGTGGCATTGAATTATAGGCGCGTACCATACTGCTCCTGCATACTCCACTACATACTAGATGTATATATAACATATTTGTTTGATTTAATAGTTAATGGTACCCAATATAGTCTAATAATCTTCTTTTCGAACAATATGCTCAACTGTTCAAATGTGTAATGAGCTGCAACTAGTAAGAAATAGGCAGATTTCTTCAATCTGTCCACAATAACCTAGATGAAATCATGTCGAAGGGCGGTCCTCGGCAATCCCTTGACAAAGTCTATGGCAATGTCTTCCCACTTCCATCGTGGAATGGAAAGTTGCTGAAACAATCCTCCAAGTTTATGATGCTCAGCTTTCACCTGCTGGCAAATCCCACAGTTCATGTTGAAGTTTGATATGTCTACTTTCATCCCAGGCCTCTAAAAATGTATCCTCGTATCATAGTACATTTTGGTCCTTCCTGGATGAACAATGAATCGAGAATGGTGTGGATATTGAAGAATCTCAAATGTCAGCTTTGCCACTAATGGTATCTACAATCTGCCTCTGAATCTCAAAAACTTATGCGTCGTCTCCGTTCAGTCAATACAACAAGTACTCCAGACTAAATCACTAAACCTCAGGTATAAAATGTCGGCCCTTTGACCCTTTGACCCTTTGACACTCTTTGTGTAAATATTATCTAAAGCCTCATTTGTGCATAAATCGTCACCCGAGGTCTGTAGGAATATCTAACTAACTCATCATTACCGTTGCCTTGAGTAATCCATACTCATGCATCATATGACATCTAAAAATCTCGACATCTCTAGTAGGTAGTCTACTCAATGCATCAGCAACTACGTTAGCTTTTCCTAGATGATACTTCAGAGAAAAGTCTTAGTCCTTCAGAAACTCCAACCATCTACGTTGTCTCATGTTCAGCTCTTTTTGTGTGAAGAGATATTTCAGACTCTTATAATCAGTGTAGAGTGTGAATCTCTCTCCATACAGATGACGTCTCTATATCTTCAGAGTAAACACCACCACTGCCAACTGTAAGTCATGAGTTGGATTAATTCTTCTCATGTATCTTTAGCTGTTTAGAGGCATAAGCCACAATACCTCTGTCCTGCATCAACATACAACCTAGATCCGTATTTGAAATATCTATATATACTAGGAATCTCTGTCCTGCCTTTAGCAAAATTAATACTGGTGCAAAGTGGTCAACAACCTCTTCAGTTGAGCAAATGCTTGCTCGCATTCCTCAGACCAATCAAATCTGACGTCATTTTAGGTCAATCTTATAATCAGTGAAGTGATCTTCGAGAAATCTTTCACGAATCTACGATAATATCCTGCTAACCCCAGAAAACTCGTGATCTGCATAACTAACGTCGATGCTGGCCAATCCATAATAGCTTGAATCTTGGTTGGATCTACAACAATACTCGTTGCTCCAACAACATGACTTAAAAAGTTGACCTCTGACAACCAAAATTCACACTTAAATTCACACTTGCTAGACTTGGCATAGAGTTTATGCTCCCTCAAAATCTACATCACCTCCCTGAGGTGCTGCTCGTGATCCTATCGAGTCCTCGAGTATATCAATATATCATCAATGAAACTTATCACGAAGCGGTCAATAAACGATCTCATCACCCAATGCATCAAATCTATAAACATGGCAAGAGCATTAGTCAAACCAAACGACATGACTATAAACTGATAGTGTCCATATCTCATACTGAAAACTTTTTTGGAGCTATCCTTATCCCTAATCCCAAGCTGATGATACCCTGATCTCGTGTCTATCTTGGAGAAAAACTGCGCTCATTTCAGCTTGATCAAATAAGTCATCAATTCGCGGTAATGGATACTTTTTCCTAACAGTGACCTTGTTCAATTATTTATAGTCGGTCTGAAAGTACCATCCTTCTTCTTCACAAACATGATAAGTGCTCCCCATGACAACATAAAAGGTGTAATGTATCCCTTCTGTCATAAATCCTGAAGCTCACTCCTCAAGTCCTCCAACTCTCTCGGAGACATGAAATTTGGTGGTATAGAAATAGGTCTAGTGCCTAGTACCAACTCAATAATGAAGTATATCTCATTCGATGGTGGTAAACTAAGAAAGTCCTCTAGAAATACATCAAAAAACTCGCACACAACCAAGATCTCCTAATGTATGGGTCCCTGACTCTCTGTCACTATATACAATGATACCAAAGTCTTCATATCTCCATTTGTCGCAAGGCGACCTTTAGTGCGCTTAGCTCTCAGTGTACTACTAATGTGTGTAAACATTGGACGCCTCAGGATCTCAAATATCACTGTCTTACTAATACAGTCGATATGAGCATGATACGTTGCTAGCCAATCCATCACTAACAATGCGACGAAGTCTAAGAACTCAAGCACCCTGAAGTCTGCAAGTTACTCCACCCCGCCTATCTCTGCTGGACATCCCTCAACAAGACAATTAGGGTAAACCATATACCCAGTTGTGGTACTAAAAATCAAATGTACGCTAACTCTAACCAGTCTCAATCCTAAGATGCCTATCATGCAACCAAAAATGAAAGATATCATAGAACTCGAATCAAACAAAACATATAAATCTCTACCCTATATCGAATTCATACACTTAATGAGTCCTCGCGTGGAGTCGGTATCTGGCTGTGCTACCTTGTGTAACCCCTCGCGACTCCATGATGGTAATCATGTTGCCGGCTGTGAACGATCTCTCATCATATGTCCAAACTGACCATACCTATAGAAATTAATCGGCCTACGCTTACTCTAGTAACCTAGGCTCTGATACCAACTGTGATGACCACTTTTCAAATTAGGGCACCGTCTGGCTTAATCCCATCATTAAGGCCTTAACCTCTACCATGTAAAACTTAATAATGTATTAGTCAACATTTTTAATAAACTTACCAAATTAGTTATTTTCAATAAACACCATTCTTAAACTTAATAGTATTTTAGAGTAAATTAAAATTTAACACAATTTAAAGATTATTCAGTGGAAGTCTTGAAAAATTAGCGGAAACCATACATATAAAACCCTAGTATGTGGAAAACCAAGAAACAAATATCATATGCATATATATAACAAATGGCGATAACTATATATCAACATGTGTCAGGTCTCAACCCATATCGTACATCCACAAGAGTATATAAAGACATATATGAAAGTCATACAACAAAATAAAAAACCTATAAAAAATTAGACGTAGCAGCACTCCACTAGCTTAGAGGTAGTTGTCGATCTTCTCCTTGCTCGGTCGGCTACTCGATGGATCTGCACCCACCATCGTAAAAAGGACGGTGGTATAGGAAAGTAGAAAGTAACACTGAGAGATATTTCTTCACATTTCCAAATATACAACAAGTATCTGAAAGCATAAAAATCGCAATTATGCTCAAATGAAATCATGCTATATGATACTTCAGTTAAGTAAAATAAAACTAACACTCAGCTAAGTAGTAATGATCTAGGGCAGGTCAGCTGTGAGTTACCTCACATCAACCTTTTTTCCACTATTTAGAGCGTAATCAATTCTTTTAAGATGCCTTCACATCATTATAAATGCCCTTCCATATATATAAAAAATATATATACTTACAAGTGCTCCTTACATGTGAAATATACTTGCCAACAACCTCAGGTCCCATACCCCGTGTGTTACACAAGTTAGTGGTGAGATCCCGACATTCCCGAGCATCTAGTGACCCTCTGTGCCGCGACTCTTTATATATCATGGTCCTAGATAAGACCTACTTTCATAACCAAAGAAATGGCATGGTTTAGGAATCTAATACTGTAATTGCATATCTAATGCACAAAGGAAATTAGATTTATAATACCACCAAACAACTACCTAGTAGCATGCTATTTCATTTGACTAGATATCTCAATAATCAAGAATGACATAGCACATGAATTGGAGTCAATAAAACCATTTAATCAAACGTCAATGCCATGATAGCAAACTCATAAAATGAGAACAAAAAGTCATGACATGTAGAGTACATAGGATAATTCGGTTCAAATAACTGAAAATGAATAGCGAAAATAGGAATGAAATGTAAATAAATTTCTCAATCAGCTTACTAACAATCCACTCAAATTCCTAGCTAATCCGGCCTCCTCACACCTCAAAACACAAATTCGAACCCTCGAGACTCTTCCCTTGGCTCATAGTATCATTTTATATGTTTTAGAGTGTGTTTAGACCTTTAGTTAACGTATTATAGTTGTTTAGAATGTTTCAGTTCAAATTAAGAAATTGTTGATTTTGTGCTGTCAGAGCACCTAGCGTGCTGGGTAAATTGTCTAACATGCTAATTACCTCATTAATGTGCTAGTCAATCTGATTAGTGCACTACGCGTAGATAGCCCACTAGCTAGCAAATCTAGCGCGCTAACTTGCACATCTAGCGCGCTATGTGCAGGAAAACCCATAATTCTGCACTTTGAATTCTATGTTTTCTCTACACATGGCTAACTCCAACATTTTTTGCTCTCTTGTATCACACCTTCTGAGACTTAAGACACCCATCACAACAGAAGAACATCCCACACTTCATATTTTTCATGAATTCACCAAATTAAACTAAATTACTAGTGTAAGTAAAATTACCTTATTGATGAACACTTAGCTTGATCAAATCATTCTCCAAATCAATCAACCTTCTTTGCTGATTTCTTTATCTCTGGTTTTCTTTTCCAACTTCCTTGTCTCTTAAGCTTATGAAATGAGAATGAAATGGCTGCATGAGTTGATCAATTCAATCTTATATACATATAGATAAGATCGATTATTAGCCATTGATCTTTATGTACATACATATCCTGAGACTAATCTAATTGCCTATATATTGACACAATTCCACTAACTCTCCACTAACTTCCTCTAACTAACACCAATTGAAAACTCAATTCGTCTCTTGATATGTGAACACATTTCTCGAGAAATATTAATGACTAATGTTTTAACTTCCTAACTTAGGTTACATTAAATATAAAATCAACTATAGAAACATTAATACTACTATTTAAGCTACAGTAAGCTTAAATCAACTTACCAAATCACTCTCTACCCCAGTCTCACGTCGGCACGCATCACAAGGCGCATCCTCACTCATGTCTCGACACCTAAACATAAGTAGGATTGACATAATAGCCTAAACATAAACAATATACTAGGCATATATCACAACAAATCTAACATATACCTCGACCACATCACCCTGGTTAGTGCACGTATCTCGATGGAGGTCCCATATCACGGGTCTATAATCCTGATTAAGGAATTAAACTAAGATTAAAAATTCGGGTCGTGATAGAAGAGATACTTCAGACTCTTATGATTAGTGTAGAGTGTGAATCTCTCTCCTTATAGATGATGTCTCATTATCTTCAGAGCAAACACTACCGCTGCCAAATTTAAATTATGAGTGGGATGATTTTCTTATCTAACTTCAGTTGTCTAGAGGCATAATCGACAGTACCTCTGCCCTACATCAACATACAAACTAGACTCGTATGGGAAGCATCAGGATATACCAGGAATCACTGTCTTGCCTCTGGTAATATCAACACTGATGCGGTGGTCAATAATCTTTTTAGCTGAGCAAATGCATGCTCGCATTTCTCCGAACAATCAAATCTGAAGATTTTCTAGGTTAATCTGGTAGTCGGTGAAGCGATCTTCAAGAAATCCTTCACGGATCTATGGTAATACCCTACTAATCTTAGAAAACTCCTGATCTCCCTGACTAACGTCGGTGCTGGCCAATCCATTATATCTAAATTTTGGCCGAATCTACAGCAGTACCCACTACTCCAACAACATGACCTAAAAACTTGACCTCTAATAGCCAAAATTCACACTTGCTGAACTTGACGTAGAGTCTATGCTCCCTAAAAGTTTGCAACATCTCCCTGAGGTGCTGCTCGTAATCCTTTTGAGTCCTCGTGTATATCAGTATATCATCAATGAAAACTATCAAAAAGCTGTCAGGAAATGGTCTCATCACCTGATGCATCAAATCCATAAATATGGCTGGAATGTTAGTCAAACCAAACGACATGACTTTAAACTGGTAGTGTCCATATCTCGTGCTGAAAGTTCTCTAAGCCATATCCTCATCCCTGATTCTAAGCTGATGATAACCTGATCTCATGTCTATCCTGGAGAAATATAGTGCTTATCTCAGCTGATCAAATAAATCGTTGACCCGCGGTAATGGATATTTGTTCCTGACTATGACCTTGTTCAACTGTCTATAATCGATTCACAGTCTCAAAGTACTATCCTTCTTCTTCATAAATAGGACAGGTGCTCCCCATGGCGATATAGAAGGTGTAATGAATCACTTCTGTGAAGCTGACTCCTGAACTCCTCCAACACTCTTGGAGCCATGCGGTATGGTGGTATAAAAATAGGTTTCGTGCCTAGTACCAACTCAATAATGAAATATATCTCCTTCGATGGTGGTAAACTAGGTAAGTCCTCTGGAAACACATCAGAAAACTCGCACACAACTAAAATCTCCTCAAGTCTAAGTCACTAGCTCTCTGCAATTATGTACTATGATGCTAGATTATCCATCTCTCCACTAGTTGCAAATTGACATCTAGTGCCCTTAGCTTTCGGTATACTACCACTATATGCGAATATCAGACACCATGGGATCTCAAATATCACTATATTACTGAAACAGTTGATACGAGCGTGATACGCTGCTAGGCAATCCATCCATAACAATGCGTCGAAGTGTAAAAACTCGAGCACCCCGAAGTCTGCAGGTAACTCTATCCCACCTATCTCTAATATACATCTCTCAACAAGACAATTAAGGTAAACCTTATCCCAGTTGTGGTACTCAAAACCAAATGTACAGTAACTCTAACCGGTGTCAACCCTAAAATGCCTATCATGCGACCAAAAATAAAAGATACTAAAGAACTTGAATCAAACAAAACATATAAATCTCTACCACAAATTGAAGCCATACCCTCAATGAGTCCTCGTGTAGAGTCAACATCTGGCTGTGCTATTATGTGTACCCCATCATGACTCTGTAATGGTAATCCTAGTGCCTACTGTGGACAATCTCTCATCATATGTCAAACCCGACCACACCTATATTAAGTAATCGACCTACGCTAACTTTATGCATGTTCCTGGGCCTGTCCCTGTCTCAGTCCCTATTGGGAACAATCTCAGCCTCTACCTCTAACACCCTGCTATTGCTGAAGTGGTGCTGGTGGTGCTGGAAGAGCTGCTAAAGTAGTAGTAACTGGCAACATAGGTCTAATTGGTGGTGGCAAATAAGGTCTAGCAACTATACTCTACAATAACGTAAGAGATGATGCATAGGACACAACTAAGGTAGTTATTCCTGATCAATGAGAGTCTCTCTCCCGTCTCTTACGTCTTTTGCCATTATGTATCCTCCTCTCAAACTCTGCACTCTAATCAAGTGTCAACATTGTTCCTAACAACGTCCTATTGGTAACTTTACTCAAATAGTAGGTCTTGTGAGAAAGTGCACGCTCATAAATCTTTCCTAAAGTTTTGGCACCTGAACTGACCACATAAAACCCTATATCTGGCCTTAGTCTATCTTTTATATGGTATACATCCTCAGAATCATCTCTCACTAAATCCCTACCAAACTGCCTCGGATAGTCGTATCTATCTATGTAGCTTTTCACCGACTCATCTGTTCCCTGTCTTAGGTTCATGAACTCCTTCTTCAACTTCTTCATCACAGAACAGTGGAAAGTATTGCTGATAGAACTTCCTCTTAAAGGCATTGCGTGACTCAAAATCTCTATCATAAGCTATAGTCGCACACCAACAAAAATCAGTGTCTATCTGCTGTGTATATGACAAAATCTCAACACGAAGTCTATCATAAATCCTCAAAACTCTATGCAGCTTCTCCTGAAACAATACTCATTTCTCAATCTTCTCAAAGTCTATTTAACCATCAAAGTAAACTGGCTTTAGTCTAATGAAATCTTTCACCAACTGAACCTCTGTTGTCGAGCTAAAAGATGTAAGAGTGAAAGACGGTGTATAAAATGTCTCTACGGCTGGTGTTGTCACTACCAGTATAGTCAGTACTGCCGGAGCAGCTGGTGTCGTAGTAGGAAGCTCTGGTGTGGTAATGAGGAAGTAATAGTAGTAGGGGTCAGTGTTTGTGCTGGTAGAGCAAAACATGCTGTCATAATGGCAATGAATAAGCTAACCACTGTCTCTGAGCAAGAACTGAGTCATATAACCTCTGATAATCCTTGGCAGATGGAATAGTACGTAGGCTGCCACAAACTCCTTTATCCTCGCCATCGCGTGAATTAGCCATCAGTGTATGCAAGTTGATAGCGAACGTGAATCGGCTTCTACGTAGATAACGTGTATATATATGTATAAATATAGAAACTAACATGTATATATTAGAAATCTCCATCTCACTGACACTCACTTCCAACTAATGTTTTCTAGGTAAGGACCATCTGGTTTCCATATCTAAATTTGTGTTTTATGGAATTTCATAGGTTGATTATCAGAAAAATTAGTCTGTGATAGCAACTGTGTGTTGGTATCACTTTATAAAATAAACCATACTCCAATGCCTAGGCTCTATAAACTAGGCTCTCATACCAATTGTGATAACCCCTTCTCAAATTAGGGCACTGCCCGGCCTAATTCCATCATTAAGCCCATAATCTCCATCATGTAAGACTTAACAACATATTAGTCAGCCTTTCTAATACACTTACCACATTAGCTATTTTTTAATAAACCTTACACCATTCTTAAACTTAATAGTGTGTCAGAGTAAATTAAAGTCTTACACAATTTAAAGATTATTCAGTGAAAGTCTTGACAAATTAGCAAAAGCCATTCATATAAAACTTAAGTATGTGGAAAACTAGGTAACAAAGATCACATGAATATATATAACAAACGTCGATAACTATATATCAACACGTCTCTAGTCGGGTAACTATCTCTCAACCCATATTATACATCCCCAAGTGTATATATAGTAATATATAAAATTCATACATCAAGATCAAAAACTTACAAATAAGATGTAGCATCACTCCATTGGCTCAAAGGTAGTCGCCGATCTTCTCCTTGCCTGGTCTGTTACTCGATGGATCTGAACCCACAGTGGTAAAAAAGACGGTGAGTATAAGAAAGTAGAAAGTAACATTAAGAGATGTTCACATTTCCAATTATACAACAAGCATCTGAAAGCATAACAATAGTAACTACGCTGAAAAGAAATCATGCTACATGATATTTCAATTAAGTAAAATGAAACTGACACTCGGCTAAGTAGTAATGATTTAGGGTCGGTCGGTCCCTTGAGTTACATCACATTAACCTTTTTCTACTATTTACGCCATAATCAATTCTTTATAAATGCCCTTCCCATATGTAAATACTCATAAGTGCCCCTCACATGTGAAGTATACTTGCCAACAATCCCAGGTCCCATACCCCATTTATTGCACAAGTTAGTGTTGAGATCCCGACATCCTCGAGCATATAGTGACCTCATGTGCCGTGGCTATCTCTGTATATCATGGTCCTATATAAGAACTACTTTCATAACCCAAGAAATGACATGGTTTAGGGATTCAATAATGGAATTGCATATCTAATGCACAAAGAAAATTAGATTTACAATACCATTAAACACCTACCTAATAGCATGTTATTTCATTTGACTAAATATCTCAACAATAAAGAATCACATAGCACATGATTAGAAGTCAATGAAACCATTTAATCAAAAATCAATGCCAAGATAGTAAACTCACAAAATGAGAAAATACAACAAGTCATGGCATGTAGAGTACAAAGGATAATTAAGTTCAAATAATTGAAAATGAATAGCAATATAGGAATGAAATGTAAATAAATATCCCAATCAGCTTGTTTACAATATAAGCAAATTTCTAGCTACTCCGGCTTCCCGACATCTCAAAATGCATATCCGAACCCCCAAGACTTCCCCTAGGTTCCTAGTGTCATTTCATATGTTTTAGAGTGTGTTTAGACATTAAGTTAGGGTATTAGAGTAGTTTTAAATGTCCAAATTGTATTGCAGATTTTGTGCTGCCAGAGCACCTAGCACGCTGGGTAGAATGTCTAGCACACTAATTACCTAATTAGCATGCTAGTTAATCTGATTAGCGCGCTACATGCGTGTAGCTCGCTACATGCGTGTAGCTCGCTAGCTAGCACATCTAGCGTGCTATGTGCAGGAAAATCTAAAATTCTACACTTTGAGTTCTGAGTTTTCTCTATGCATGGCCATTTCCAACACCTTAGAGTCCCTGTTCTAACCTACCAGAGACCCAAGAAACCACCAACAACACAACAACGACCCCTCTCATTATATCATGAATTCATCAAGTTAAACTAAATGACTAGTGTAAATAGAATCACCTAGTTGATGAACACCTAGCTTAATATTCCACACCTTCAAATCACCAAACTTCCTCTCTTATTTCTTCTACCACTTTTGTCAATTTCCTCTGATTCTTTTTCTCCAATTTACTCAACCCCTAAGTTAAGTAAATGAGAATGAAATGGTTGCATGAGTTGATCAATTCAATCTTATATACATTAGGATAAGTTTGATTACTATCCATTGATCTTTATGTACACACGTATCCCGAAACTAATCTAATGGCCTATATATTGGCACAATTCCACTAACTCTCTACTAACTTCTTCTAACTAACACCAAATGGAAACTCAATTAGTCTCTTGATGTGCCAACATGTATATCGAGAAGTATCATTGATTAATATTTTAACTTTCTAACTTAGGTTACATTTTTTATAAAATCAACTATAGCAACATTAATACTACTATTTAAGCTACACTAAGCTTAAATCAACTTACCACATCGTCCCATGCCGCCAGATATCTCGAGCCGCGTCCCCACTCAAGTCACGACACCTAGACACAAGTAGCATGGACTTAATAGCCTACATATATATAATACACTAGGCATACATCATAACAAACCTAACATATACCTCGACCACATCGCCTAGGTCAGTGCACATATCTCGATGTTGGTCTCACGTCATGGGTCTATAATCCTAATTTAAGGAATTATACTAGAATTAGGAATTCAGGTCGTGATAGACTCTGAGGAAAGATCAGAGGAAGTCACCAAGTATCGACTCCTTTCCCTTGCTAGACGATGGACCTGCAATTGTCACTACACATGATACAATTCTAGTAAGTAAAGCCAGATGAGTCTAAACATTAATTGTAGAATTCAATAAAAGGTTAGTCGATGGATCATGTAGGTAATCACAAGGAAATGAAATAGAATTCACATGATAAATAAGCTAATAAGAAACTCAAAGAGAATTGAGCGACAATATCATACAGATATGGGTATCCACGTGGTCTAAGTCCTTTTGGTTGTAACACAAATTACAAAACCCAACTTCCACGGTAGGTTGTATACTTAACTAAGTCCCCAACAGTTTAGATTGGTTCCATCAACTGTAGCAGACACACAGTCACCTTTACCAGCTTGACTCTCTAATCCTAAACTGCAGACTTAGCACAATCTACAATCCATGTAGTCACGGTGGTACATATGATTACAAAACACGTATACCACACTCGTGACTACCATTTGACCACTTAGGCCTTAATCTGCTTAATACGATGGTATATCCCAAAGATAATCAATATGAACATACAAGTTATCATAGATAATAAATTGGATTTAGATTCACAAATAATGCATGCATTTCAAAAAGTAAGTCACGAAAATCAATAATGAATCACACATATAAGTCATAGGTAATGAATTCATAAGGAAAACATATCAACAAGATATGGAATGGGAGTCACAAAAAGAGCATCAACATCGGTGATAACATGAAAAGAGAGTTCACATATAATGAATTGCCAAGTATGATGACAAGAAAATTGATAAGAATTAGTATTGAGGCCCCTGCTAGTTTACTTACCTTATTAACACGCAAATCCATGCACTCGCGGCCCCCTCACACCTCAAATTGCGCATTCGACACTCGACACTAGTCCCTACATTCTTGGTGTCAATTTAAGTTGTAATAGGTGTGTTTTAGTCTACAATACTTGCACAAAAAAACCATCCTACAAACAATCCATTTTTAAGAAAAAATGGCTTAATTTTTAAAACTAATGGTTTGAGGTTGTTCCTCTCTCTCTCTTAGCTTTTTGTCGATATGCAGAACGTCAAAATCTGAGTTAAAATGAGTAAGATATGGTCGTCTTACGATAACATGTCAAACTGTCCCGTTTGCAGAAACAGTAGCGCGCTAACTGGCCTAGCTAGCGTGCTATCTTCATTGCAGATTGCATTTCAGTAGGTTGGGATTAGGGGTTTTTGACACAAAATCCCACCTAAGCTGTCTCCATCACCTAAATCACACTTAATGGGGTCTAACCACCTTAAAAATTTGTAAGGACATCATAATATATCAAATTCATCAATCATTTTATCAAATTGAACCACATTAACATCACATTTATGAACACATAGAATCTTAAATCCCAATTTTCTTGAATTTCATAGCTTGAAAACCATTTTAAGAACTCATTTTGATGGAAAGACTAGAATTGAAGGCCCCATTTGAGTTCGTGAACAATTTCCTACCATGCATTGAGCCAAAACCCATTTAAAACAAAAAAATTGATATATAGCATACCTAGGGCTTGATCTCCCAATTGCTTGAACTTACTTGTTGGGGGATGCTCTCAAGGCCTATCTTGATTATCAAATCACCAAAATTCAGCAACCCCACCTCAGAATTTCATCTCCATGTTTGCATGAAAATGGAGAACACACTTATTTATGTATATACAAAAATCATTTCTAACCATTCATCTCATTTTTCTTGTTCATCCCGATGTAAATCTAAATCTCCAAATCACCCCATCATCTCCACTTATACATATACACTAACAAAAATCTTGACACAAATCTCATGGATTTCATTCCAATACGTATCTTGAGGTATATCTATAGTATATGTTTTATTTACATAGCTGAGGTACTTTCATTTAGACATTATAGTCCAAGTAATCATATAAGTATCATCTAATTATATTAATGTGTATATGAATTAATCAACATTTACACATCACTCTCTACCTGGTTCCCTAGCCTATACGCATCTCAAGGTACGCCACTCTCGCGAAGTCGTTGACAAAATCCATAAATTATACCATTACTGGTATAAATAGATATTACATGTCATCATCCACATATAAAGTATTTTTGGGGTGTTATACAATAGTCAATGCACATTCGTAAACTACCATCCTTCTTTTTCACAAACAACACTGATGCTCCCCGAGATGACATACTTGGGTGAATAAAACTATTCTCCAGCAATTCATCCAACTGAGTCTTCAACTCGGCTAATTCTTTGGATGCCATTTTTTATGGTGGTATATATATGGGTTTCGTGCCAGGAACAATGTCAATGATAAAAATAACATCCAGGGGTGGAGGGAATCTAGGCAAATCAGAGGGTAAGACTTTCGGGAATTCTCTAACCACCAAATTTTTTTCAAGTTGAACTTCATGACCATCTTCCTCCATAACTTTCAAACTCATGAGAGTTTCCAACTCACTAACGATTGCTACCTTTCCACGTGTGGCAACTCGATTAGGTGCGCGACCTCTATATCGAAACGGTGGAATACCAGGGATCCAAAAGGTAATTGTCTTGTGAAAATAATCAATACTGGCATGATAAGCTATTAACCAATCCATCCCTAATAAGGCATCGTACTCTAAGTACTCTAACACCTCCAAATCATGTGGTAAGATATGATTCCTAATTTTAATAATACAACCCTCGCACACCATATTAGGCCAAACCTTCTCATTAGCGACAATACTCAAAATCAAGATCGTATTAGCTCTAACCGGTCTCAGCCCTATTTCGTCAACCATTTTACCATAAATAAATGAAATAGTAGCCCATAATCAAATAATGTATGCATGCCTCTTTCACAAATGTAAACCGTACCTACTACTAATTATTGAGTGGCCTCAACATCTGGCTCTGCAACGACACGCACTCCTCCCCTGACTGGTTGGGCTACACTAGTTAATGAAACCTTCGACCTACTGGGGCACTCTACCATATAATTTTTTGACTAGTTTCCAGAAAAAATATATTCCTCTAGGCTACTGAAATGTAGCAGATAATGGCGTTGCTGAATTTCCTGCCTTCAACACTACTGGCCCTTTTCCCTTGGCTTTGCTAGTGTGTCAATGCTAATTGTTTGTTCATCGTACCATATGAAGCTGAGGGTGCAGGGGTGTGAGTGGTTCCTGCAAGACTATGTGGTGCCCTCGGTGCTGCATTAGTACGATTGAACCTGCCTGAATAACTTCCAGTCATTTTCTTCTAATTAGAATTTCTTTGAAAACTACCTGCAAATCTATTTTTCTGAAAACTTGATAGTTTCCACTTAGCCATTAACTGTAGTGGGGGCATGATCTCTCTATCTCCAAATCCAGTAAGTATGCGGCCTCACAATGTCGTGCACTCCCACTACTCGTGCATAAGTCACTAGCATGTATGAGCCACACTAGTCTTGATATGTTTGTCTAACCCATCCATAAACTTGGTGACTCTCTCTGCCATGGTGGCTACGTAATCAGGAGCAAAATCTGATAGTTCATTATAGTCCGACTCATATTCCCTCACCGGCCTACCTCCTTGCACTAAGTTCAGAAATTCACGTCTCTTTGCATCCTTGATGACTTTCGAAAAGTAATGCTCATAAACATAGTCTTTAACCTTGACCGATTTGCAATTGGTCCATTAGTCCTTTTTACTGACTTCCACCACTTATATGCTCTCTCTTCCAGAAGATACGATGCCAGGAATACCATAGTAGCATTGTCAATTTTTAAGACTTATTGTTCTTTTCCATGCATGCAATCCATTCCTTTGCCTCTTCGCTCTTGCAATTTCCATAGAAGCGTGATGAATCATATTTCATGAACAATTTTTGGACCTTAAGCATCCTCAATTTCTCTAGACTAACTACCAGAGGTGGCGCTGTTGAGTTTTCTCCTACCCCTACCACTAACTGAGCTACATCATCCTCGTTATGTTGAGCATTAGGAATAGGTTCCAAATCAACTCGTGTAACCAATAGTGGCCTCTGTGGTGGTATTTATGGTGGTGTTATCTATCCTCTAATAGCATCCATTAACTTCGTCATATGTCGGTCATGTGCAATAGATAACTCATCCAACGCCCTACGATTACTCTCAATCATCATGTGTTCATGTACCGCGTACATGTCCTCAAGTGCCCTGCGATGACACTCAGCCATCTCAGCCATCTAACACTCCATCTTTGCACCTCAATGTCCATTATAAGTTCCCTATGCACCTAGGTGCTCCTCAAGCCATAGATTTTCCACCTCGAGTACTCATTATGCACTATGAGCAGTTCAAGGAGTTAATTTAAAAAATTAACACGGGAGACATAATAAATGAACAACATATCTTACGATATAGATATTATATACAAAAGAAAAAAGCATCATAACATGTACTTGTTCATTTTAAATCCCTTTCCACCTTAAGCTTGGTCACTTGTGCTACGCAGATGATTTCATTACTTAACCAAGACCAAACTTTCCTAAGTTCAACAACCTACTAATATTTCAGGTGTCTTAAGTTACATACTATTTGGATACTTTCTGTGATTTCCTACTGAGTCTTATTCCCAATTTTAGGATTACACTATACTTTTCTCTATAGGCTTTACTACCTATTACCTAACACTATATCACCAATTGTGATACCAATTGTGATCTTCCCTAGTAGTTACCCTAACCAACATTCCCTCAATTCTAACACCTAGGCTTTGATACCAACTGATACCACCCTAACCTTGGTGGGTCTGGATCGCCCTGCCTAAACCATCACCTAACCCTTTGAGATAACCCAACAAGTTGGGCGATGATTTAGTAAGCTTTAACCTTCGGAAAATAACCAAGACATTATACAAAAGATAAACTAAGGCTAAAAGGTCCAAAAATAAAACCTTTAAAGTCTAACAAGTTGCGGAATAAATGTAGAAGTCTCACAAACAACTAAAACATAGTTTCATGGGTTAAAACATCTACCCATATGAAATCCCTTGTTTATCACATAAAAACATCTCAAAAACCAAATAGATAAATATAAATCAAACCAACGCACATGAAGATATCTCCTACGCTACGACCTTCTATTTTCCTTTGTTAAGAGCATCATTTGAGTTACTTGGGGGGAAGCAGTGGGGTGAGCAAATTTTCAACGGGCTTAGTAAAGCAGAAGCCTACTTTACCCTCAACCATCCAAGTAATACCAAGTGTAATAATAACTAACATGCAACAATAGATTTTTAAGAAACCTATTATCATCTCGGGCAAGAAACAAGTAAATAAGTAAGAGTACTATAAAATGCAAGATAAAGTAAACAGTGCTCAACAATGATAATTCAAAAAGTTTGCAATAATACATGAATGCCATAAAATGAAAAGAAGTGAAACTAGGTAATTCAATAAACGTGAGCTAAACACCTACACAAAACATCAAAGGGAGACCCAAAATAGCTAACAAGGACATCAAGGATACATTTATGAAATCCGAACATATATACACATCAAGATCTCATAACCACCATAGAAAAAGGTACCGATGGCCGCCGGCCCTCTAACCCAAGGTGTAAACATGCATTCATCAATATAGTATATCAGTTCCATAAGCATTCATATTAAGAGAACCCAAACGATATAACAAGTAAAATCAATAAGAGTGTAGAGATATATTCCAAAGAATCCCACAATTTGATACATGATTCATATCATAACTAGTATCAAGGCATAATTGAGAATAAAACAAACCCTACTTACCTCGAAGCGTTGCTATCCAATTCAATCCTAGCTAAAAAGTTCCTATCCAGTTCTCCTCGTGTTTACATTGGTATAGGTCCATGTATGCATTATTCAATCTTTTGTTTGAGGTAAGTTTACTCAATTCATATTAATATCTTGAAAAAATATAAAACCATTTCGAATCAATGTCATGCCTTTAGGGTTAGTTATCACTGCCCCGACCCTTATCCCGATGATATACTCCAATAAAACTCAGTAAATCTTGAAAAAACAGAATGTCTGATTTAACTTTGTAAAACCCCCAACACCTTCTCAGCACATAGGTTTAACTACAAGGCGCTAGGGCGAAATCCCTGCACTTCGAGTAAAAAACCATGTATTACCCTAACAACTTGCCATCGCTGTACAAAACATGTTACGACACCAAGGAATCACTGGATCGACTTCTGTGAATTACCAGGCAGTGCCATAGCCAACGCCTTACTGCCTGTAAGTGAGGCACTAGTGTGGCGCTGGGCATGAATTCATGATTTTAGATCCAAACCCAAATTCCAAATTCTCCAACGACTCACGCTGTGGCGACCCTCGCCGCCCCGGGGTGATGTGTCTCCATGTACTCCTTGTTGGCTGGCCCTACAACACATGTACGGCACCTGCCCATCCTCTCTCTGTCCCGAGATTCGTATCCACTTGTGTGTACAACGTATAAATGACATATGCATCGGATGTTGTACTTAAATGCAAGAAATATTAATCAATTTAACAAATCCTACTGTGGAAAAACCATGAAAAGTATTATGTATAGAGGTAGATAATTGTACCATGTAAATTATCTATGTACAATGTCATGTCACTCCTTAGTTCCCAAAAGAATCAAAATATCAAAACAAAACACACGTACAAGTAATCCTTAACGGTAGGCAGTCAGAGGTAGTCACCTAAGATCCCCTTGCCTTTACTTGTACTCGTGTCTGCACTCAATCATCACAGAAGAAAATGGATGACGAGTCCAGTCAGTAAAATCCCAAGGAACTCTTCCGAGCATTCAAATAAACAAATGGAATTCAATAAATACTGTTAAATAAACATGCAGAATGTAAACATGCAACTGTAAGTAGGACATCGCATGCATAAATAACAATAAAGTGCAAATGTGTGTGTCTGTTCCAGTCAGACTAAACCATACTTCGGGATTTCCTTCCAGGATCCCACTAGTGGGCGCACCCAACTAGCTATCACCTGATCCCTCTCGGTGGCCGGCGTAGACTTACGACGCACCGACACATGTAGCAGTTCATTAGCTCGGGTCGTTATCCACCGAGAACTCCTAATACACATGCTATGGTCTAGAATGCATAGACACACAACGAAAAATCCGGTGGTAGTAACTCAACAAACCGTGCAAACAACGACAAGATATAGATATAGGAACGACCACAAGGAAATACTGGAATTGAATGGAATTACAAAGCAAAATAAATACTCAAGAGTTTTTCCATTGGGTTTCACAAACCTCACAACGCACTCCAATACCCCGTAATCAATCCCCGAGTCCAAATCCACTGAGTCCTTGGTCGCCAATTGATCACCCGTGTCAACCTATGTCCATTTATCAATAATTTAATTTAGCATGACAATTTACAACAAATTTCTAAAATTTTTAGGCCAAATTGCCCATTTCGCGCTTTTCAAGGCAAAACCCCCTCAAAAAGTCGCGTTCGACATTCCTACATATTTTCTTTTCATAGAATTTTATCAATTTCTATTTATTTAACGAAATATATATTTTTCGAAATTTTCCCAATTTTTCCAAAAAATTCTTTCATTTTTTTTTAATTCTCTGTGGTTTGGGTTGGGGTTGCTTTCCCCGGTGGAATCGATGGTAGGGGAGACACCCCTGCCATCACCACCGCGACCCGGTTCGGCCTCCATGGCCGAACCGTTGTCTCGCCACTACAGCCAACCGAAACCCACAATAAAAAAAAACCACTGAGACTCACCTCGATCGTGACGTCTCCACCTTCTCTTTTCTCCTTCCTTGCGCGTTCCTTCTTCTCCTCCTCCTCTCCTTTTCTTCTTCTCCTCTCGATCTCCCGATCGGCTGTGTGTGTGTGCATGGAGTGTGTGTGTGAGGTGTAGGTGTAGGTGAGGTAAGTGGACACGTGTTGTTGAATTTGGACAAGTGTTGTTGAATTAGATGTCTTCACACCTAAATGTGACACAGCTAAGACACTCGCCCGTGTTTTCGGCATTTCGACGCCCGGTTTCGTGTCCGAACCGTGATATACGCGTACCGCCGCGTCGCTAGGCACCCAATATTTATTCCATATTATTTACTTGGCAAATTGTTTTATTCAATTTGTGTGTTTTCGTTTCCCCGACCTAATATTCGGTCCCGTCGACTACCTGATATCCGCGTCGACATGTATATTGAGGCGAATACCATTCACACACCCTCACACGTATTATTTTGCAACATACACACATGCGATGTATTTGAATAAATTACACCACAAATAAGCAACCAACACACCATAAACTTCCATACCTAAGTCCCCGTGTGTTCTAACCTACCGCGGCGTCCACGTAGATCCGAGCTGGTGTCCGTGTCTGTAAATTGAATAGATATTATTAAAATGGGTCGTTACACACGCCGACCCCTAAGGGCCCAATTCTGATCAAAACAATCATAAAACTCGAAAGAAAACCATGATTCCATTCAAAATCAAGTACGTGAATCAAAAATAAAGAAAAGTAGAGTAGATTAGATAAGTTATTTACCTTGATTTGTGAGATCTTGATGAGAGTTCCCTCTCCTCTACCAAATCCACCAAGCAAGTGTTCTAGGGTCCCCTCCTCAAATTTTCTCTATAGCTAATTCAAGAAAAAAGTGGCTTGAAGCCTTAATTGTGGTTCATATAGTAAGTCAATGGGATTAAGGTTTGGTTGACAAAATCAAAACCCTACATCTCATCTTAGTATCTTTAAGTACTAGAAAATCTTAAGGTCCTCATTTAGTTCATCCTTAATATGTTATTTACCAAATTACCCTTTTCTTTATTGAATTTATTTTACAAGTCCTTTAAACTTCTTTTTATTTACATAGGCTCTACCTAAGTCAACTAGATAGTATATAATAGACACTTTATTCACACCAATATACACATACCATGTATATCTACTAAATTAACCTCGACAATGGGACAATTTACCATATTTAAAATTTGGAGTGTCACAGTTAAGATTTAAATTTGGTTTCCCAGTGTAGTAACTATTATTATTATATTGGTTCTTGGGGGACTAGAAAATTGGTTCATAACAACATTAACTTCTTCAATATTTTTTCATGTAAAGTAGGACAAGCATCCATATGATGTGTAACTTCATTATAAAATCAACATGGTTTCACTTGGTTTGATCTATATTTTAATAGTAACTTTACCGTGCTAGATAATTCATCAAATTTTTCGTCAAATGTATTACTACTTTTGTTTTTAACTTCGTAAAGTTTCTTGTAACGATCCCAAATTTCTAACTCGTGCCACCTGTCATCATAGGACTTTGGCAGGGACTTATGATAACGTAGCATACTTGGTCAACCCTTGGGATTCGACATTGATGTATTTTATATTTGTTTGATGTGGTGTATTATTTAACTATATCTAATAAAAAATGCCATTCACCTATTTCTCCATCGTAGTTGACTTTCAAGCGAGGTTCACCTAGGAATGCGTGCGTACGTCGGGTAAGGGATATAGTGGTATAATGCTAGATTAGACAATAACTTAGGTTTTAAGGTGATGTAAATAAAAATACCAAAGTTGAATAAATTATAGGCTAAGTGAACAAGAATTAATTTGAAAACCATGAGATTGGTCTTTAGATGTGTGTAGGAGAGATAAGAGTAGGATCTAGGGGTTTTGAACTGAACACTCACACATACACACATACACATATACACACATACGCACAAAATTATGGAAATCAAAAGAGAAGAAAACTAACTTGGTATCTTGTTGAGATTAGTACAATGAAGATCAAGAGAGGGGAATTACAATCCATCTTTGCTAAGTAATCGATGAGAGCAAACATTCAAACCCTAGATAAGTGAATCCCACCTTGTTCACGATCAATTTGGGAAAAATGGAGTTTGGATATATGGATGCATGAATTGGGTGTGAGTGTAGATGAAATTAGTTTTAAATAGACTTTGTAGCTCTGATTATTCGTGAATATATTGATGCATTCATGGTTTTCAAGTCTTAGGGGTTTTCAATATGATTTCCTTGGTTCCATGTTCATGCACGTTTAATCTTGAATCTTGAGGATCTATATGCAATTAATTGTGAACGATTTATGATTCAGGTAAGACCCAATTGAGGGAACTCTCTGGTATTTTTTGAAGCCCTATATGGTGAGTTTAGGCTCAGGAGTCGCGAGGAAGACGAAGGTTCGAAAAGACCCCAATTTCCATCTCTGCAGAGAATGGTGCCACCAATGGCACCATGGGCATAATCCCATTAATGAGTTAAGTTTTTTACTTAATGTATTCCAGACACAAAATGATGTCGGAATTGAACCAAATTTTTTAGAATATGTTATTCAATCATTGTGAAAGTGTCCACTAATTTTCACGATTTTTCTGCCTGTCTAACTTAGTTTTCAAGTCGCATTTCAACTAAAAATTTCATATTTACAAATAAGGACTTGAAATTTCACTTTGAGTTGCAAATTGAGTTTTGGACTTATAAATGAGAATTTATTACTTGACAACCTTAGTTTCAAGTATTCGGACTTCACTGAACCAACCCCGAGAATTTTAGAAAATTTTATTTATTTTTAAGCCATTTTCAACATTTAAGGAAAACTAATTTAATAACTTTCAAGTATTTATTTTGAAGTCCCTAATGGACTATTTTGCAAACTAATGTTTTAAACCAACTTAAAATGATTTTTAATGATCCTAAATAGTTCAATAACACCCAAAAACAATAAATAAAGAGTGTTGAACAATATTAAACAAGTTTTGGATTTTTTTGGACAAGCTAAGTATTAGGTTTTGGGTTCCTATGCAGCCAAAAATTAAAAACAATGTTCCAAAAATCCCAACAGGATCGAAAATAAGTTCTGTTAAACTAGATCTATAAAATTAAACCATATCTTAATTTGTGATTTCCTTTTTTGATTGTTCGATCTCTTAGACATTCAAGCGTCCGTCCTCTATCGAAAACCCACACACGAACGATGATCACAATTTGGAGTGCTAGCCCAAGAGAGATAGAAAACGTTTTTTCTTTTGCTCCCAAAATTCAGAGAACTCAAAAATAGCCAAAAAACAAAAATCTTATTTCATTTTAGGGTTCAACCTCTATTTATATGTGTAGATTAGCTCACTTAAAAGATTTATTTGTAATACAACTATTGTATTTAGGCAATTCAAGCAAATTATAATATGCCTTTATTAATAAGTTATCATATAACAAATCGTAAGAGCTTTTATGTCATGAATTTTATTATATACAATTTTAATACTCTGGACCAATTAAAATTGTGCGAAGACTTTCTTTGTGTGCGACCCAATAGGTTCACGCGATGTTGGAAGTGAACTAAAACCATTTTGGTACACAAGTCATAAGCGGTCTCTAGCAAGGCATTATGACTACCCAAGTAGCATGAATATCAAAATCGATACAACCTAATGAATAAAATGTATCATATCCTTTTGTCATGCGATAACCTTTGATTAAACATAAGCCATGGAAATTCACCCTTAGTGGTCAATCGTACTAGTCTCGATCTTTAAGTAGACTCCCAAGTGACATTGATCATATCAATTCACTTGGACTTGGCCATTTAATAGTCGAATATATCGAGGGATCTTCTGATATATCTCTCTATATGAGAGGGACAAATTATATATTGATTACACACCTTCACATATTATTCACATGGTAACCAGTCACAATCTTTATAATAATCCGGTTAAAGAAAATGTTTGATTGTGTCAAATTATCATGCTCCTAATATTGAAGTCTATGGTAATCTTAAGTTGAAAGACTAAATGATATACCTATCATGATTAACATATATGACTTAATCCATGTGTTGTTCTCAAAGCGGGTCAGTCCAGTACCTTGTTCCTTAACAAGTACTCATGATCTCAATTCATATCCCTATATGCATGTTCATCACATTACCATGAATCAATATTCACACTAGTCTTAATTCATTATAGTTCCTAGTATAATGACCAACTAGGGACATTTAGGATATTTCAACAAATATCCATGGATCTTATTGTAAGGTAAACATGAAATCACTTATAGTAATACATCAGATGAAAAACCTCTTTTTATCAACTAGAATTTTAAGGTAAACAATGTTTATAGATTGATCTATGGCACATGCCCCAATACTAAGCGCCTAATGAGGACTTGAAATGAATAAAAGGAACCATTAGAGCCCAAATTGACTTGGAATGATTTGTAGGTAACTAAATGGGATTTTTTAGCACTAATATGTTAAGTTACAATGATCACAACATGACAACCTTTAGTAGCCTAATACAAAGAACACAATGAGTGTTAAGTTACAAATAGAAAACTTGGATTACAATTGAACTATATTAGAAACAAAGATGGTAAATGCAACTTAATAACTCTAACAAGTATATAACCTATCTAATGGGACACTAGGTACCTAGCTAGCTAGAGTCGGGCGTTAGAGGTTGATTGGGACATGTGTTAGGAGCCATGAGGACGTATTTTCTGCATAGTTGAGGCAAGTAAATGAGTAAGGATCTACATAGTAATTCATTATCTTTTCTTCATTCTTTAAAATTATGAATTAGCTTTTCCATGAACTCCCACTCCTATTATAAGTGTTCGAGGACCAAGTAAGTCAAGAACGTGTCTCCATGGTTTTCTTATCGACTTGCAATTGGGACCACAACCAGATTCACTAGATTTTGTCAGAATGAGATGTGTTTTATCTGGGGTATCATTGATATCCCTCATTCGCAATGGTCTAGGTTAAGTAGGCGTTAACGCTTCCTTGGACCCGAGTCTGCCCTGCGCTACTGTGACTCTAAGACCCTGACCTTATGGCACCCGCACTCAGTGGTCTGGACTACTTGGGTGCCTCATCTTTAGTTTCCTTACACTCATTTCTCATAATTTACATTCTTCTAGTCATATTATCATGCATTCTACTTATTTACTACTTTCTTTATCTCAAACATGATTCTTGGACTGTTTATTATTACTCATGCACTACCGTCATATCCTTTTGGCTTTACTCACTGTAATTATATCATTTGGTGACAATTGCAGATCCACAGGTGTGCAAAGGCAAGACGCCAATGATTGGTGACTTACTCTGAGACATTAGAGTGGCACTCCCCTTTGGCATTTTATAGGTTTCTTTTTTAATTGTATTTACTTATATATTTGATATTTTGTACACTTGGGATATATTATGGGTTCTGAAAGACACTTATGACTTGTATATCTTTTTGTTAACTTTCCGCACTCGGTCACCAGATATACAATTTTATATATGTATGTAGGGTTCCACATATAGGTTGTCCTACTTTCTTTTACTTGTCGAATTATTTAAATTGCTTAATTGCTTCTGCTAAATCTTAAAATCTTGCAAAACATTAATAACTCAACTTAAATTATGAATTTACATATGATGATGGATTGGAAGGTTGACTAAGCTTGCGTTGACCTCGCGTATTTTTAAAATTTCAAAGGAAAGTAATATTTTTTTATTAATTTAGTTAATATAATTAAACGAGAATTAAACTATTAAATAAGTAGCAACTAAGATTACTAACTTAAATAACCAAACTAATTAAACTAATTTAAACAATTCAAATGCAAACTAAACTTAAACAATATTCAAATTCAATTCAATATAAATAAACAAACATCTAAACAAACCTCCACTAAACAATATAATATATATTTAGACGCTAGAGCATAATATCACTTCATACTATAGTTATAATCATAAAACATGGAATCCTATAATCATTAAATCCTACTTCATAATAGGTTGATAGCCTGTAACCAGCCACCAATTCTCCTTAATTCAATAAAAATGTCATATTCTTATCATTGTAATCTACCCATTGGATAAAACGCAACATTATAAAAATATGATAGCATTAAGTTCAATGAAAATCATGCCTAATTTAAGTCAATTTTACTGAAGCCGCATAATAAACAACTTAGAACACAATCACCTAGAACATCCACTCGGTAAATGCCCTATAAATTAATCCTAGTTCTCAATAACTAAAGACATAGATTCAAATCATAATATTCACATTTGCAACTATGCACGCAATACTATTCTCCTTTAATTGTAATACACAAAAATAACTTGTTAATTCTGTGATTGACGTGTATGAATAGATTTAAAGCATTAAGCACATGATTCATTAATTATACCTATTTAGCAATCCAAAATATAGTACATTATCTAGGGTTTGTTTAAATTGATAGACTACTCAAACATACTGGAAATAAACAATGCATAAATATAATTAAAAGACATAATGAATAAATAAATACCTTAATATAAATCAAAGCTCCAAATTATCTTCAAACATAGACAATAAAACTAATATAAAGCAAAACGAAAGCAAAAAGAAAGAATTAGGAGAGTTATTTCGAAGCTCTCTGTCCTTTTTATAGTCTCCCTATGTATACAAATCTTAGTAACTGACCTCATCAATTTCTCAGCGATTCCTAACTTATACACAAATCGTTGAGTAAATCACTGAGTTTAGCTCTCAATGCTCCACCGATTCAGTTGGCGATTTATAATTCATTTTCTAATTCGCTGTAGATTCGCTGGCCTTCTTCTGTTGCCGATTTAGATAGCCATTCTTAGTGTTATTTCAAATCGCTGGCTAATCACTAGTGTATTTTTCCAGTTGACTGTTTTGCTTTTTCTTTCTCTTTTCTTCCATTTCCTTATTTTCCTATTTAAAACTTTAAATCACAAAAATAAGATAATACATAGTGTAATATTATCATTTATGCCTAAAATCAATCTAAATTACACCATAAAATGCGAATAATTATTGAATTGTTAAATGTCAGCCCTCTCGTCATCAGGACGACTGACCGGTCTAGATTACCTTAATCCTCTGATAATTTAGTCAGTCTAATCCATTCTTTCAACTTTGACCTCGAAATAATAATTATTCAATCCTTAATGATGCTCCAAGATATAATTTAAATCCTTAACTGATTTAGTTATTAACTTAATTTATTAGAGCAACTAGGAAATCATATCCGTGTTTTTGTAAAAAATTTCGGTGGCACTTCCCCTAAAAGTGACTTGCTGGAAAATTCACCTAATAGATAGCATAATTGGGGAGAGGCCTAGAAGGACTCACAACTCCTCGCAGTTCATAATATATATCAAATTCAAAATTATAAACTAACTCAAAGTCTCTGATACTTTAATTAGAACATTACAATCCTATAGTAGACCAATATTGAAATATAAACTTTCTTAACGTAAGTTAAACTAATTTAGGAGACTCTCATAACCATTCAATAAAACTTCACGTCCCACACTCACCCCAAGAATCCCAAAACAATATATATAAACAATTTACAACAAGAATTTAGTTTTAACTTTAAAAAATAATTACCAAAACAACTCGAATATGTCAGGTAAGTAAATTCCTACATTGATATGCACTCCTGCAATTGTTAGAGGCAAGACTTAAACCTAGTTTCGATTAAATCAGACTCGGAAACATGTTTATCCCCCTCACTCACTCTATGTATGAATAACCAAGAATGATAAAATGCAATGTAGATTATGATACAATTACTGGTACAAAAATAAATTTCATAAATAGTAAAGATCAATGTAAGGTTTACTTACCACCAAACCAACTCAAAGTTGGTTATGAAGCCTGACATAACATTTCATCGACTTTCACGTACTTTGAACCTATTCCTCAAGCTTTGTTCTGAGTAGTTTTAGAATCCTTGACATTACTTAAAATCATTGAGAAATCCAGATAAGTTCCCTTTTCAAATTTCTTAAAGATTCGACTAATTTTCGAGTTATTGTGATATTCTCAAGTCCTAAAAACTCGAAATCATTCCAAAATCAACTTCTCAGATGTTCGGATCTCAATTTTAATTGCAAATTGTGGTTCAGAATTAAAAAATAACCTCGACTAGGCTTTTAAACAATTTTTTAAATTTCAAACATTTTCGAGTATCGTAACTCGTACAAGAAGAAAAAACTTGGCATGGTCCTCGAAAAAATCTTGAAATCCTCATTTTTCATAAAAATCCACAGTTTTGATTTATTTGTCTAAAAAATAATATTTCTTATTTTTTCTATTTTTTGGGAATTTTTCTCCAATTTCAAGTTTTTTTTAATCGAGAAAGGGTGTTTGACCCCCCGAATTGGACCAATCCGGTTCAACTGAATCGTACCCAGTTCAATCCAGTTCGAGAAAGGGCTCTCAACCCCAACCCCAGGTTGAGTCTAGGCAAGGGAGAACTCTCCCCTGCCATCATATTCCTCATCGATCCGAACCTCCCTCTCACATCCGCCATTAACAAATGCAACCACACAATGACAACAACAACACGAACAATCAACGAAAATGAACAATACACTCACACACGCCTCAGTCTCGATCTCTTCGTTTCTCTATCTCTCTCTCTCTCTCTCTCTCTCTATCTCTCTCTCTCTCTCGTTCAATCTCGACCTCTTCTTCGATTTCTCTCTGTCGATTTGTGAATTGAGATGAGGCGGTTTGTGTTCTAGGAGATATATATATATATAAGATTTCTTTGAGATTCGCATCGCACGAGTCTCGATGCAGATTTAATAGCTTCATATTCATTATTTATTTTGATTTTCCTCGAGATAGTTGTTATGTATCCCGAGGTCAATCTAAGTGGATATTATCAAGATCATCATCAATGACCGACTTACAAGTAAATCAATTATATTGATCTCCTCGAGATACATATCACGTATCTCGAGGTAGATCTTATGGTTTTATAACCATACACCACTTGATTCTCCTTAAGATGTGGTTGCACGCATCGCTAGGCATGGACACACATTTCCAATAGCCAACGTTCAACCATTGCCTTCCTCATTGCTCATACTACGTGTATCTCGAGGCACATCCAATGTATACTTTTATTGTTTATTAAACTATATGATTGATTTATATTTATTTATATATGTGAACTATATTATATATATAAAGTTTATATGCACTTATGTATTTTTGCGGCTATAAATTCACCACGTGCGCCAACGACCATCGTCGGACATGCATACTATTGTACATCCCACGCATGTCACCCTCAACCCTATGTGTTACTAGGCACTCACTAATTTATTAATTATTTATTTAATTCCATGGTTATCTCTTATTTTTAGGTCCAATTCAAACTCTGAAAAACACTTTAATTTTGTTAAAAATTGAAAAATATTCTCAACGCGATCTGAATCTCACGGACACTACGTATACACTTCAACTTGATCGTATTTTGCGTCGAAATAGCGTATAATACATCAAATAGACACGCAACAACAAAAATAATATTTAAACCTTATGATTTCTGATCTTTAACACGTGGGTCCCACATCGGATACTTAAATCCCAAATTAAATTTGAAAAATACTTAATTAGCATCCTAATCAAGTTTTTAAAATTCTCGGATATCACATCAAATACCTCAAAACTCAGCACTTTGCTGTCCTAAGCAAAAAAAATACTCTTAATCATATTCTCTTTTCATTCTTATATACTGATTTCAATCTAATTCATCTTAACTTTAAATAATATTTTTAAATAGAAGTGATTTTTAAATGGAAATATATATTACCTACAAGAAAATGAAAGTGATGATTGAATAGAATTATTTAGCTCAATCAAAACATCCCTTAGTGATAATTTAACTTCTTAATGTAACACTCTTTAGAATTTAAAGTTCACTGCCAAGGCTCGTTCACAACATAGGTTTTCTCAATCTCCACTGACAAGCATCAAGCTTATGATAACTAATATAGAATTTCAAAATACAAAAACCATTAGATTAATTTTAATTTTGGAAAATACTTTATAATATTCCCACAATCACGATCAATAGGGATTTTGCCAAGATACCTATGAATATATCATTTAAAACATATTAGATTAAGAAATACTTCATTCAACTGTAGCTTCAAGTTCTTAAGTTAAATCTTTTCTTTCGAAGAGTTTATGAACATCCATCTTTTTCCTCTTATTTTCTTTCTACTTCATTCTAATTATTTCTTTTTATTATATTTCTTTTGAGTCCCTACTCCATTTCCTATGGACATTTTCACATTTTTCTCATTATAGATTCTCTACTCCATTTCCTTTAGAATCTATAGGACTCTCTGAATATCTGTAAACTCTTGTTAGCATTTCTCACTGTCCACTAAAATTGAAGAAAGCATTCTTTCTAACTTATAGAAATTCATCGGTTTCTAACCCATTTCTTCTTTCAATTGTGGCATAATAGCTTTATATATTGTGCAAATAACTAATTAATAGCCTATGTATTATAAGATTTTTAGAAATCTATCTTGTTTATCTTGCACTATTGTTTCAATTTTCTACCTATTATCATGACTAACACAAGGCATTCAATTAAGTGTATACATCAACTAGTAAAGTTAATGAAAAGATATAAAAATTGATTCCTTCTATCAAAAATTTCACTTGGGTAATAAAATATCACTTCAATACAAGATCTATTATATATTCGTTTTCATCCTTTTCCTAACAAAAATAAAAAAAATGAAATTCATACTTACTTGATTTCGGAAGAAATTTGAAAAATTTCATCAACTCACTTGAATATCAGATTAAAAGTAGTTCTGAACTTTTCTTCTACCTTTCTTTCCTTTCATTTCCATTAATGTCATATTTCACCTAAAATACCCCCAAACTCATTCTAACCTTTGTCCTTAAGGTTTAAAAATGAAGTCCAATTTTTCAACAACAAACATATCATGTGAAGTATAAAAGAATTGATAAAATCACAAATTTGGACAATCAAGAATTAGTTTGATTTAAAAGTATAATAAGACAGAATGCATAAAAATTTAATGAATAGACATCACATTATATAACAAGTGAGTTAATTATCATAACCAAAAACTGAATAGAATGTACTACATAGTCTATTGCCATAAACACAAAGTATCATCAAGAAACACAAAGTTTATAATCACTACCAGCATTACATAGAGGAAATCTCACAGTATCACTCAGAGACTGAGAGAATAAAATGGAATAAAGGAATCAATGTCGGCATTCGAAAGTCGTGTTGACATCATCCTCCACTTGATTAATCCACAGGGACTGGTAGATCACCGCGGGGTCATAGAGATGGTATTCCTTGACCTGGCAATGTCGAAAAATCAAGATTAGTGCTAAGTTGTATTCTTATCTATGTTGATGGAACAAGAACCGATGCGCCTCCTTGACGTCTGTTTCTCCTGGACATTGTACGCTCCATTATATGGATGCTCCTTGCTAAAGCTCTCTAGTTCTCAAACACTAGTTCTTGATTATGGGGAGTGGTCATCTGATTTTGCAAAATTATGCCCATGAAAACCAACTCTGATTCTTTGATGTATAACCCATCTTAATCTTTAGTAGGCTGCTCCACATTCCGATCATTTCTAGCTTATGTTATCTCTTTCAAGATTCTTCTCCTATCATCTCTAATTTTCCTTTTCTGCACAGTTTCTTGTCTCGCTATCTCAGCCCTATCTCTCCCATCTTTTATGTCTTCATAACCATTAACTCTTCCATATCTCTCTATAACCTCATCAGTGATGGTTTTTCTCGGTAAAATATCCTTGTCGAGGCCTGCCATGTCCACTTCGTCCATCCTATAAAAGGTCACAATCATCAAAGGGAAAGGAAGTAAATCATTCTTCTTGGTGGTGATGGCACTCCTAATGGACTCATAAATGATTTTGCCAACATCCAAGATTCCTATTCCTATTACAATATGGTAAAGTAGGGCGACCTTGTAGTTCACTATCTCATAATATTGCAGGCTCGGCTGTAAGCTAGTGTTGATAAAATAACACCAAGATTTAGTAGTTTTCCTAAAAAATGTTATGGTTATGTGTTTGGGATACCCCTCCATATAAAAAATAAATCTATTTCCATAGATTGCCTATAAACCTCCCCTTAGTGTCTTAGTGGGGGAAATGGTACTTAATTCCATACTCGGGTTTGGGGTACTCATCGTTTTGTTTTTGGTGAATATTCGGTAATTCAAAATACCGATTTATTCTTGCTGCGGAATAGTCCACTGTCCTTCCTCGAACTCGAGACTCGGTCTTGCTTTCATTTCCATATGCATTGGCGTAGAATTCTTTCACTAAGGCTTCATAACTCCGTTTACTAGGAACATCCTATAGGTCTATGTGGTTGTAATCACTAGTTAAGAACAGTTTCTTGCCTCTATGATATTTAGGATCCTAGGCCTATACTTCAATTCGTTCTTCACATTAAATCCTCTCTTTAGGATCAACTTCTTATTCTCATTTTATAGTTTTTCTCCCCCTCAGTATCTCTCATTTAACTTCTTTTACGTCCTCATCATCTACATAATCATCCTCAAAGTTGTAACTAAATGAAGAAGGTGGAGTAGGTTCTCTTTGCGGTCTATTCTTAGGTGTGTTCAAAGATATTGATGTGGGTTGGATTTGAGAAACTTTGGATTTTGTTTTCAATTTCTCTATTAACTTTCCCTTCCCTTTCTCTTCTCTTGTATTTCTACATTTACCACCTCTTGCCATTTAGAATATTGTAAGTAAAAGAATTAACTAATAAAATCATTTGAATCCAAATTTGTCGAAAGAGTATTCGATGAAATTTAACTTATCTATCGAGAATAAGAAATCACCAGGAAAGCATTTTGAAATTGAGAGTTTGAAATTTATATGAAAGTTATTGATAAAATAACATTGGAAAAACAAACTTTATATATAATTCAAATCAATCGATAAATATTCACAAAAAACCCCCATACTCATTTGAGACTTAGTCTCAAATTAGCTTGCGTATATAGTTCAATCTACTCACCATATATGAAAAATAGTTCAAAAATTTGATAGTAATAAATGAATCATCACATCACTCCCATACTATTAGTATAAAAGAAATCGTTCGATATCAAAACCATTTAAAATTAAAATTTGAAATTGAGTTCCTATTCTAATAATCAATCCAAAATCGACTAAAAATGAAAAATTTTAATCGATAAAAGGTTAGGGTTTTAGTTGATTACTTTATTCAAAGTGATTCTTTCAAGTAAGGGACTCAAAACACTTCTCCATGACACTCCTCTAAGCTCCAATCTGAATTCCCTTGTGTTGGGTTTCGGGGATCATGCGCAGCGAAAGTTTTTGAAACCTTTTCGAACATCCCCTATTGATTCCATTAAATTGATGTGCCAATAAAAAAAATCATACCTTAGCAAGAATAACCCCACGTCTGCCTTGTTTCGTGTTGATCGATTCCTATAAGACGATGCTAGAGATGGACATCCTTTTATCAAAAATCCACACACGAAAGGACGATCACAATCCGGAGTGCTAGCCCCAAAAACCCTAGGACAAAAATTCTCACAAAAATTTTCTAGGAAAAATCTCTCTGGGGAATTCACAACAACAATTGTGACCCTAACATCTTATTTATTATACACTAGGTCCAGTTGTAAAAGAACTTCATTTCCTAGTCACACTTCAAATGGAGTCATAGATAAAGTCTAACTCTAAAAAGGATCGTGTCATAGAGAATCTACAATTACTAATCCAATAAGAGTTGTAATTTATCTAAAACTCAAATAAAAGTTAAAGTCATACTATAATTCCAATTAGAGTCATATTCAAAATAGGATTTACTAAGAGATAAAATTTCTAGTCACACTAGAAATGTATGAGAATCTTAAATCCTAGTCAAAATAAGACATTTAATGAGAATCTTCAAAATGACTTTTATTTGATAAAATTCATTAACCCAGACAATATTAAATCGCGCAAATTCGTTCTTTGTGTGCGACCCAATAGGTTCATACAACGTTGGCAGTGAACCAAAACTATTTTGGTACACAAGTCATAAGCAGTCTCTAGCAATGCATTATGACTACTTAAGTAGCATGAAGATCAATAAATCAATTTAACCTAACAGACAGTGTATATCATATCCCTTTATCACGTGATATCTATTGATTGCACATAAGTCATGGAATGTCACCCTTATATTTCAATCTACTAGTCTCTATCTCTGAGTAAACCGAAATTGTCAAGTGACATTGATCCAATCAGTTCACTAGACATGGCCATTTATCAGTTTAACATATTGAGGGGTCCAATAGATATCTCTCTCTAAAAGAGAGGGACAAATCCCATCTTGATCACACAACATCCACACAATAGTCGAACAATGACCAATCACAATCCTTATAATCATCCGGTTAAAGACAACGTTTGATTGTATCGAATCATTGTGCTCTTAATGTTGGAGTCTCTGGTGATCTCAAGTCAAATGATTAAATGATCTAACTCTCATGAGAATCACTTATGACATTGACCATGTAGTGTTCTTATAGCTGGTCGGTCCAACATATGTTCCCAATAGATACCCATTATCTTGATATCCGTATAAGCATAATCATCACATGATTATCAATCAAGACTCATACTAGTCTTTCCACAGTAATAACTAACTAGGGACATTTAGAATAATACAATAATTATCCATTTATAATAATATAAAAGAAACATGCATCTACTTATAATAGTTAAACAACGTTTACAGAATTGGCCTGGGGCACATACCCAAACATCTCCCACTTGCATTAGGTCTAATCCTATACGTATCCAATACTGAGTAACCTTAATGCATTCTTAATGGAAGAAGTTTGTTTATGTATTTGCTACATTGTTTGTTATTGATGTTCTGCAAATCTTTATGTTCTCTCTTTTATAAGACAAAAACGCTCAAGTGATTGTTTAGATCTATAGTGTGAGTTAGGTACCATAACCTAAATTTGTCCATTGGTTTTACAATAAAAGCCAACATTATTTCCAACACTTGGAACCACGCCTTATTCAATCATGAGTCTTACGATCTAAACATTTTCTTTGGCTGCATTGAATGCCACTAAATAGGACTTATTAGAGTGAGTTTAGAACATTTCCAACTCATTCCTACGAAGTTAACACATATCCATATTGCGATCATTAATCTTTTATATTTATTTGAAAGTTTGCATTGTGTAACCATTTACAAGACTCACATCTTTCAAACCTCTGCAAATCTAATAACATCTCTCAAGTGCTTCTGAAGTACTTAAGAATATTATTAATAAATATCTAGTGACCTTCACTGGAACCTATTAGATGTATGTATGTTTTTCCCAAAGCATATGACATATCAAGTTGAATGCAAAGTATAACATATGTGATGATTCTCATAGCTAATGCGTAAGAAATCATATTCAAATTGTCTCACTCATCATTTGTCTTAAGACTTTGAGTCTTGCAGAGATTAATGTTATAAGACATAAGTACAAATTCTTTTGAGAATCTCGTACACTAAAACCTTTTCAGTTATTTGTCTTTATAAGCACTCTTATTTAAAGCAATTAGCCTCTTAGATCTATCTCTATAAATCTATATCACAAGGATGTAGGCCTAATTGTCTAAGAATCTCATTGAGAAAACATCCTTAACCAAGACTTGACATTCTGCAGGGTTAAGACGTCGTTTCCAATGAATAATATATCATTAACATACAGATTCAGAAAGATAATTGCGCTCCCACTAACCTTTATGTATACATAAGGTTTATCTTCGATTCAATGAATCTAATTCATTAATTATTTCATCAAAACAAAGATCCCGACTCTGATAAGCTTACTATAATCCATAAATGGATCCTTTAAGCTTGCATATCTTTCTCAAATTCTTATATTCAAACTATGAAGTAATGACAATAGAATTCTAGAACTTGAGCTTAGCTACCAGTGAAAATCTTATCATAATCAACACCTTGATTTAGATTGGAATTTTTGATAAGTCGTGCTTTTAAGTCTGCATTTTTCTTTTTCATGTCACTTTAACTCATTTACATCCAATGGTCATACCATCTTTCGGTAAATAATTCAACTCCCAAACTTGGTTAATATACACGAATTAAAATTCAGAGTTAATAACACTTAGTTTCTTCGTTCAATCTAGATAAGACATGTCTCTTGATAAGTAGTGATTTATTCTGATCCAGTATCAAAAAATACATCATAACTATCAATAATAAGAAATTCCAAATTTCTCTTGCCAATTTTTCATTATTATGGATTTTCAAGAGGTATATGTTACTTGTGTATACTCAACTAATTCAAAACTTTGTTGATCTTCCTAAAGTGGTTCGGTTCGATTTGTGGCTCTTGAACATTTCAAATTTTCAAATTTGTTTTATTTCCAATAGTGTCTTTAAAATTAAACTCTTTATTTAAAAAGACATGATTTTGAGCAACAAACAATTTTGTTCTCAATTGTATACAATAGTATCATAGTGTTCAACCACAATTAGACACAAAAGACTTAGGCACCAAACTTTATGTGACTTAACGTCTTACGCAAGTCTCGCCGCCTCAAATCTCAATTGTAAACAGTGTTCTCCATGTCTTTCAAATTATGTAGTTTAAAATTATTTTGATGAATTATAGATCAAATCTACTGCCAACTTTTGGCACATGGAGATTCAAGCCTTTTGAGATAATTAATATAGTTCTTTCATGTTCCAAACATAAAGACATATTAATAGGTTCTCAACCATTTTACAAGAATCTAGGGATTTTACAATCTTATGCCCTTCCCGTGTGACTTACTGTTGGAACATTTCCTTCAGTGTCACTGTCATATCATTAGTTTTCACAGCCCGAATCTTTTCTAAAGTCCGGTTTTATATTTGCTAACACGACATATAATGCTTGTACTAATAGATGGTAGTTTAAAGGAATCATTAATCTAAGACATACATCCTTATTTTATGGTGGATAACATTTATCAATTTTCTAATCAAAATAGAGAAATTAGTCTTAGAAATTATTTTATCCTTACCAAGGATTGATTGCAATTACTCTGGATTAGTGTTACTAGAAGTTAACATCTACACCTAAAATATTATGTAGAATAATTTATTAGTGAGTAATTAAACTCCCACTAAATCAATAACCCTCGTAAATATTAATTTAGTGGTCTAAGATCCATATTTCATTTAATTTTGAGACAGCTAAGGCATGACACTCAAAATAAAGTTATTTATGTAGGTAACCATTACCAATTGCATCATATGCAACTCTTAGGTTCTTTATGAGACCTAGACATCATATGTCTCAACATGTTATGTCTCATCTATGCCTTAAGCCTAAAACCGTTTTGATAGCTTTATTAAGTCAAACCAATTTAAAACATCCAGTAACCGTTACCCAGCTTGCCTCACCAAGATAACACAATACACCATGCGAAGGCAGACCTATATTGATGTGATCGAGGCCTTAACAAGTGTTTAAAATGGGTGGCATTAACTTCAAATTCTAATCGATGGATTTTTATCAAGTTTTATGATCCATTGAGTGTTTAACAATGGCTAATTCTAGCATCTATTTAATTATGGAATATCATATATATACCCAATATGCATAGAATAAATATCGTTAAAAAAAAAACAAGAATAAACATCTTCATATATCAACAAGGCATCCTAAAACAAATCAAGGAAATTAAATACCTTAAAATTTTCCAAGTGCATGAAAAATTTTATTTTCATTAATCTCATTAATTAAATATATCTCAATATAATTTTTATTGGACTCTATTTAATTAAAACCGTTTTTAATCAAATATTTTAATTAATATTAATAATAGTCCCACTAATTTAAATTGATATTAATTCAATTAAAACACATTCCAATTAAATTAATTCAGTCCAATTAATGAACAATAACTCCATTTAATTAATGGTAATTAATCAATTAAAACTTCTTTCAATTAATATATATAACTCAATTAATATAAACAGAGTTGTAATCCTATTACAACTTGGAATGGATTGCCTACATGACTAAGTCATTCAAATGAGTCGGTGGATGAAGGATCGAATCCTACCATCAACAAAAGGCCACCTATTTATTCTATTTTTGTAATCATATTACAAATAGACTTGCTTTTAATTTTATTTTGTAATCTTGTTACAAGTTGAATTGCTAGCTAGGATGGCTAAAGCATTCCAAAAAGAGTTGAATGGCTTGGGATCAAATCCCATCTTAGCCAAAATCTTTTTACTTTTTTCTTATATCAATATCGTGGCTTTCATATCCCATGCAACTACCAACATATTAAATTACACATATCTATGTACACAAATAGTGAGATCTTATCCGCAAAATTTGATGCGCACCCGTTTTGTGCATGTATGTGCATGACAGTGCGACTACATCTACAACACCATGCCGATACTTTCACACTTTTGCATATAGATTAATTCTATTAAATGCAATGATGCAACCATATATAAAATATCATGATTGACTTATATATATCATGTATATAAAAAATAAGGGCACATTACAATTTAATTGAATCATGCCTTCTAGCTCAGATACCACTGTTGGGTTTCGGGGATCATGCGCAGCGGAATTTTCAAAACCTTTTCGAACATCCTCAAACCAAGATCCTATTGATTCCATTAAATTGATGTGCCAATAAAAAATCATACCTTAGCAAGAATAACTCCATGTCTGCCTTGTTTCGTGTTGATCGATTCTTTTAAGACGCTGCCAGATATGAACGTCCTTTTATCAGAAATCCACACGCGAACGGACGATCACAATCCGGAGTGCTAGCTCCAAAAATCCTAGGACAAAAATTCTCACAAAAATTCTCTAGGAAAAATCTCTCTTGGGAATTCACTACAACAATTGTGACCCCAATGTCTTATTTATAGTACACTAGGTCGAGTTGTACAAGAACTTCATTTCCTAGTCACACTCCAAATAGAGTCCTAGATAAAGTCCATCTCTAAAAAGGATAGAGTCATAGAGAATCTATAATTAATAATCCAATAAGAGTTGTAATTTATCTAAAAATCAAATAAGAATTAAAGTCATACTATAATTCCAATTAGAGTCCTATTCAAAATAGGATTTACTAAGAGACAAAATTTCTAGTCACACTAGAAATGTATGAGAATCTTGAAACCTAATCAAAATAGGTCATTTAATGAAAATCTTCAAAATGAATTTTACCAAATAAGATTCATTAACCCAGACAATATTAAATAGCGTAAATCCGTTCTTTGTGTGCAACCCAATAGGTTCATACAACATTGGTAGTGAACCAAAATCATTTTGGTAAACAAGTCATAAGCGGTCTCTAGCAAGGCATTATAACTACCCAAGTAGCATGAAGATCAATAAATCGATACAACCTAATAGATAGTGTATATCATATCCCTTTGTCACGCAATATCTTTTGATTGAACATAAGTCATGGAATGTCACCCTTATATTTCAATCTACTAGTCTCAATCTCTGAGTAAACCGAAATTGTCAAGTGACATTGATCCAATCAATTAACTAGACATGGCCATTTATCAGTTTAACATATTGAGGGGCCCAATAGATATCTCTCTCTAAATGAGAGGAACAAATCCCATCTTGATCACACAACATCTACACAATAGTTGAACAATGACCAATCACAATCTTTATAATCTTCAGGTTAAAGACAACGTTTGATTGTATCAAATCATTGTGCTCCTAATGTTGGAGTCTCTGGTGATCTCAAGTCAAATGACTAAATGATATAACTCTTATGAGAATCACTTATGACATTGACCATGTAGTGTTCTTATAGTGGGTCGGTCCAGCATATGTTCCTAACAAATACCCATTATCTTGATCCGTATCCGTATACGCATAATCATCACATTATCAATCAAGACTCATATTAATTATAATTTATTATTGTTCCCACAATAATAACTGACTAGGGACATTTAGAATAGTACAATAATTATCCATGGATACTATTAAAAGAAACATGCATCTACTTATAATAGTTAAACAATGTTTATGAAATTGGCCTAGGGCACATACCTCAACACCTTGCTCAAGCCTTAGGTGGTTCTACACTTTCAAAACTCACCACATTTTTAGTGGAATATGTAAAGATTAAACCGGGAATCACTTAAATACACTAAAATTAAGCTTTGGAAGGTTGAATCTAGTCAAAAATTAACCTCTTGATTGAAATGTTGCAATAGTTTGTGGGTGTGAAAGGTTTAAATGTGGCGATTTACGGTTTCTTTTTAAAAAAACTCGAATTTGTTCTCAGCAAATCAGGGTTTAAGTGGACGATGAAATCACTGGAAATGAGCCTCAGTGGCTCAGTGATTTGCCTAGCAATTTCTAGTTATAAACTTGATTCGGTGAGAAATCACTGACTTAAATTTGCACTGAAAATTCTACATACTGCTGCTGATTTTCGCAGTGATTTCCAGTACAAACTGGAATCGCTGGGAAATCGCTAGCTTAATTTTTATTGTTTTCAAATTAGATCGATTTTCCCATTTAACTATCACATATATATTCAATAAAGATAGAAATATATAAATTTTTAGAGTTTAACAATAATATTATTAACTAATCTATTTTATTGTCATAAATAACTAATTAACATAAATCTAATGCATAAAACAATATAGTACATAAGTCAATTGGCTCGACCAACCTCCTTACATGAAACTATTCCGAAATTGAATTCCTAAAATATCTCAATTATAAGAGTCAAAAGTTGAAAGAATATAAAAACAACTAACTAATCCTAATACTAAAATTGAAATTGAAGATGTAGTATGGGTTGCCTCCCATAAAGCGCTTTTGTGTACTGTCGTTGGCTCGACTGAACCACGCAATTCTAAATTAGTTCTACAAATGTAAATATAAGATTATCCACTATTGTCCCATTTCAGAAAGTGATTGCTCGACCATGCACTCGAAAAGTAATTGTCTTGGCTAGATTATCCATGACTGCTAGCAAAGTGGCTAAGAAAGGTCATCTTAATATTTGTGGAGGATCTTGGTTGATGAAGTGTGGCATAACAAAAAACTTCTGAGAGAATAATACATTTATCAATTTGAAGTGGTACATTAATAACCACACTTATCGATTTTACTGAATATCCGTTTGATAGGGCAACTTTTTCATAAACGAGTACATCTATTTCCAATTGAGTGTGAAAGAAAAAATGAATTGGCATGTGGTTTGCTCTAAAACCCGTATCACATATAGCTTTAAAGTACCAAGCCCATTCGACATTTATGTTTATATATATATATATCCTGGATCATCGAGCTTGACAATTGTTGGATCATTCTTTTTCTTCTTCTTATTTTTCGTAGATTTAGGTTTCTCCATGTTATTATTCTCAACATTGTTTGATTGTTTAACCCTACACTCTTAGGTTATTGTCTGTTGATTAGAAGTATCTTGACCTTGCTTGTTCATGGTCTTATTATTTTCATCTTCCATTATTACTGCATTAGTAGCATATATTTCAGCTTCATGATGATTTGATTCTAAAGATCCATTATCCTTAGTTTGTCCATTATCAAATTCATCAGAGTTTCCATAGATATCTTCATCATTAAAATGAAAAGTGACAAGTTTATCTTCAAACTCCATAGACATTGTTCATTCAAAGATATCTAGCTTCGTTTTAGTTATTTTAAGGAAGGGTCACCCTAAAAGTATATATAGAGATTTAGTTGATATAGAGTCTCTCATTTCCATGACATAGAAGTCAGCTGGAAATATTAAGTCATTTACTTTGACTAATACATCGTGTAGTAAACCATAGGGTTTAATAATAGTATTGTCAGCTAAAGTAAGGTTAATAGGTAAATAGTCAATGAACCTATTTTCATTAACTAATATAACTTGAGGGACATAACGTTTATTGATGCTCCAAGATCACACATAGCAAAATCTATTAAAGAAGTTCCTATTGTGACAAGAATTCCAAACATCCCTGGGTCGGAACACTTTTCAAGTATTTTTTTTAATTAAAGTAGACATTTTTGTCCTAATTTTTCCTTAGATTCTTCTAAAAATTTATCTCTTGATTCAAAGAATTCTTTCAAAACTTCATCATAGTTAGAAAATTGCATAATTGACTCCATCAATAGTTTGTTGATTTCTATTTTTCTAAATGATTCAAGAATGTCTTTATTGATTTCCTCCTCTCTAGCATCAGCTAATCATTGTGGAATGGTAGAATATGAACAAATATCTTCATTCAAATTATCATAAATCTTATCATTTTTATCCTTATCAATTATTCAGACTTTTGTAAAGATTCTTCATATGTTTCGCCTCTAGCTAAATACCACAGGTACAACCTTTCAGGAAAATGTGTATATTTCAATTGTTCAGCCATCCATTCTCTAGAAGGAATAACATTAGCCATCATTTCTTCTTCTTCTTCTTCTTCAATAGTTTTACGAACCTTTTTTTCTATTACTTTGTTTAGGTGTCTTGCCAATTATAGGTGTGTATTTCTTATCATTGAATATAACATTAACTTGTGCTTGATTAGTAGGAGCAACATTGGCTTGAGTAGGTGCTTTAGCTTGACTACTCTATTGAGTACTCAATTTATTTATTTGCAAATTCATTTGACTTAGCTGGTTTTTTTAGTTCATTAATAGTAATATCAATTTTATTTGATTTTAAGAAATCTATGTAAGGTTTTGATGACTTTGACTCGTAAAGTTATGCAGTATTTGCTCTAAATTTGGATTCATAGATTCAGTATTTTGTTGAGGTTGATGATCGGGTGCAAGCAGTATATGAGCCCTCGGTGTATAAGTGTTATAATTCTGATTTTGATGACCATAACTAAGATTTGGATTCATTTTTCTCCATTGCATTAACCTCTTCAGTATTTTCTTCATGTAGAGTAAGACATGCATCCGTTGGATGAGTAATCTCATTATAGAATCCGCAAGCCTTAACTTGATTAGATCTATCATTAACTAACAGTTTAACTATCTTAGATAATTCATCAATTTTATTGTTGCTTGCATTATTTTTCTTACTATCCACTTCATAAAGTTTCTTTCTTGAGAATTCAACCTTTTTAGCATATTGTTTAGATTGTTTTGCCATTTTATTAATTGCTTCTTTCGCTAGAGTAGGTGTTGTCTCAAATAAAGATCCACCACATACTATGTATAGTAGTCTTTGTTCAAAGTGATTGAGTCCTTCATAAAAATATTATAATAAAGCTCTTTGAGTATATCCATGTTGTGGACAAGAAGAAATTAGTCTTTGAAATCTATCCTAAAATTCATCAAAGTTTTCATTATCTTTCATCTTAGCAACTGTGACTTGCTTTCTATATGAACTAATTTTTCAAGCATGTATATATTAATCTAGGAAAGCTTCTACATTTTAGTCTATGTAGTTATCGAATCTTGTGGAAGATAGAACAACGTGTTTTGGGCTTGATATTTCAATGCAAAAGGAAAAGCCTTGAGTTTGACTTGTTGTAAAGTTCTTTCTTTCGGTTTCATTCCATTAACTTTATGTTGATACTCCCTTATGAATTTCTATGGGACTTCATTGTCTTCACCATAGAAGTTAGCAAAGGCACTAATAAACCAAGATCTAAGTTCAAATTAGGAAATCCATCGGGGTATGCTATGCACATAGGCTCATATGCTGTAACATTTTGATTTGTTTGTCTACAAGTGAGTTCTCTATTATTATTGATAACTTTATTATCATTATTATTATTAATGACATTACTATTGATATTATTATTATTGTCTTCCATCCTATTAACTAAATCATCCCTAAGTTGTTGTTGTCTTAAACTCTGATTAAAAGTTCTATCTATTACAGGATCAAACGGATGTAAATATCCTATTGAATTATCATGACGAAGTGTGTAGACCATACAACATTTATAATCCATTAAAATTATCTAAAAATCTCGGGCAACGTTGCCAAAAATTGACACGTGTTGAGTGCGCGCAATAATTTCCAGTATTTTTCTATTAACTTGTGGTAATTATAAATGGGATATAGTCTCCAAAAGGATTTTTGAAATCTCAAAGGAAAGTAATTTTTTTCTTCTTTTTATTAATTTTGTTAATCTAATTAAATGAGGATTAAACTATTAAATAACTAACAGCTATGATTACTAACTAAAATAACCAAACTAACTAATCTAATTTAAACAATTCAAATGCAAACTAAACTTAAACAATATTCAAATTCTATTCTATTTAAATAAACGAACATCTAAACAAACCCCACTAAACAATATAATATATATTTGGATTACTTCCAAATGCTAGAGCATAATATCACTTCATACTATAATTATAATCACGAAACATGGAATCTTAGAATCATTAAACCCTATTTCATAATAGGTTGGTAATTTTTAGCCAGCCACCGATTTTCCTTAATTCAATGGAAATACCACGTTCTTATCATTTTAAATCTACATTTTGGATAAAACGCAACATCATAGAAATACGATAGCATTAAGTTCAATTAAAATCATGCGTAATCTAAGCCAATATTACCAAAATCGCATAATAAACAACTTAGAACACAATCACCTAGAACATCCACTCGGGAAATGTCATATACATTAATCTTAGTTACTACTTCTATAATTTTTGTCAATAACTATAGACATAGATTCAAATCATAATATCACATAACACATTTGCAACTATGCAACCAATACTATTCTCTTTTAGTAGTAATACGCAAAAACAACTTGTTAATTTCGTGATTAACGTGTATAAATAGATTTAAAGCATGAAGCACATGATTCCCTAACTATAACAATCTGACAATCCAAAATTTATTACATTATCTAGGGTTTGTTTAGATTGATAGACTACTCACCTATGCTAGAAATAAACAATGCATAAATATAATTAACAGATATAATAAATAAATAAATACCTTAATATAAATCAAAGCTCCAAAGTATCTTCAAACATAGACAATAAAACTAATATATAGCAAAAGGAAAGCAAAAAGAAAGAATTAGGAGAGTTATTTCGAAGTTCTCTAACCTTTTATATGGTATCCCTACTTATATATATCTTAGATAAACTCAAATTATTCATACTAATCTAAAAATAATCGTAACCGATCTCAGTGATTTCTCAGCGATTCCTAACTTATACACAAATCGTTGAGTAAGTCACTGAGTTTAGCTCTCAGTGCTCCACCTATTCAGCTGGCGATTTATAGTTCATTCTCCAATTCGTTGTGGATTCGCTAGCATTCTTTTGCTACTGATTTAGATGGCGATTCCTAGTGTTATTTCAAATTGTTGGCTGATCGCTGGTGTTTTTTTTCCAGTTGATTGTTTTTGCTTTTCTTTCTCTTTTATTCCATTTCTTCATTTTCCTATTTAAAACTTGAAATCACAAAAACAAGAGAATACCAAGTGTAGTATCATCATTTATGCCTAAAATCAACATAAATTACACTAAAAACGTGTCTAATTATTGACTTATCAATATTCTAACTAAGCGTTTTTCAATGCAAAAGGAAAAGCTTCAAGTTTGACTTGTCCTAATGAAGTAATCTTTGAGTTTCATCCTATTGACTTTGTGTTGATATTCCCTTATAAATTTATGGGGGTTTTCATTATTTTTACCATAAAAGTTAGGTAGAGCCCTAATGAATCCAGATCTTAGTTCAAATTCTGGAAATCCCTCAGGATATGTAATACACATTGGTTTGTAAACTCTGATTTTTTATTGGCTAGCCTCAAAGTAAGTTCTCTATTGTCATTATTATTATTGATACTATTAATTTTATTATTGGCTTTCATTGTGGTAGCTTGGTGTTCCCTAGGTTGTTGTTGTCTTAAATTACAATTAAAAGTCCTATCTACCTCATGATCAAACAAATGTAAAGATCCTGTGGAATTAGAACGACAAAGTGTGCAAACAATACAATGCCTAAAAATAATAAGAAATTATGTAAAAATCCCCAACAATAGAGTCGAAAACTGACACATGTCGAGCGTGTACAATAAGTGTTCCGTATATCTTTATTATTTGTAATAGTGATAAATGAGATCGTCTCCATAGGGATTTTACAAACTTCTTTATGAAAAATATTTACAAAACCCCTATTGAGAAGATCCTACTTATCACAACCACAAATAATAAGGATATACTAGAAACTTACTATACACGCTCGACATGTGTCAAATAGTATGGAACGGGTACTGCCCCTAATGGTTTAGCCAACATATGTGCATCTACCTATTTTGCACTATAAAAATAAATGCAAAGCTGATATGAGGATGAGAAGAAATGATGACTCAAATCTCATAGTTCAACCCATTTAGAAACATGTCAATCTTGTTCTCCTCTACTTAAACCATCTCCGAAGCAAACTTGCTCAACTCCGTAAATCTTTGTTCATACTCCCTCACTTACATACTTCCCTAAGTAAGGGTAACGAATTATTCTTTTTCATGTTCATGACCGACTTCGAGAAATACTACCTATAAAATGAAGTCCTGAACAATGGCCACGTGTCGACTATCTTCCCTCTATCTCAAGAGAATTCCACCACTTACGAGCTGGTTAAATCAGAACAAATGTGACCAGTTCGACCTTAAATTGATCCTCAACATCTACAACAACAAAATGTTACTCCATCTTAAGAATCCAAGCCTCTGTAACACCATACTCCATGGTGCCGTTGAATCTCATGATTTCATATTTCATGAATTCCTTTTTTCTTTTGAGAAATGCAACATTCTCAAGACTCACTAACATTGCAATTGTTGTCTTGAGAGGAACCTGTGCCACAACTAACTATATGGGAGTTGTTACTGTCTCCTTTCCACCCTCATCCCTGCTAACCTCGGGACTGGCACAGCACGTTGAGCCTCAGGTCATTGTGCTCATGGTATTATTTGTGCCATTAGCATAGCCATAAGATTCCAGCAAATCTCTCATTTGTTGTTCCATTATGTCTTTCCACTATGCCTCATTCTCTTGATTACCCAGAGATCCAGGCCTGTGTGTGCCTTCTCCCTAATCATCCATCAAATTCGAAAATCAAAGGAGAGATGATCGTTAGGTAACATTCAAATAAGACATGGAATCATATCTATTAAATAGATAATGCTAAATACAACAAATAATGTATAATAGTGTTTTCATTTTCTTTTCCCCTAAAAAACCACGATAAAAATCATCTATCATGTCCTAAGTTCTTCCATAACTCAAGATCATTCTCAAAATTAGTGAATTTAGGTTTTGGTATAAAATTATATCAAAGCCATTTAACCTCAGTCTCTGATACCAAACCGTATCTGAGCTATTCCTTAATTTAAAGTCAAGGAATAATATAAATCGGGCTCTAATACCAAATTGTAGCATCCGTTTTCCGATTAAGGCGATAATCGATTTAGAACCCTAATTAAGCTTTGGAACACCAGCCAGACTTAAGTAGAGCGAGCAACCTCTCTTTTAGTGCATGATAAACTCAACTTCTGCATCGATATCGAAATAAAAACCAAAGTAAACACAGTGAAAAATCTTAAAACTTTTCTGATAATGATACGATATAAATAAATCTAGAGTTTACTAAATCAAACCTCGGTTATAAACATATAACCAACCTTCTAATATTACAAAACTATAATTTAAACATTATATATACAAAAGAGAGGTCATTACATTGTAGAGAAGACTACAAAACTCATATGCCTTCTCTTTTCCTTTCGCTGAAGCACTAGACTTTGAACCTGAAATGTTTAAAGGGGTAAGCGCTCCAATATGATTAGTAAGTGACTCATAATTATATATAAAGAGTTTATTTAATAAACAATAAATAATAAAATAATAACATGATTTCAATAAATATATATTTACTGCAACAAAACAATATAATAATCGATAACAGATGCAAATCAACAGTTTAATAGCAACCGCACTCATGACATTACTTTTCATTTAAATTATATGAGTCGTCTTTCAATCACTCAAGAATGTCACTAATAAAATCTACACATTGGTTTATGTGTGATTTCATCGGTGTATTCAAGACTAGCTAAGTTTTCGCACTCTTTCTGGATAATGAGCGATGATATTAAGCCACAGACTATGAAGGTAGGTACAAAGGTAGGAGGGTAATGTTAAGCTTTAGCAAGCTTTTAGTCACTCCATATCTAGTTAATTCATTCTAACTCACTTCCGAGTTGTAAGTTAAGTTTTGTGCTTGTCAACGATACAATGCTCTCATTTCCTAGTCCATAAACTATATGAACTAAATATACTACTTTTCCAAACATAATTGATAGTATAATTGAGTTGCACTTATCTTTGTTGAATCTCCCTAAGTTTCGTTCTAAATTCACTAGCTCACGGAGTACTTGAACCTCTCCTGTGTTTGAGAACCTAACACAGACCATTTGACGTTAATATATGTCTAATACTCAATGTTTATGACCCCTAAACCATTCTTTAAACCTTTATGAAAACCTAGGTTCAATTTAGTTTTACTCTTATTTTAAGTGTGGGGAACGCGCTCCCTACTTTGGTAGAGTGTGTTATACTTTTTAGGTTCATCAATCTTTAAGAAGGGAGTGTGATTCCTTGCAAAGCGCGCTCTACCATTGAGCGACTGAAAACCAAAATAGGGCACTAGTCTCTGTTCGATCACAAATCCATTCCAAAAAGCTCCACAAACATCAGGGAAGGACTCAAACAAGGTCTTACACTATCCAACATCATCCAACAACAATAATTAACAAGATTTGAACAAGATTCATTAAGCAACTCAAGAACCAACTCAAGAACATAAACTCCTACAACCTTAAAACTTAAATAACAAATCACAACTTACTCAATTCAGCGGTGACAATTCTTTATTAGTTGTTAGAGATCTCTCTCCCTTCAATTCTTCGGTTTCCAGCAACCAAAACCTAACTCAATCGCTCTCCTCTTCTTACGATGAAACAATGATAAGTTTGAAGTTAGTTTTGATTTATATGTATGGATTTCCTTGAGATTTGCATCGCTAAAGGCAAGCCTAAAGTGACACCATCATAACAAATCTCACAATCACATGGATCTCGAGGCCATCCAATGGTTTAAATTAATTAGATCAAAGCTATAGGTTTATTTATATACCTTTGTATATCAATTATATATATACCTATGTATTTTAGCCTATAAATTCACCGGGCACACCAACGAGTATGCTCAGGCGTGCACACTCATTCCACGACCCCTACATCACACTAGTTGTATCGAAAAATTATTAATTAATTAATTATTTTCCATCTATAGGCTTATATTAATTTATGTTAATAGCCATTAGTGTATTTAATTTATTATCAAACAAACCAAACACAATACAATCATACCAACACACCAACACTTATCGAAGTACGTCGAGCCTAACCACAAGCTTAACTCTGATTAATTAAGATTCCAGTTAACACTAATCACTTACTTAAGGTAACGGGTCGTTACACCTTTTATGATTTGGAGCTTTAATTTATGACCTTTAGATACCCCTCTTATCTCCCTTCATGTTTAGTCTCTAGGAACATCCCGTGGTTAGATCCACTAACATCAAAGTCTTCCATTTTGGTTCTCTTGGTGACAATTGCCCTTATTATAGTGAAATGGCAACTTTACCCCTCATAGAGTAGTAAATCTATCATGTAACCTATGCTTTATGCCTTAATTCTTGATCATAAAGTTCTTCATATTTACAATATGTACCAAAGACACATAAAAAGGTTATATTTAAATCATCAAAGCCCTAGATTCGCACTAAGTAGACCTAGAATTCTACAAATTGTCATCATCTCTATGACGATCTAAGGCTCTATTTATTCATAAGCTAACTTAGGCTATTTGTTTAACTTAGCCTAACTTACTCACCAAGGCTACATCAAATTAAATAAGGAACTTAGCTTATGGGCTTTTGTTTTTACATAATGTCCCATTAATTGACTAAGATATCGACTACTCAATGCCTTATGCCAATGGGCATCTCAAGGTGCCCCGAGGCCTTTTAATTATTTTAACTTAGTAACTTAGGTTGTATTAATTGATTTTAATTAATACCATAGCTTAAGATAATTTCGAAATTCCCCTAATTTACTAAGCTTTTGATTTATCTAAGTCGCCAAGTTCGTCTCATCTCGCATTACCCTCATCCCGAGGCTGCCCGCTGCTCTCGTAACTCAAGCACAACGCGGTAACATTGAAAAAAATGTCTGTGATGCTTGTCCATTTAGATAATAATACATTGGAAATAGCAAGCACCACACGAAAATAACTATTAACACTCGGTTCTCGAGCTCGAGGTTTTACTTGATATTTACGCGTCGTCCTTAATTATGGTTCGTTAATCCTATTGATTAGGGTGTAATCTGGTTTAATTAATTCGGGTCGTCACAGTACATGTATACATACTTACAGTTTACTTTGTCGCCTTGATACATGGTACAGTACAATATGCTATTTCCAAGTTTCTACTATAGGTTGTGATCGATATATGAAAACATTTTATATATATATATATATATATATACACACATGTTATGCGTTCTCATTTTATTTAAGTCTTCTGTAAGCTAAATTAAGCTTATTACTTATAAGTCTTGCAAAATTATGTTCTAACTTGGCTAAATGATCTCTAACCCATGTAATGATGATAAAATGTCAAGCTTAAGTCAATGATTTACATTGATACATTAAAAATGTTAAATTAGGAACAAGAAATGTGAAATGTGTTAGCTATAAGCTAACTTGATACATTAAGCTAATTATGTAAATTAAAAGCTTTATTGAATTAAATTAGGAGCAATCAAGTAGAACGTCGATAGCCAAGGTGGGACATGGCACATATACCGAGGACGAGGCAAGGCTGCAGGGCCTGCGGGGTGTGACATAATGGCCACGGGGTGCGGAGCCACCATAGTTAGTATCAGTGTTGTTAAGGTAAAATGTTCATAGTCATCATTTGTACAAACATTGGTCGTTAAGAAAAAAGGATATGGTAAAGAACACATATAATCTAACAATCTTATGTAGGAAATTTCTATGGTATCTGTGAACACAGAGATGTCTGTGCACACAATCACCCTTGTTCAACCAGAATCTACAAAACATTTACAATGGCCTTATATATGACAGCTGACAAATCTAGAAGACGCATCCAATATTTAGCGTATCAAGAATAACTTCGACAGTGTAACAAGATATTCTTATTAGGCGTTCTATCCTTTTTATGGAGCAGACTGAAGTAACGAAAGACCTTGAAAAATTAGAATCAACCATTAAGCAGATGAACAAAGGCAAAGCAAAGCATGATGATATTCTAAAAATGGGTAAAAACTCCTGTTACTACATAGGTTTAGGATACTCCTATAAAGGTTCAACTTCAACAAAAAGAGAAGCAACTTCCTCCATCAAAGAGACACCATCACAAAATTTTATAAATAATATTGTTCCACCATTATTCAAGCCAACTTGCTATTTCTGTGGAATCGAGGGCCACATCCGACCTAGATGCTTCTTGATGTATCATGATTTAGCTCGAAGGCAAAGATTAGTCACAAAGAGAAGAAATGCAGTAAAAAAAATCGTACCCAAACACTTCAGTGGGTGCCTAAAATACAATGCAAAGTCGCACATGTGTCCTTAAAACCCACCTCATCAGCAAATTGGTACTTTGACAGTGGATGTTCAAGGCACATGACAGGTAACACATTTTTCCTCTCCAATTATCAATTTATTTTAGGTAGGTATGTAAAATTCAATGATAGAGTCCAAAGCAAAGTTGTGCGAAAAGGAACTTTAAATGTGAAGGGACTACCAGCCTTAAAGGATGTCCTTCATGTTAAGGACTTAAAAGCGAATCTCCTCAGCATCGGTCCACTATGTGATCAGAACCTTCATGTAAAATTTATAAAGGAAGAATGCAGGACGCTAGATCAGCATGGAAACCGTATCATGAAGGGGCAACGATCATAAAAAAATTACTATCTGCTGCAGTCACTTAACTCATATTCTTCTCAACTCACATGTGCCCACAACATCACAGATCAGGCAGACTTATGGCATCGAAAATTGGGACATGGTAGCTGCCGCCATCTATAAAAATTGTCCACTGCAAATGCAACAAGAAGACTCCCTCAAATTACAAAGATTTCAAACAGTGTTATGCTCCCTCCCAATACGAAAAGCAACGACGAGAAGCACATCGTGTGGTAGAGCATAGCGGGACTACTATGGTGCTAGAACTCCTTCATATTGATTTGGTCGGACCAACTCAAAAACCAAGTCTGTGAGGGAAGAAATACATATAAGTCTTTGTAGATGACTACTCACGATTTACCTGGGTCTTGTTCCTCAAAGCCAAATCAGACGCCTTCGAAGAATTTCGTGATCTATGCCTCAAACTTCAAATGGAGAAAGCAGCTACAAACTATCGCATTGTTCACATTCGAAGTGATCATGGTAAGGAATTTGAAAATTCTAACTTTGATACTTTTTGCAGATCCATTGGTGTGCATTATGAGTTCTCTGCTCCCATTACACCACTCAGACTCCATATGAGGTATGGAAAGGTAAGAAACCAAATCTTTCATATTTTCATGTCTTTGGTAATAAATGTTTTGTCTTGAAAAACAAGGAACTGCTTGGAAAATTTGAAAGAAAAAGTGATAATGCCATATTCCTTGGATACTCCAACTCCTGAAAAGCCTTTCGAGTCTAAATCTACGAACCAAACGAGTCATGGAGTCTATCAATTGATGACCACATTGATTTTACCAGTGAGCCAGTCATCAGTGACGTAATAGTTCCCAACTCTTCTATTCCTCACACACAACGCATAATTAATGAAGACGAAATATCTCCACCTGACGTGCCTCATGTGCCCACTGCACCATCTCTCCTTGATATAGTGCCTGAGTCCTCAGGATCAGATCAGTTTGTACCCACATCCCTTGTTCCAATCTCACAAGAATCTTTGTCTCTTGTACTTTCAGACTTGTCTCCTTCTATCGATCCATCAATTGATGATTTCACCATCCTCTCCTGTCATCATCCCTGCCTCCAAAACTCAAAAAGATCATCATCCTTCACACATCATTAGGGATATCTCCAAAGGTATTACCACTCGAGATATTGCTAAAGTAGACTATAAAAAACTTGCAGGCTATGTGTGTTACATCTCCTTGCTTGAACCCAAAAATGTCAAGGAGGCACTCCGGGATGAATTTTGGGTTACTCCTATGCAAGATGAGCTCCTTTAGTTCCAGCGAAATAATATGGACACTGGTTCCCTATCCTTCCAATGCTAACATTGTTAGCACTAAATGGGTCTTCTGCAACAAAACTGATAAAACCAATGCCATCACTCGAAACAAAGCTCGCTTTGTTGCTCAAGGCTATAATCGAAGTGAGGGAATCGACTTTGACGAGACCTTTGCTCCAGTCATCTGAATAGAATCCATTCGTCTTATTCTGGCTTACGCTTGCACCCTAAAAATTACACTCCAACAGATGGATGTTAAAAACGCATTTTTAAATGGAGTATTATCTGAAGAAGTCTATGTTGAACAACCTAAAGGATTCATCGATCCTTACTATCCTAATCACATTTATCATCTAAAGAATGCACTGTATGAGCTCAAACAAGCCCCACATGCATGTTATAAATAACTAACTCCTATATCCTACCTAAAGGTTATCACCGTGGTGGGGTTGATAAAACTATTTTCATTATGTCAAAGTCTTATGTTGTTCTATTAGTAAAATATTTGATATATTGGAAAAATAGCAGGAATAGCTCTGTGATTTCCCAACTATACCAAATAAAACTGGAAATTGCTGAGAAAATTGGTAGCAGTTTGCAGAGTTTTTAGTGTAAAAATGACTCGACGATTTGTTAGCGATTCAGGTTTATACTAGAAATCGCAGAGCTAGTCGGTGGACTACTGAGACTAGTTTCCAACGATTTAACTTGCGATTAGTCAGCGAATCCACTTAAACCACGATCTTTGTCTAGATTCAATCCATCAAAGCTTGAGTTATAGCTAATTAAGTGTATCCCACCTTTTTTAGGAGTGATTCAACCCTAGAAATTTCGAATTCTAGTTCATACAATCAAGTTAAGGCTTAGGTGGGAGTTCTTTAAATTGAAGCTTAGAGAGGAGTTTAAAGAGCTAATAGAGCATACTACTTGAGGGATTCACTATCAAGAAGGTAATAAATCGATACTCTAGCATCCTTTTGATTTCAATGTTTTGAACAAAATCGATTTTGATGATATATTTTTATGAATGTGTTTTTGAATTTTTAATTGCAAAATTGTTTTTGAAAATAGGTTCAGATACAAATTCTCAATTTGAATATGGGTTTTCAAATGAGTTTAGGGGTTTCTACGAATGTCATTTATGTCTATAAGGAATCATATCCCTATAAGATAATTCAAGACGCTTTAGAGATACCTCTAGGAAAGGGATTTGCGCTTAATAGTGAAGGTTACCCGAAGTTTATTGAAACCACTTATTTTAAGAAAATTACGAAGAATTGGATCTATATTATAGATGCATGTTTTTATCCAACCAAGCAACATTTTGAAGTGAAGAACCCTACAGCTACTCTACTTTACTATATAGTGATGAAGAAGGGTTATATCGATGTTGGGAAGATTCTACACGATCTATGAAGTTTATAATGCATACCAATAAGGATGAAGGTCTACTGTTCCTAATTTTGATCACTCAATTGTGTAGGCAAGCAGGGGTAGGTTTGGATACTGAATTCGATGTATTGCCCGAGAATACAATAAATGATGCGAGAGTACTAAGAATAAAGAAGGTGGTAGGATATAATGACTCAAAAGATGAATGAGAATCATTTAATGCGATAAATGCAAGAGAAGCAAGAAGGCAGAGCGATACAGAAAATAGTAGGAAGACAAAAGAATACGCACGGAAAGCGGTAAGATTGATGGCTTAAGTGAATGTTCTGGGTGTTGATACGAGTTTGGCACTATCTTCGTCACAGCCTAAGATGGGATGATTTTTTTGGACCATATTTTCTTCATTTATGTGCAGCCAAACGAAAATTTACCGTAATGAAGAAATGATAGCTGCAAATAAGAGGACTTTACAACGTTATCATTTTATGTTTGATATAAGGCATGATAGTCGTTTGCCAGATTCAAGGAGAAGCATCAATATTCCATCTTTGCAGTTACAGTTTCTAACTAGGACTTACAACCCAGTTGATAATTATGTTTCACAACCTTTTGCGGGAATGGATGAAGATGATGAAGATAACGATGAATTTACTTCTAGATAACGTCGTGTGTAGTTTATTTTCTCTTGTATGAAATCAATGAATGAATGATTAAATGTATTACTCTTAATTAAATTTTTGCTTATAAATGAAATATGTTCCCTTTACATTCCATTCATTTGAAGTTTGTAGAATTTCAATATTTGCCTATTTAATTACATTTTTATTTTTATACATATCGATTTGTTTATGCTTCACGAGGTATATTTGTTTTGTTAAAAACCTAACTTAATTTTTAAACCTTAAGGACAAGGTTTGTAATGAGTTCGTGGGTGTTTTAGGTGAAGTATGACAATGATAGCAAAGAAAACAATGATAGAAATGAATGGCAGAAGATAAGTTCAAGAATTAATGCAAAAAAATTCAAAAAATTTGATATGATATTCAAGTTAGTTAATGAATTTTTCAAATTTCTTTCGAATTCAAGTAAGTATGAATTTCATTTTACTTTATTTTTAGTTAAGAAAAGAATAAAGATGAATATATATTTAATAGATTTTGAATGAAAGTGATAATTTTTTTTACCCAAGTGAATTTGATGATAGAATGAATTAATTTTGATACCTTTTTTATTAACTTTACTAGGTATACACCGGATTAATTGTCTTGTGTTAGTCATGATAATGAATAGAAGATCAAAACAATAGGACAAGATGAACAAGATATATTTCTAAGAATCTTATGATACAAAAGCTATTGATTAAATATTTTTATAGTATGTATATATAGAAAATTATTATGCCACAATTGAAAGAGGAAATGGGTTAGAAACCAATGAATTTCTATAAGTTAGAAAGAATGTTTTCTTCAACTTTAGTGGATAATAAGAAGTGCTAACAAGAGTTTACAAATATAGAGAGTCCTATAGATTTCATAGGAAATTTATAGTGGGAAAATGTGAGAATGTCCATAAGAAATGGAGCAGGGACTCCAAAGTCAAATGAAAAAATATATATAATAAAGAAAAATAATTAAGATGAAGTAAAAAAAAACGAGAGATGAAAAGGTGGATGTTCTTAACCTCTTCAAAGAAATGATTTAAATTGAGTGCTTGAAGCTAAGGTTGAGTAAACTATTTCTTAGTTTAACACATTTTAAACGATATATTCATTGGTATCTTGACAAAATTTCTATTGATTTTGATTGTGGTACTATTATAAAGTATTTCTAAAATTAAGGTTAATCTAGCAGATTTTGTTTTTTGAGATTTTATACTAGTCATCGTAAGCTTAATGCTTGTCAATGGAGATTGAGAAAACATATATTGTGTATTGGCCTTGGTATTGAACTTTAAGTTCTAAGGGGTATTGCATTGGGCGATTGAGTTATCATTAAGGGATGTGATTTATCTAATCATTTTATTCCATCATAACTTTCATTTACTTGTGGGTAATATGTTTCTATTTGAAAATCACTTCTATTTTAAAACTTCAATTATTTAAAGTTAAAATGAATTAGATTAAAATAAGTTTATAAAGAATGAAAAGAGAATATGATTAAGAGTATTCATTTGCTCGGGACATCAAAGTGATGAGTTTGGGGGTAATGACAAGACAATAATTAGACATGTTTTATAGTGTAATTTACTTTGATTTTAGATATAAATGATGATATTACACTAGGTATTCTCTTGTTTTGTGATTTCAAGATTTAATTAGGAAAAATAAAGAAAAGAAAAAAAAAGCAATAAAACAATCAGCTGGAGGAGAGGTCCAGTGATTTCTCAGCGATACATAAATATATTGAAAATCACCACCAAAATCTGCAGCAGAGATTAGCCAGCAAATTAGAAATTACACAAGAAATCGCCAGATGAATCAGTGAAGTACAGAGAGCTAAATTCAATAACTAACTCAGCAATTTGTGAACAAAGTGGAATCGACGACAAATCGCTGAAGTGGGTGATGAGTTTTTTTAGATAAAAACTAGGAATTTGAGTTTATCTATGATATACACTTAGGGAAACTATAAATAGGAACTTAGGGCTTCGAGATTATGGCTTTTTCTTTCCCAGCTCTCTCTTTGAGCCTTTATTAGTTTTTATAGGTTTTAAAGTTTTTAGGTTTTAGTTCATTGTTCATTACTTTTGGAGACTCTTTCACTACATAAAAATAGCCAAATAGAGATGGGAAATTCCGTATCTAAATAGGGCAAATTCCATTGTAAATCTGGTCAGAAACGGATTTGCAACGGAAATTATTCCATCATTAAAAACCTCATCGCTGACCAGTCAGCGAGAATATTTATTTCATCTCTGAATTAGCAACGGATAACCCATCTTTGATCTGTCTTACGTAGCAATGGATCAGAGAATGATTAGAGACGGATTGTACCAGAGATTTGATGTCTGACATATACAATCCATCTCTGATCCATCTCAAATAGGGACGAAACATAAATGGATTAGAGAGGGAATGTGCATGGTTTTGTCACGTGCCTGCCAAATTCCATTTCTAATCCATCGCAATTTGAGACAAATCAGAGACGGAACAGAGACCGATTATCAATTTCGTCTCTGATCCATCTCAAAAAGCAACCGTTGTGAAACATATTATTAATTTTTTAAAAAGATATTATAAAATCAGAGACGGAATAGAGACTGATTGTCAATCCCGTCTCCGATCCATCTCAAAAAGCAATTGTTGTGAAATATATAATTTTTAAAAAGATATTATAAAAACTAAAATAAATCCATTTTAAACAAAAAATACCAAATAAATAAGTTATCCAAAAATATTTATATACAACCCAAAATATTAAGGTTTGAAAAGGCCAAAAGTATAAGTACTACCAAAGCAATCACAAAAACCAAAAAAAAAAAAAAAAACCATCTCAACTACTGTGTGCATCATCATGCCTACCTATCCAAAGGTTGTGCAACCAATCTTCATCTATATCTCCAACTTCCTGATCATCTCTCCACGAAGAGCGTTGCGACCGATATTAGATGATGGCATGGCGAACATAGAATCCACACATGATTCCAAGTGTGTCGGTGGGGGGCTGAAGGTGGTGGCTGTTGTGTTGTCCTGGACGTGCCCGGGCCATGATCTCCTAGATGCAAGGATTGCATCAACATCTGCTGGAGCTGGGCGATTTGTCGCTCATACACCGCTTGCTGGTCTGCAAAGGCATGCTTTGGGCCCAAAATCACTCATTAAAATCTGCTCGAAGCTCCTCAAACTCTTCTCGACGAACCTCTGACTTTGTAGAGGTGCTAGCTCCTGGAGTCCCATAGTTGTTATCCCCGTGCAATCTTAAACCATTCACACATCACACCCACTACCTCATAGAACAATTCAAAATTGTTGATGGGTGTGTCTGGATCCGTTTAAGTCAACTCGCACGCCTTATCTCGTACTCAACCTACAAAATTGAATAAGTATGATATAATAAGAGTTTCATTAAAGCAACATTATTCTTAAAAGTATATACAATAAACTAAAATAATCTAAACAACTATTACACACTTACAAAAATTGTCGTCGGTCTCGCATCAATAAAGGTCTTCACATCGTGCTTCTTGGTATGGGTGTGAAGGTACAATTTATTTGCCTCTATAGGCCTCCCAAATCTCGTCTCCTACGAAAAACAAGTTATTAGTTAGTGCATCAAAAGATAAAATACTTTACAACATAAATTACTCAATATTCTTATAGTTTACTTACCAACCAGTCATTGCGTGTCTCAAAAGATGACGATCCAACACTGTGTGTCGACACACCAGTCTCAGGTCATTCTTTCTCTATCATCTTATTCTTCCTTGCTTTCTACGACATGTTCTTAAAAGCATCAGTCTCCAAATAAGCCTCATAAGCCTACCAAGCTTCTTGACTGCAAAACCCTAGGCAGACCCCTTATCTACTAATGGTGTGCAACAGGGCAATGTACCTGATGTTTGCCTTCCGATCATAAGCAACCCGGATCTGTGCGGTGATGTGAGAGTCCCAAGGGAATAACTTCTGCAAAACGAGAATCTCAAGTTATAAACTAACTTTTTTTGGTAATTAAAATAAATTTCAAAGTAACAAGATATTTCGTTGTCAAAATCGCGCAACTAATAAATTAATTACCTTCCATTCATTCTAATAGGATTCCCTCTGATGAGCGGGTAACGATTTATAGCAATACCCTTCAAGAATCATTTCCGCTCTGAAGATTTTGCCCATCCTCTGGGAACAAACCTCCAAGGGCATTAACCTATTTTTTCACAAATTCAACAATTAAGTCATGTTTCGACATTTGAAATTGTAAAGATACTATTTTAAATCGTTGAACATACTCTAGGTTCTTCTTCTTACTAAGTCTGATGAGTTGCCTAACAATCGACAACTCCTCTTGGTCTTCCGGTAGAGCCTGATCATGTATCTCGACATCTGCATCAGATAGTTCAGAACACTACCCGACAAATGGAAGAGGAGATGAGGTGCCGCGTGGTAGGTGACGTTGCGACATTTGGTTCCGTTGCAAAGGAAGTAAATCCGTCCTTCAAGGTGGTATTCCTTACTATGAACCTTTGCAAATTCTATGAACTCGCTCCTCACTTTCTCCGCGAACTCCCACCGAACTAAGCCTTTTCTCAAGCCTATTGTACATCCATTCTCTACTTCTACCCGCCATATCGATCTCTACTGACGTCTATACATTATAAAATAAATAAAAATTAAAGCTACTTTAATGGACAGTTGTGTATAATAGGAATGTAGAAATTTTTTTTATCGAGTTTTAATGTCGTAATATTGTTGTAGTTGGTTTTTTGTCATCATTTTTTCAATGTCGAGTTAATTTTTTCTTGTCGAGACTATGTCGTTGTAAAATGTCTTCATCGTGAAAACGAATAGTATTCTCTATAAAATTTTATTAATTTTATTTCAATCGTGATACATTTTTCTATAATGTTTAATGTAATATATGGATATGTTTTTTGAGTAAATATATGAATATACTTCAATAATAATCATTCCAAGTTTTTTACCTTTAGACCACTTAATAAATCCTAAGTCAAATTATAATATAATTATGTATTAAATGCATGTTCCATTATAATTTTTTTTCTCTTAGCCTAAGATAAGTAATTAAATGCGTCATATGCCTAATTAATAAATATACAACTTTGGACATTTTAATTGAAGTTAATATAGTACAATGCATTGAAAATGACACTTAACGCATTGCTAAAAAATTGCAAGTTTTTAATTGAAGTTAATTGTTGAATTGAATTTCAGTTTGATCAAGACCCAAAAGAATATCCAACTTTGGACATTACATCTCTTTACACGTGCCATCAAGTTTCAATGAACAAATTTAACCAAACTTGCAACAAACATAAAAAAACAGCCCTAAAAAGCAATTAACAAAACCACTCATATATAGTTGACTCCATAAGGTTTTCTAGTTCAACAAACACAATAAAACCCTAAAACCCAATAGAAATATGATTTGGTAAAAAGTCCAAATATTAAAACACAATCAACACAAAGCAGCAGACATGGATGAAAATAAAAAGCTCATAATTGCCTAAGCATGTGCCCCAAATAGATTAATGAAACAAGAACAGTTTTTAGTTTATACCCTAATTGAATCTAACAACATAAATGACTTTCTCTAAGTAGGAAAACAAAAGACTTGACAAATTTCATTGACTCTACTGATTACCTAAACCCCCACCACATACAAACATCTAAGCCCTGATGTTAATATATATATCTGATTCTCACATGCCCTGATGTTAACATCCTCATTTGCTTTCTCAATCAACTCCAATAATGACCAATAAGAAAATAGATCCATGTCTAAGAAATAATCATGTCAAATTCATCCAACTAATCCAATAAGAGCAACAGAACACATATAGGGATTGTTACATAAAACATTTCCTTTTTGCTTTTTTGTTTTGGTAAGAATTGTCCTGCATGTTTCTCCTTGGCAAAATTATGCCTCCTATGCTGTTGCAAAGGAGTTAGAAGAACTCCAAGTTCTCAATCTTTTTTTTTCTTTTTGGTTACGCGTTCTCAATCTTTACTTATGCTAACTTCTTTAGTCTTCCTAAACCAATCAGTTGCTCTGTGTGTGTCTGTCTCTTATGGTTATATTTTGCTTCATGGGAATGTCATGGTAGAATGAAGTTGTTGATGTCAATATAAGGTTGATGTCAATATAGGTGCTTACATGGTGGTGATTATCATTTGTGAAATCCTCTCCTTGAAGCTTACAATATTCCTTTTCAAGCAAGGTTTTCTTCACTGTTCCCAAGTCCCAACTATCCCAAGATTGTCATTGGCAGTCTTCTAACTAAAAAAACCCCAACAAAGCAATTCACACAGTGAGATCCAACACCAGAACATCTCAAAATCACACAACACCAAATCTTAAAACCCAATTCAAGCTCCCATGATCTCACAAACAAGCAATTGTTACAATTCCAACCAAATTGCCCTAAAATCAACCAACCCAAGAGACTATAATTGCCAAAGCATTTTTGCACAAACAAACAACCCAAGATGGAAAGGTGTTTCACCAACACTACTTCTAAGCCTGTTGATTTTTTAGGCTTCTTGCAAATACCAGTTTAGCCTCACCTTCTCTGCAACGATGTTTTATGTGGTAGGGATGCTGGTAAACAAGGATTTTGGTGTGTTAACATTAGTATTGTTAATTAGAGCTTCAACTTAATTGTCTTGGCATGCATTTTGGAGTAAATACTCATTTAATTTCAAGCTTAAGCCCACACACAAACACACACACACACATATATATAAACTAGTCTCTCTAGTTACACTCTCCTGTGACTTACAAAATTTGTCAAATAGTCACATCAAACTATTCAAATAAGTGTAGAATGAATTAATTATACAGATTTAGATTGAAAGCACCAAATTATTACTTGGCATTTTGGTATAGTCTAGTACTATCTCTAACTGAACCTTACAGAGCCTACTTGGCATTGGTACAAACAACTCATGTCCTATCAATTTTTTTACAATCTTGTATCTCGATCAACATGTAATTTATTATCATATGGTGCCATGCAATTATTTTAATAAAAACAAACCTAAAATTGCCAAAGGCATCGCTTGCCAAAAGATAAAGTTTGGGAAGGTCGTGGTTCAACTCCCATTGAAGTCGAACCAAAAAAAATAGAGCTCAACCTACGACTTTAAGATTGCAAAGTTCACTCCTTCACAAAAATCAATTAAAGGCACAGTAGCCAAAAAAGAAAAAAAAATGAAAACATCAGGGACTAATAAAAACATAAATCTAAAAACAAGCATCTGGATGTATTGAGATGATAAAATAAATGAATAACTAGAATCAATGATGCATGAAGCAGACAAGTACTTAGACCACATAGTTAATGAACATGAACAAATTACTCTAACCATGCCTATAGGTCAAATATTAATCACAAAAACCACAACTACATACTTCTAGAAGTCTTAACACGTATTTCATGTTTTCATTTTTATATAAAGTTATTCTGTCATATACGCAGGAAAAAAACCAAATTAATGTAAATTTTGAATGCTAAGAGAAACAAACACACAACAGCAATGACAAGAGCTGAAAATAAGCACTTGTACAGTCTCATGTTTCATTAAATACACATTCTTACAGTTCCCAATCAATAACCAAAAAAAAAAAAAGAAGTCAATAGCAAATACTCACAAATTCACAATGAGAACATCAATTCAAAACGTTAATAACCGAAATTATCACACAATCAAGCCAGATCCAACGAAGAACAGCACAACCAAATCTAAGCCCTTTCCATACTCATTAAGAACGACTCACCGCAGCAACTCCTCCGATCCACAAAACCTCTCCGAAACCAATGAGTCTCCAATGAAACCAATCTCTTTGTGGTTGGATCAGATCCCGATCAACTTGCAGAGGAAGAAACAGAGGAAGGCGAAGAATATGAGAAGGAAAACGTAATCAACGGAGAGGAAGAAGGTCGTGGATCCATGGTTCGCAACATCTGCCTCTGTCGAATCCGCCACCACAAGGTCCACAACCCCAATCCCCTAACTCGAATCCGCCACCACAACCCTCAAAACGACAAGAACTTTGGCCAGACCCCCAACCCCAATCCCCCAACTCCAATCCACCTCCACAACCGAGAAGGCCGAACGATGAGGGCGAATGCGATTAAGCAAAACGAAGGCGTTGGCGGCGAGGACGAGGGCGAATGTGAATATAAAGTTATATTTGACAGAGAAGGAGGGTGAGGAGGAAGCGGGGGATCAGGTGGTGGATAGAGTGATCGACAGAGGCGAAGAGGGAGATAGAGAGAAAAAAGATTTTGATCGAAAGTGGGGGTATATATCAAAATAAACACCATTGCTTATCCCTCTCTGGATATAGGGATCAGCGACGGATTGGGGGACCAAAGGGCGTTTTTAGAAAAGGAAGGTGGGAAACTTTTTTTATTCTAAAAATAAGGTTGGCTACTATTAAATTACAAAACTAAGGTATGTCTCCATTTGAAAATGAGTCATTGATGATGATGTGGCTCCATGTGGCATGTGTGTTGATGAGGTGGAGTGAATGATAGGAGTCATCTATACAAAATGAATGACTCATTTTGAAAAGGAGCCATTTATACAAAATACACAACCTCTATTTTACTCCTCAAAATGGTATTTTGTTCAACCCATGCAAACGACACGCACGTATCTAGCGGTGGACAACTCATGCAAACAACACGCACGTATCTCGAGGTGGACAAACCATGCAAACGTCACGTGGACAACCCATGCAAACGACACGCACGTATCTCGAGGTGGACAAATCCATGCAAACGTTACGAACGTGTCTCGAGGTGGACAACCCATGCAAACGACACGCACGTATCTAGCGGTGGACAACCCATGCAAACAACACGCACGTATCTCGAGGTGGACAACTCATGCAAACGTCATGCACGTATCTCGAGGTGGGCAATCCCACATTATTTTGGCATCCACATGGCGCCCACGTGGAACACTCCACGTGGTGCCGGTGTTCTGAAAACATGAATGGCGCATTTCCAAAATGCGCCATTCATGTTAGAGAACATCCACGTGGGCGCCGCGTGGATTGTTCCACAATACACGAATGGCGCATTTTGGAAATGCGCCATTCACATGGTGCCCATGTGGAACACTCCACGTGGCGCCCGTGTTCAGAAAACATGAATGGCGCATTTTCAAAATGCGCCATTCATGTTAGGGAACATCCACGTGGGCACCACGTGGATTGTTCCACAATACACGAATGACGCATTTTGGAAATGCGTCATTCGTGTATTTTGAGTGGACTAATTTTTCTCCAACTAATGGCGCATTTCCAAAATGCATTTTACCTTACTTTTGGAATAAAAAAAAACCTAACTTATTTTACTCATTTATATTAATTTTGACAGTACATTTGTGATTTTTCCAACCCAAAGCCCTTGTGGCTAAAATGTGTCCTCCAATATCCGTTGCAAATCCCCCTCCGTATGTTGTCCGTCGCTGATCCCTCTTTAAAAAGTCAGAAGGGGTCAACAACGGTTATTGGGAACAAGTGTCCCTCATATTCCCTTGTTAATCCCTCCCTAAATTAGAGAAGGATCAGCGACAGAATATAAGGACACGTGTCGCATACCAGTGTTATTATATGCCTACATAATCCGTTGACGATCTGTCTCAACCTGTTGAGACGGATCAGCAACAAATTGTGTTGGCGGGAGTATATGACACCTTTTTTACAAGAGATTAGCAATGGACCTAAATGCGGGAATATTTGGTGCTAAAATGTACCATCTCTATTTCGTTGCAAATCCATTGCTGAGTGGTCAAAAGGAGATCACGCTCTAATCGGTCTCAAATCCGTCTTTGCTTAGCACGGGAAGAAAATTTGTCTCTAACTAGCCCTTTTTTTTAGTTGCAATGTTTATTATTAATATGTGTGAGTATTTTACTATTCTAAACAATACTTTGGATATGATTGTAAACTGTTCATTAATTTAGTCATGATATGGAATTTATGTGTTTAATGTTTTAATCAATCACACACGTCAATCACAGTTTTAATAAGTTGTTTTTGTGTATTACAACTAATGATTTTTTGTATTGAGTGCATAGTGGCCAATATGTTTTTTTAATATAGGGTATTTAAATCTATGTCTATGATTATTGACAACAATTATAGTAGTATCTAGGATTGATCTATAGGGCAATATTATCCGAGTTGATGTTCTAGGTGATTGTGTTCTAAGTTATTTATTAATTAGCATATTCTGATTAATATTTGATTTAGATTAGGTATGAATTTTATTGAGTGTTAATACTATCGCATTTCTAGTTTATTGCGTTTTATCCAATAAGTAGATTTACAATAATAAGTATATGACTTATTTCCATTGAATATAGAAAAGTCAATAGTTTGCTAAAGGCTATCAACCTATTGTGATTCGAGTTTAATGATTTAGGATCATTATATAAATATGATGATTGATTATGACTATACTTTAATGAAAATGTCCAGATGTGACGGTTTACATATTATTGTCTAAAATGTATTGTTTAGATGTTTAATTTCTATTGATTTATCGATTGTTTGTTTGAATTGCATTAGATTAGTTTATTAAATTTAAATTGTTTATAGTTTAATTATTTTAATTAATTGATTATTTTATTTTTAAATTAATAGTGTTTAATTCCCGTTTTAATTAGAGTAGTTAAATTAAAGCAAATTAAATTCAATAAAACTTTAGGGTAGCCTTAATTCTTAAGAGATTTGCAAAATCTATGCGGAGACGATATCCCATTTATCACTATTACAAATAATAAGAGAATACGAGAAATTATTGTGAACGCTCGATACATGTCACCCCCAGTTCGTTGTAGGATTTGAAACTTGTCACCAATAAGTAATAAATCTCGGGTGAATAAAACCCACAGAAAATTAGTTAGTATTCAAGCAAAGTCAATAAATATGGTCATAGTTCATGCAACATAAATAAGGACTGATCTAAAGAAAATTGCATGAAAATTACTCGCGGTTGATCAAGCGGACAGGAGTGTGGTGTGACAGATAACCCCAATCGACATCTAGGAATCTTCTTCGCTAGACCGAGAGGAGCCCATGGTGATAAACCTCGCCAAACACCTCACAGTTGGATAGAAGGAACCCATGAAGTAAACCCCATCCAAACATCTCCCGAGAGGAACGAGTGACAAAGACTTAACTCTTCGTCAAACATTTCTCAAACTCACGGGTCTTGCGGGAGTTACTCACCACATAGCCCCAACATGGGCAACTACTCGAGCGACACGAGGTAGCTAGCATGGGGTGTAAGTTTGTGATATGCCCTACCTGTCGGCAAACACACAAACATAAATGGAGTGGATGCCCAATAACATGGCAAACTAGTATTATAATGAAGGTAATAGAAGTAAACAATGTTAAACGTGCATTTCTCGTGGGTTTACTTACAAAAATATCGCGAAAATCCTCGCCAAAATGCTCTTCATACACCTCTAAACTAGTTTCCAACCCCAGTAAATAGGGATGCCGAGAATCCAATAACCTAATAAATAACAGTGAGAGAAGGCCTAGAAGGACTCACATCTTCACCAACGTCCACAACAGTTTATATAACAAAATTTATAATCATAACAATCCACTTAAACAAATCTATTGATCCTTAAGCCATTTCACAAGACCATCTAACCACGAATTCAAGTTTGTATTCATCATAATACTACAATTACCGTCAGATACTCTTTCGAGAAATCTTAGAACAGAAAATCAATGTAACTCGCAGCTTAAAGCCTAAAACACAATAATAATTAAATTGTTATACAAAGAGAAAGAAATAACGTAAAGAAATCACTAGAATACTAATGATTGCTCTTTCCTTTCTTCAAACCCATTAATCAAACTTGTTATTACCCAATAATGATAATTTGATATATCAGATAAGTAAATCCAACACTATCATGTACATCTGTAATAACTAGATTCATTGTAATTCGAAAAATTTAAACCAAACAACAGTATTTCAAGAAACTGTAAATATATGAATATGCAATTCATCATGTGTATGTTCCTTAACTACAATCAGATGTCGACTTCTGAAAGTAGTATGAGAACAATAATAAGGAATCATTAGTCTGAGAAGAAGTTCCTCGAGAAACCACGCCCTCGACCATAAATGGAGTATGATTCTGGCCAATATATTTCCATAAATCCTTCTAAATAAGTGTCTACAATGATCAGTGACTCCAATCGTAGGGGCACCACAGTGTTCACCCTACCACACATATAGCCAGTGAACACAATGGGACCTCCGAGAGCCTTATTCCTCTCGTGTTCGTGAATACATGATCAATAAATTATGCGATGATAAATAATGCATGCAGTTATATTAAAAAAACTACTCATATAATGTAAAGGTTGCTATGGGATTTACATAAAAACAACTAACTTCGAGCTAAATATTCGGGGTTCTCGGAGCATCAGATCCCTTAAAAGTGGCTCCAATAGCTTTTACATACCCAATTATAATAAGGGTCAAGGTTCAAGTGAAACTAAATTAGGAAACCCCACGAAAACTATAGCCAAAATACGCTTGAGAGCTATTTTCAAAAATAATAGTTTATAACAGTTCAAATAACTTTCAACTAGTTAACTTTGGGTAACTTTTTAACTTTTGAAAATATCAATATTTGTCATGCTAATCAAAAAGGAACTTGTAGAACTCACTTCATACTTTTCATAGACTCCATAAACACTCAAATCGGATCATAAATGGAAAAGTTATGAATTTTTCAACATAGCATGTCAATTAGGCAAACTTTATTAATTTGAACTAACAAAACTTCTCCAAATCAATATCTTCGCAATTAAATCATCAAATATCAACAACAAACACCACGAAACCACTCTATACTAACTTTAAAATATTTTTCAGCCCGTGGAGTCATTTTAAATGAAAACTAATAATCAGTTCATCTTAAAACCCAATGTAAATCAAGTTCAACAGTAAAAACAACTTCAAAATTGTTCTCAACTGAATTCACCAAAACCATAACCCACGCTGGTGGAATTTATCCCAAATTATTGCAAATCAACATAATACTTCAATTCACAACAATTTTTACTAATTTCTATCTTAATTATATACATTCACATATTATTCACATGGTAACCAATCACAATCTTTGTAATCGTCGGGTTAAAGACAACATTTAATTGTGCCAAATTATCATGCTCCAAATATTGAAGTCTATGGTAATCTTAATTAAGTCGAATGACTAAATGATATACCTATCATGAGTAACACCTATGACTTAATCCATGTGGTGTTCTCATAAAGGATCAGCCCAATACCTTGTTCCCTAACAAGTACTCATGATCTCGATTCGTGTCCATATACACATAATCATCACATGGCCATCAATCAAGATTCACATTAGTCTTAATTCATTATAGTTCCCAGTATAATGATCGATTAGGGACTTTTAGGTTATTTCAACAAATACCCATGGATCTCACTATAAAGTAAACATGCAATCATTTATAATAAAACAGCAAATGAAAACCTCAATTTTATTAACTAAAATTATAAGATAAATAATGTTTGTAAATAGATCTAGGACTCATGCCCCAACAACTTCCACTTGCACTAGGGCCAATCATTCATGTATCTAATACCTAATGACCTAACATGACCATCATGTTTCACTTGTGGAAAAGCCTTCGTCACAGGATCTGCAATATTATTTTATGTAGGAACTCTGCAAATTTTCGTGTCTCCCTTCTCAATGATTTCTTGAATGAGATGAAAACGTTTAAGTATATGTTTGGATCGATGGTGTGATCCTAGTTCCTTGGCATGTGCTATCGCCCCGTTGTTGTCCCAATACAAGCAAACGGGGTTAGCTATACTAGTAACCACACCAAGTTCAAAGATTAACTTTTTTATCCAAACTGCCTCCTTAGCTGCATCGGACGCTGCAATATACTCAGCTTCTGTTGTAGAATCTGCCATAGTTTCTTGCTTCGAACTTTTCCAGCTCACTATGCCTCCATTTAAAGTAAACACATATCCAGACTGCGATCTAAAGTCATTTATATCAGTTTGAGAATTTGCATCTATGTAACCATTTACAACAAGCTCGTCTTAACATTTATTTAATCCTTCTCGAGTACTTAAAAATGTTCTTTACTGCTATCCAATGATTCTTATTAGGATCATACTGATATCTTTTTGTTGCGTTTAAAGCATATGACACATAAGGTCATGAGCATAACATGCATACATGATAGATCTAATAGCTGATGCATATGGAATCGTATTCATGTGCTCTCGCTCATCATTAGTCTTTGGACATTGAGTCTTGCTGAGACTTATGCTATGAGACATTGGCAATGACCCTCTTTTAGAGTCTTGCATACTGAAACTATATAGTACCTTGTCTATGTAAGCACTCTGAATTAGACCGATCAACCTTTTAGATATATCCTTATAGATTTTAATCCCAAGGATGTAGGTTGCATCTCCAAAGTCCTTCATTGAGAAACACTTCCCTAATTAAGACTTGACACTCTGCAAGGTTGGGATGTCATTTCCAATGAGTAATATATCATCAACATATTGTACCAGGAAAACAACCATGTTCCCACTAACCTTCTTGTATACACAAGGCTCATTTTCATTTTTAATGAAACCAAATTCCTTAATTGCTTCATCAAAATGAAGATTCCAACTCCGAGAAGCTTGCTTTAATCCATAAATGTGTCTTTGAAGCTTGCACACCTTCCTAGAATTCTCAGGATGAACAAACCCTTCAGGCTGTATCATATATATGTCCTCAACTAATTTCCATTTAGAAAAGAGGTTTTGACATCCATTTGCCATATTTCATAGTCATAATATGCGGCTATGGCAATGACATCCATTTGTCATATCTCATAGTCATAATATGCGGCTATGGCAATTAGAATTATAATGGATTCAAGCATGGCTACAAGAAGAAAAGTCTCATCATAATTAACACCTTGAGTTTGTCTGAAACCTTTTGCTACTAGTCGTCCTTTATAAGTATGCACATTGCCTTCCATGTCAGTTTTCTTCTTGAAAACTTATTTACATCCAATGGTCTTACCATCTTCAAGTAAATCAACCAGGTTCCAAACTTGGTTATCATACATGGATTGCATCTCAGAACTCATGGCACTAAGCCATTTATCTGACTCAGGGTTAGATACGGCCTCCTGATAAGCAGTAGGCTCATTTTGATCCATAAGAAATACCTTACTACTATCGGTAATAAGAAATTCAAATCTCCTAGGCTGGTATCTTACCCTATTAGACCTAAACGAGCCTTGTGATACCTGTGGAGGTTCAACTAGTTCAAGACTTTGTTGATCTCCCACTAGCGATTGAGTGTTTATTTGAGGTTCTTAAAATTCTTCAAGACTTACTTTATTCTCATTGTTGTCTTTTGAAATAAACTATTTTTCCATAAAGATACCATTCCGATCAACAAACATTTTGTTCTTAGTAGGATTATAAAAGTAGTATCCTCTAGTTTCTTTATGATAACCATCAAATACACACTTGGTAGATTTGGCTGATAATTTTTTTGAGATGTATCTTCGTACGAAAACCTCATAGTCCCAAATCTTAAAAAATGACAAACTTGGTCTTTTCCTAAACCACATCTCATGTGGTGTTTTATCAACTACTTTAGAAGGAACACGATTCAGTGTAAACGCGGAGTTTCTAAGGCATAACCCTAAAAGGAAATAGGAAGATATGCATGACTCATCATAGATCAAATCATATCCAATAAAGTTCAATTTCTCCTATCAAAAACATCATTCCATTGTGGAGTTGCTGGGGGAGTTAACTGTGAGACAATTCTACAGTTTCTAAGATGACCATCAAACTCTTGGTTCAAATATTCACCACCTCGATCTGATCGAAATGCTTTAATAGTTTTACCAAGTTGATTTTGCATTTCATTCTGAAATGTTCAAAACATCTCAAAATATTCACCTTTATGTTTCATGAGACACACGTAACTATATCTGTTGAAATCATCAGTGAATGTAATGAAGTATTGATAACCACCTCTAGCCATAGTGTTTATAGGACTGCATACATCAGTACATATTAGACCAAATAAATCACTTGCCCTTTCATTGTGTCCAGTAAATGGACTCATCGTCATCTTGCATAGTAAACAAGATACACATGTTTCATATGATTCAAAATCAAATGAGTCTAAATGTCTATCTTTATGAAGTTTAGAAATGTGTTTCTCATTTATGTGGCCAAGACAACAATGTCAAAGGTAAGTTTGACTTAAATCATTTGACTTGAATTTCTTTGTATTTTGTTAAGAATAAGAGTATCTGTGGACCTTTTCATGTTTATAATATAAAGAACATCACAAAAATCAACATTCGCATAGAAAACGTCTTTACGAGAAATGAAGCATTTATTATTCGCAATAATGAAATTAAAACCATCCAAATCCAAATATGAAATTGAAATGATGTTTTTGCTCAAGGCAGGGATATAATAACAATTATTTATACTAAAACAAGTCCACTAAGTAAAATTAACTTATAGCATCCTACTGCCAACGCAGCAACATTTGTTCCATTTCCAACTCGTAGGATGACTTCTCCTTTCTTTAGCATTCTACTTTTGGTGAGACTCTGCAATTTAATACAAATGTGAGATCCACACCCGGTATCTAATACCCAAGAACCACTAGTAGACAAGTTAACTTCAATAACGTAAATACCTGAAGTAGTAGTCGCACTACAGTTTTTTTTCTTTAGATCTTCAAGATAGAGATTGCAATTTCTAAACCAATGCCCAGGTGCATGGCATAAATGAAAATTTCCTTCTTATTCCTTTTCTTTCTGGGACTATGAAGTAGATGCAACATGAAGCTTGACTTGTTCCATAGGCTTTGTGACAGTTACAACAAGCCTCGGCAACTTTAGCCTTGTTTTTGCCTTTTTTCTTTAGAGCTTATAATGCCCCTAATTTTTCCAAATCTATAATAAAGTCCCGACATACAAAAATAAATTAATTAATATGCATTGTATTTGTGTATTGGTGTGACTAAATGCGTGTATTATATGATACCTAGTTTACTCAGGTGTGGAATTAGCCTAAATGAAAGAAAAAGGGAATTATTAAATGATGTAAATAAAGAATAATGACAAGGATTGTAAATATAAATGAGGGCATTAACGTAAAAGACATAAAAAATGGACTTAATGTGAGCTCTAGGATCATCGTAGCATTTAAGCTCATCTTGATGAGATGAAGGGTTGGACTTAATCCACCAAACCTTAGCTTCTCTAACAAGCTATATAAACCACTTAAAGGCTTCTAGCCACTTTTATTAGAATGAGCTACGAGAGAGTTTGAGAAAAGAACCCTAGGAAGTTTTGTTGGTGGATTTAGTAGGGGAGAGGGAACTCACATCAAGTGCACACAAAGCTAGGTAAATCATTCATCTTTCTTCTCTAATCTTCTATTCTTTGATTTAATTTTCATGTTAGGGGATGAATCATGGTGTTTAGGTTTTGGATTTGATTCATCTCTGTCATTTCTTTGATGATTTTAAAATATTGATTTCGGATTCAAATCATGTACCTTTGTTTGATTCAAAAGTGTAAGTTAAAGTTATGTTTTTAATGGAGGACTTGATTTGGATCTTTATGGTCAAATGCTTTGTAACTTCAAACGAGTGGTTTATCGATGTTTTGATCAGGTTTAGGCCCTTAGGGATCGGCGTGTGTCTCTGGGGAAGTCAGATTTTAGTTTGTGTGTTAGAATTCTGATTTCGTGTCCAGTGTCGTGCCACCGATTTGCTTACATGTTGTACGGTGTTGTCCACGGTGCTGACTAGGAATGACGAAGTCGAAATCAAGTCCAGCGATCTCCTAGCATCGTGACGCACAACATACTGCGCTGACAAATCACTGGATAATTTTTTTAGTTTTCTAAGTGATCTCGCCCAGCGCCCTATGGGTAAAACCCATGGCGCTCCGCTGAATGATTCCAGAATAAAAAAAAATTTCGCTATTTTTCAAAATTAAGTCTTATTTGCTATTTTATCAAAGTATATCACCAGGACAAGGATCGGGGCAGCGGTAACTAACCCTGAAAACCTTTGCCGCCGCTGACATTAATTCAAAAAGGGTTTTAATATGATTTTCAAGAACATTAATAATGAAATGTAAACATATACAAATGTAAAGCAAGGAGAACTGGGTTAGGAACTTCTCGAACTAGGATTGGATAGGATAGCAGCGCTACGAGGTAAGTGGGGCTTGCTCTATTATCAATCATGTCATGCTAGTAGATAAGCTAGGATTTTATTTCAGTAATTGGTCTATGAATTACTTGGAATCTGCTTGATATCTTTCATTGATATGTTGCTTATCATGTCTCTTTTTGTTACTCTATCTCTTAGATGCCTATGGAACTAATATACATTGAATGAATATACTTGGTACTGTGGTTGGAGGGTCGAAGGCATCCGGTCCCTCCTCCGATATGACTCTACAAAGTTTTGCTAGACTTGTGAACCCCAGGCTGTTTGATCCGCAGTGTGGAGGGAATGATAAGCTATGCAAGGTCAATAGGTGTTTAGACTTGTAAACCTCGTGTTTTCTAAACCGCACCGTTGGGGGAAGGATAAGCTAAAACCTACTACATGATATGACTATTGGCATTCATACTTGTGAACCTCGTGTTGCCTAAACCGCAACATTGAAGGAAGGATAAGCTATTGCCCATTGTCCAGTTGGATATATCAGTTGCCACTTCTTTGGACTCTAAAGGCATTCAGTATCATCGTTATCCTTGTTGAAGTATCGGTTGCGCATTGTTGTTCTTTTATCTCGCTATATTATTATGCTTGATTATGTATGTCTTTAATGCCCGGAAAATGATAATGGATCTTATGATTTGAGCTGTTGAAATTTAGTTCGATTTTATTACTAGGTATTACTTGGATGATCGATGGTAGAGCAGGCTTCTGCTTTACTGAGCCCGTTGATATATTTTGCTCACCCCACTATTTTTCCCCCAGGTACCTCAGCTGCTGCTTAGGACAAAGGAAAGGGCAAGACTTTAGCATATAAGCTCTTTTCTTGTTTGCAAGGACGAATAATAATTATCTATTTGCTTTCAGACTTTATGTAATAAACATGGGATTTATTTGGGTAGAAGTTTTAACCCCAGAGTCCCTGATTCAGTTTATGTTTAATTTGGTATGCAAGACTTCTACATTTAGTTCTGCATTATATTAGATAATAAAGGCTTTGTTATATTCCGCACCTACTAGATGGTTTAGTTTATTTTGTAGAATGTCATGATTTATTTTCGCAGGTTAAGGCTGACTAGATCATCGCCCGACATCACTAGGTTATCTCGAAGGGTTTGTTGATGGTTTAGGCAGGGCGGTCTAGGCCCACCGCGGTTTAAGTCGTCTCAGAGCCTTTCCTTTCTGAACAATGTTGGGTTTCGGGGATCATGCGCCGTGGAAGTTTTTGAAACCTTTTTCGAACATCCCCGAACAAATATCCTATCGATTCCATTAAATTGATGTGCCAATAAAAATCATACCTTAACAAGAACAACTCCATATCAGCCTTGTTTGGCGTTGATCGATTCTTTCAAGACGTCTGCCATACACGAACGTCCTCTATTAGAAATCCACACACAAACAGACGATCACGATCCGGAGTGCTAGCACCAAAAATCCTAGGACACAAATTCTCATAAAATTTCTCTAGGAAAAATCTCTCTCGAGAATTCCCTACAACAACAACTGTAACCCTAATGTCTTATTTATAGTACACTAGGTCGAGTTATAAAAGAACTCCATCTCCTAGTCACACTTCAAATAGAGTCTTAGATAAAGTCCAACTCTAAAAAAGATAGAGTTAGAGATAATCTACAATTACTAATACAATAAGAGTTGTGATTTATCTAAAACTTAAATAAGAATTAAAGTCATACTATAATTCCAATTAGAGTCCTATTCAAAATACAATTTACTACGAGACGAAATTTCTAGTCACATTAGAAATGTATGAGAATCTTGAATCCTAGTCAAACTAGGACATTTAATGAGAATCTTCAAAATGAACTTTATCAATTAAAATTCATTAACCCAGAAAATATTAAATCGCGCAAATCAATTCTTTGTGTGCGACCCAATAGGTTCATACAACGTTGACAGTGAACCAAAACCATTTTGGTATACAAGTCATAAGCGGTCTCTAGCAAGACATTATGACTACCCAAGTAGCATGAAGACCAATAAATCGATACAGTCTAATATACAATGTATATCATATCCTTTTGTCACGCAATATCTTTTGATTGAACATAAGACATGGAATGTCACCCTTATAGTTCAATTTACTAGTCTCGATCTCCGAGTAGAATCAAATTGTCAAGTGACATTGATCCAATCAATTCACTAGACATGGCCATTTATTAGTCTAACATATCGAGGGGCCCAATAGATATCTCTCTAAAAGAGAGGGACAAATTCCATCTTGATCACACAACATCCAAACATTAGTTGAACAATGACCAATCACAATATTTATAATCATCCGGTTAAAGACAACGTTTGATTGTATCAAATCATTGTGCTCTTAATGTTGGAGTCTCTGGTGATCTCAAGTCAAATGACTAAATGATATAACTTTCATGAGAATCACTTATGACATTAACCATGTAGTGTTCTCATAGCGGGTCGGTCTAGCATCTGTTCCCAACAGATACCCATTATCTTGATCCGTATCCGTATACGCATAATCATCACATGATTATCAATCAAGACTCATACTAGTCTTATTTTATTATTGCTCCCACAATCATAACTATCTAGGGACATTTAGAATAATACAATAATTATCCATGCAAACTATTATAAAAGAAACATGCATCTACTTATAATAGTTAAACAACGTTTACAGAATTGGCTTATAGCACATATCCCAACATCTCCCACTTGCACTAGGTCCAATCCTACATGTATCCAATACTGAGTAACCTTAATGCATTCTTAGTGGAAGAAGTATGTTTATGTATCTGCTACATTATTTGTTATTAATGTTCTACAAATCTTTACGTTCTCTCTTTTATAAGACAAAAACGCTCAAGTGATTGTTTAGATCTATAGTGTGAGTTAGGTACCATAACCTAAATTTGTCCATTGGTTTTACAATAAAAGCCGACATTATTTCCAACACTTGGAACCACACCTTATTCAATCATGAACCTTACGATCTAAACATTTTCTTTGGCTGCATCAAATGCCGCTAAAAACACAATTTTATAGGACTTGTTAGAGTGAGTTTAGAACATTTTCAACTCATTCCTACGAAGTTAACACATATCCATATTGCGATCGTTAATCTTTTATATTAATTTTAAAGTTTGCATCATGTAACCATTTACAAAACTCATATCTTTCAAACCTCTGAAAATCTAATAACATCTCTCAAGTGCTTCTGAAGTACTTAAGAATGTTATTAATAAATATTCGATGACCTTCATTGGAATCTATGATATGTATGTATGTTTTGCCCAAAGCATATGACATATCAAGTTGAGTGCAAAGTATAACATATGTGATGATTCTCATAGCTTATGCATATGAAATCTTATTCACATTGTCCCGCTCATCATTTGTCTTAAGACGTTCTTGCAGAGACTTATGATATAAGACAAGTACGAATTCTTTTAAGAATCTCATACGCTGAAACCTTTTCAGTTATTTGTCTATATAAGCACTCTTATTTAAAGCAATTAGCCTCTTAGATCTATTTTCATATATCTATATCACAAGGATATAGGCCTAATTAGCTAAGAATCTCGTTGAGAAACCTTCCTTAACCAAGACTTGACATTCTGCAGGGTTAAGACGTCGTTTCCAATGAATAATATATCATTAAAACACAGATTCAGAAAGATAATTGCGTTCCCACTAACCTTTATGTATACACAAGGTTTATCTTCGATTCAATGAATGTAATTCATTAATTATTTCATCAAAACAAAGATCCCGACTCTAATAAGCTTACTATAATCCATAAATGGATCCTTTAAGCTTGCATACCTTTCTCAAATTCTCAAAATAATCAAAAAAATCATACACATATTTAAGGAGCATAGAGCAATGCTATTTTGACATCCGTTTGTGATATCTTATAGTCAAACTATAAAGTAATGAAAATAGAATTCTAGAACTTGACCTTAGCTACCAGTGAAAATCTTATCATAATCAACACCTTGATTTAGATTGGAATTTTCGATAAGCCCATGCTTTTAAGTATGCATCTTTTCTTTTTCATGTCACTTTAACTCATTTACATCCAATGGTCATACCATCTTCAGGTAAATAATTCAAGTTCCAAACTTGGTTAACATACATGAATTAAAATTATGAGTTAATAACACTTAGTTTCTTCGTTTAATTTAGACAAGACATGTCTCTTGATAAGTAGTGATTCATTATGATCCAGTATCAAAAATGCATCACAACTATCAATAATAAGAAATTCTAAATTTCTCTGGCCAATTTCTAATTATTCTAGATTTTCAAAATATGTATGTTACTTGTGTATACTCAACTAGTTCAAAACTTTGTTGATCTTTCTAAAGTGGTTCGGTTCTCATTTGTGGCACTTGAACATTTTGAGATTTATTTTATTCCTAATAGTGTCTTTAAAATAAATACTTTACTTAGAATGACATCATTTTTTGAGCAACAAACAGTTTGTTCTCAATTATATAAAATAGTATCATAGTGTTCAACATCAATTAGACACAAAAGATTTAGGCATCAAACTTTATGTGACTTAGCTTTTTACGTAAGTCTCGCCGCCTCAAATCTCAAAAAAAAAGAGAAAAACTAGGTCTTTTTATTCCATATCATATATGGAGTTTTATCAATCACTTTAACAAAAATAAGGTTTAGTGCGAGTGCCTTGGTTTTTAATGTATAGCCTCAATAAGACATCATAGGAAAGTCTATGTGACACATCACAAATCAAATTATATCCTATATAGTTTGATTTCTCCTCTTAAAACATCATTTCTCAAATGACGTTCCTAGTGGAGTTAATTGCAAGACAATCTCACAATTTCAAAGATAGTCACTTAAACTCTTGGCTCGAATATTATCCCCCTTGATCTCATTAAAGTATCTTAATAGTTTGCCAAGTGATTGATAAGATGGTATTTATATGTATTTAGTACTTTATATTAATATATTTAATTATGTAAAGTCTCTAAAATATATATATATATATTTAATTATATTTTTTTGGTCGTTTTCAGGTGAAACGGAGTTCGCGGTTGAATTCGTGGCTGAAAAATACTTAAAATGGAGTATTTACTCGCATTGGTCAAACACCGGACAATTTGCCTTGAGTTACGTGCGTTGCGCGGTGGGTAACAGCAGACCAAGTAGACAGACCAGCAACTCTCCACCAATAGAAACTCGTCACGTCAGCGATTCTCATCACAACAGCTGCCAAGTGTCGGCTTCTCACACTCCAAGCATGTCACAATTGTTTGCATAAACCAATCACAGCATGACACCTCATCGTCCACAACTTCACACAACGGCATATGCAAACTGTTTTGTCTCGCTTCAGCTGCCAACAGATAATCCTTGAGATACGAACAGCGAACTCTTCCCATGCATGGAGCGAACTCGCGTGAACCAAACACCGCCTCCAGGTTGCCACGTGGCGCACTCTCAACCACCCGGGACGTCATTAGCAGCAGTCTTCTCCAATCAGACGCCGTCACATGGCGCACGACAGCACTCTTGACCAATGTGGTGCAGATACGTGGCAGGAACCAGTTTTCAGCCCAAAAATAGCCATACGATGCTCCTGCAACGGCGCCAAAATCTGATCACGTGTCGTGCGTGCCAAATAGAATCCGCAATCGAGTTACCAACCACAAGGGTGTAGTAGTAGTAAATATGGGGTCGAATCCATAGGACTTGAGTTTTACTCCAAGTTAACTAAAAATGGGGGATTTTTAGAAAGTTCAAGGAAATAATTAACTAAACTAGCACAAATAAAAAGTTCACAAAAATAATATCAATTAGAAGAAATCACCTAAGTCTACGGTTCCACAAGCAAGAATAAGGATTCAATGGCATTTAATGGTCCCCAATCATTCCGAAAAGTCATTAATTCAATTTCTCCTAGATTAGCTGTAACGACCCAAAAATTTGACTTGTGCCATGTGTCAGGTCAGGGTCGTTTGTGGGATCCACTCGTCGAAATGCGTATTTTCGAATCTCGGGTGGAGACTCCGAGGTAATGTGTAATATCCAAATTGAGATTAAAATGCTAATTGTTGAGCTGTTTTACGACTTGGTATACGCGGGGAATTCGGTGAGCCGAAATACGAACGAGGACGCGCCTCGAGTCGCGTGCCAACGTGAGACAGAGATAGTGGTTTTATAATGTACATTGGATATGCCTCGTGATGCGTGTAGCGCGAGTATCGAAATTTTGAAATGAGGCGGGTTGGTGCCTCAAGATGCGCGTTGCTCGGTTGTTGAGTTTGCACCGAGATTCGTGTTGCAAGAATTTCGAGGACACTTTTGCTTTGAAATTAAAGGAGAAAAAGAAATAAAATATATATATATAAATCAGATAAGAGAGAAAAAAAGAGGGGAGAGAAAGAAAAGTGAGAGAGAAAAGCAGAGAGGGAGAGAGTGATCGGGGAAGAAGAAGAAAAAGGGGCGGCGGACCAGCGGCTCACGGCGCGGATGAGCGCGGTAGTGGTCGGCTCCAGCGACCACGGCGGACCAACTCCAGCTGGCGGCGACATCGGCATCACGGCGGCTCGACTCCAGCGGCAGCAGCATCTCGCGGACCAACAGTGCAGTGGCTGATCGGCAGCGCGGAGGGCGACGACGGTGGCTCGCGGCAGGCGCTGCGGCCGTGTCGACCGGCAGCCGATGGCGGATGGCGGACCAGCGGCGCGACGCTCCGGGGCAGTGACGACGGAGATCGCGGTGGCAGCGGCAGTGGTTGCGCGGCCAGGAACTGGGCAGCGGGACGGCGCAGCCAGCGACGCCGACAGCGGCTCGGCGACGCCGGCGAGCAACGGGCCGGCGAGGCAGCGACGGCGCGGCAACGGGTCGGATCGGCAGCGATGAACCAGCGGCGACGCGACGCAACGCGGAGGACCTCACCAGCGGTGGCGGCGGCCGGCGAGCGGCGGCGCCAGCGCGAGGTGATGAACGGCGCGGTGGCGCGTTGTCGACCGGGTCGACGAAATCGCGACGACGCGATGGAGGTGAGGTTTATTTCACCTAATTGAGTTCTGATTTGAACAATTTAACTAAAATAGACCTAAAATGTCTAAATGGACACCAGGGACTAGGAGTCGGGTGTCGGGTGCGTAAATCGAGACACGAGCGAGACGTTTTGAGGTTCGCGATTTCTCGAGGTAAGTAAACCAGCTAGGGAATTATACATTATTTCATTTCTTTCCATTGGCTGTTGTTGTTTACTGTTTTGTGATAGCTTGATTGTTCACTGCGTTGTGATGATAGCTATCGTTGAAATTGTTGTCGATTGAGTGAGTCTATTGGCAAGTGAGTCATGGTTACTATTTATCTGCGATATGAGTAATTTGCTCATATGTGTGTGCTCGCAGAGCTTGCTCGCGCTGCACATATGGGGGGGGAGACAGAGATGTATATGGCTTCGCTGTCGCTGAGCGTGCTCGCCAGGGGGTGCATATACATCTACATTGGGAGGTGAAAGTACTATGCCCATATGTGTAGTTCGCAGAGCGTGCTCGCACGCACATATGGGGGGGACATAGAAGATGTATATGGATTCGCAGTCGCCGAGCTTGCTCGCCTGGGGTGCATATACATCTAAGATGTATATGAGATGTCCTGTGTGGTGCTCATATACATCTACCTTGGAGGTACCGAGGGGCTTGCCTTGCCAGTCGCAGTCGCAGAGGTTGCTCGCCTGGGGGGGGGGTGTCTCGGGTCTCACTCATTGATTGATTGGTTTACAGTCTTTTATATTCATGCGTTCTTTATTCCTTTCGTACTATTTGCATGAATTCGACTGCTTTGGATATTGTGAAATGTCTAGATCCGATAAATTTATCGTACATCTTTTTCAATTTACTCATCGTGTCTCACGTGATACACAAGAGTAAATACAGCTACCAAAGTAGTTCTATCGTAAGTAGTATAATACCACACATCAATACTCTCCTCACTTCCCAACGAAAACTTAAGTCAGGATCATCGGGTTCCACTCTAAGTTCAACAATTCCTAACTTCCGCTGGTTTATGTCTTAATGAATTGCAATTTCCTTCACGAGTCGAGTATTACAGTTTTTTATATTCATGCGTTCTTTATTCCTTTCGTACTATTTGCATGAATTCGACTGCTTTGGATATTGTGAAATGTTGTGTATATGTCCTACTGGATTTACTTACCTGGGCTCGTCATTCTTATGTTTGACTGAGTGTAGAGCCGCGGACGAGTAGAGAGGGAAGGCTTCATAGCTAGGTGAATTTATGTATATTTTGTATTTACTTTCATCTGATGATATTTACTGGGTTCCACAATTAGGTTGTCTAACTCCTTGATCTTTTTGTTGAGTTATTTAATGTATTAGTTGCTTCCGCTAAATTTTTAAATCTTGAAAAACATTAATAACTCAACTGTAAAATGTTAAATGTACTGAAAATGATGGATTTGAAGGCTGACTAGGCTCTCGTTGACCTTGCGAGATTGGCTCGGGGGTCCACGTGGGCTTAGGCCGGACGGGTCCAATTTTATGGTAAATTGGGGTCGTCACATTAGCTATGGAAAATCGACGTCCGCCAGAAATCTCTAGTTTCCCTAATCTCGATAGCTAGGACGTCCACCACTAACTACTTCCCTAATCAATGTATAACCTTAAACATCCGCCAATCGGGTTTAACACACTAATCGCAGTAATTTGGATCTATCGAAACACTAATACTAAATAACCATTTTTCTCTTCTTCTTTTTTAGTTTTATGTTACCACACCTCACTCGGTCAAAATCGGCTGGTTCATTGTTACATTTCGATCCTGAACCGGAGAGAACATTTCATAAGTGGATTAGAAAGACCCAACTTAGGCAACAAGAAGGCCAAAATCCTCTGAACATGGCTGAAAATCGCTAAATCACCATGGGTCACGCCAATCAAGAGCTTCAAGCTCTTTAAGCACAACAACCCCTCTGCATCAACTATCCGGATAATACCGGAGACTTTGAGTTGAGGTCTGGGTTCATTCACCTCCTACCATCCTTTCACGGTGGCGAGAATGAAGATCTCGTTACTTTTCTGAAAGAGTTTCAGACTAACTGCAAGTCAATGAAACCCTCCAATGCGGACGAGGACACGGTTAAGCTCCGATCTTTTCCGTTTTGCCTTAAAGACAAAGCCAAGAAATGGCTTTTCTACCTTCCGCCTGGCTGCATTAACTCTTGGAATGAGATGACAACCGCGTTTTTGAATGAATATTTCCCTGAGGATAGAGTTACTCAACTCATCAAGGATATATGCAGCATCAAAATGAGGTCGGGCGAATCATTTGATGCATATTGAGATCGCTATAAGCGATTAATTGCTAGCTGCCTGTAACATGGCCAGTCTGAGAAGGCCATAGCCCGTTTCTTCTATGTTGGCATGTCGCCCATAGAACGATGAATGATTGATAATGCGTGTGGGGGTCACATTTGAGACAAAACTCCAGCCCAAATGAATCAGTTGTATGAGGACATCGCACAACAGTCACGCCTTTATGGTGATCTTGATGCTACTGCTTACTGAAGTCTGACTGTAGGGAGTGTCTCGAGCTCCACTGACCAGAAAATTGACCAACTAACCTCCATGATGGAGCGTCTCCTCTCCTCTGAAAAAATACGAGTCAAAGCTTGTGGCTTTTATACTGCCACAAATCATGCAAATGATGAATGTCATACTCTCTTTGAGGACAATCAACAGGCCAATGCCACGAGTAATCAGTTCCAGGGACCATCTAGAGTCCTATTTGGGAATACATACAATCAAACGATGGCGAAGAACAACCTGGACTTCAGTTACGGGCCTCAAAATCAGAACTATCAGACCTTTGTCTCGAGAGGTCAACCGTTGCCTACACCCTCCAATAATTCCTCTTCACTTGAGGATATGTCGAAAGCCTTTATGGGTCAACAAAGCCAATTTATGAATGAAATGGCCCAATTCAAGTCTACCACTGAGAAATCCATCAACGAAACCAAATCAGCGGTCTGAACTCTTCAGGTTCAAATGGACCAAATGACACGGCAGAATGGACATCTCGAGGATAAGGGAAAGTTCATTCGCAACCTTACCCGAATCCTAACGCGAGTGCTAACGCAGTTACGCTCCGAAGTGGTAAAGAGCTGGAAGGACCCAAAAGGAATAATGGGTCATCTGATGCCAAAGACTAGGCAAATGAGGAAAAACACGAGTTAGTAGTGACCCCGTCTATCCCTAAATAGATGGTAACTACTCAAAAGGAAGCACCACCCACATTCAAGGTCAAACCTCATTTTCCACAACGACTCATCTTAGATAAGAAAAATAGGAAGAGAAAGAAATTCTCGAGACCTTTCGGCGAGTGGAAATCAATATTCCACTCCTCGACGCTCTGAAGCAAGTCCCTAGGTACGCAAAGTTTCTTAAGGAACTATGCACTAACAAAGGGAAACTCAAAGGCAACGAAAAAGTCCAAATGTGATAAACCGTCACGGCTATCCTACATAAGAAGTTGCCTCTTAAATGCAAGGATCCTGGGATGTTCTCAATACCTTGTGTTATAGGTAATATAAGCATTCAGAGGGCTATGTGCGACCTTGGAGCTTCCATTAATGTCATGTCATTGTCTATTTATGAGACATTGCATGCAGGCCCATTAGAGGATACTGGTATTGTCATTCAGTTGGCAGACCATTCAGTTGTTAGACCCATAAGTGTTCTCGAGGACACTCTAGTCTGAGTGAACGAGTTTGTATTTCCTGCTGACTTCTACGTGGTAGATACGAAGGAGGAGCCATTCCCCAATGCTTCGTCAGTACTCTTAGGACGTCCGTTTTTGAAAACGGCGAAGAAGAAGATAGATGTTGATGATGGATCTCTTACCATGGAGTTTGATGGTTAAGTCATCAAGTTTAACATCTATGATGCGATGCGATACCCCAGCGATGTGTCATCTGTGGTGTGTACCATGGACTGTGTGGATCCACTCGTTGAGCAGACCTTGCTCACGAGTGGCGATAATGAAGTTAAAGTAGTGTTAGAGAATCATCTCGACACTACTCATATCCACAAAAGTGTTCTGACCCTCGATACTGATGTCGAGGATGTTTTTTTTTTTTTGAGTTGGATTCATTCCAACCCCTACCCCCAAGTGTCTATTATTTGGAGTTACCTACTTCTGAATCCGAACTTTCTCCCTCCTTGGTTAAAGCTCCCACACTTGAGCTGAAGCCATTACCTGAGCACCTAAAGTATATGTTTTTGGGTGAGAATGACACACTCCCTATGATCATCTCGGCCAAACTTACACATTTGGAGGAAGAGAGGCTCCTTCGAGTACTCCGGGAGTTTAAACAGACTATTAGGTGGACCATAGAGAATATCAAAGGTTTGAGCCTTTCCACTTGCATGCATCATATATATATGGAAGAATGGTCAAAACCTACGAGAGAAGCCCAAAGGAGCCTCAATCCGCTTATGATGGATGTCGTGAAGAAGGAGATACCGAAGCTCCTTGATGCTGGCATGATTTACCTCATCTCTGATAGTAAATGGATAAGCCATATCTAGGTGGTTCCTAAGAAAATGGGAGTCACGGTAGTCACCAATTCACATGGTGAGTTGGTTCCAACCTGCATTCAAAATGGATGGTAGGTATGCATTGACTACAGGAAGTTAAATGCTTCCACCGGGAAGGATCACTTCCCCTTACCATTCATTGATCAAATGTTGGAGAGACTAGCAGGTCGTTCTCATTACTATTGTCTTGACGGTTATTTCGGTTTTAATTACATACCGGTAGCGCCTGAAGACCAGGAAAAGACGACCTTCACTTATTCGTTTGGAATTTTGCCTATCGGCATGCCCTTTGGGTTATGCAATGCACCTGCCACCTTTCAAAGGTGCATGGTGAGTATCTTCTCAGATTTTGTTAAGCATTTTATTGAGGTCTTCATGGATGAATTTACTGTTTACGGTGATTCATTCGATAGTTGTCTCATCAATCTGACAAAGGTACTCAACAGGTGTATCGAGAAGAACTTGGTTCTGAACTATGAAAAATGTCATTTTATGGTGGACCAAAGTCTTATTTTGGGACACATTGTCTCAGCCAGGGGCGTAGAGGTAGACCAAGCTAAAATTGATGTTATCAAGAAACTTCCATACCCTATGAACGTGCGGGAGATTAGATCTTTGCTTGGAAATGCCGGTTTTTACCGTCGTTTCATCAAGGACTTTTCGAATATCGCATAACCCCTATGTCATTTACTCCAAAAGAACGTACCTTTTGAGTTTGATAAGGCATGTAAGAGTGCATTTGATGCACTGAAAGACTCACTTACTAGCACACATGTGATTCATGCCTCTAATTGGGAGCTTCCATTTGAAATTATGTGTGATGCTAGTAATCATGCAGTGGGTGCAATCTTAGGATAGAGAGTCGAAAGAGCTTCACATGTCATTTACTATGCTTCTCCGACTCTAGACGCGGCTCATATGAACTACACCACTACTGAGAAAGAGCTCCTTGCCGTTACCTTCGCACTTGAGAAGTTTCGGCCTTATCTCTTGGGAACCAAGGTTATCATTTACTCTGATCATGCTGCCTTGAAGTACCTGTTGAGTAAAAAAGATGCCAAACCTAGGCTCATTAGATGGATACTCCTACTACAGGAGTTTGACATCACAATCAAAGATAAAAGTGGTGCAGAGAATCTAGTCGCAGACCATCTCAGTAGAATTGAGAATGGTGAGCGTCCTACCCCGTTTAAGGATGATTTCCTTGACTAGTATATTTATGCTATCATGGAAGATCTCCCCTGGTACGCCGATTTTGTGAACTATATCACATCGGTCGAGCTATCTCCCCACCTTTCGAAGGCTCAGAAGAATAAAGTTAGGAGCGATGTTAAGTACTATGTATGGGATGACCCGTACTTATGGAAATTCTGCTCCGACCAGGTTGTCTGGCGTTGTGTTCCTCAGACTGAGAGTCACTCCATATTGGCTTTTGTCATACTTACACCTACGATGGCCACTTCGATCCTGGTCGGACAGCTAGGAAAGTTCTTGAGAGTGGGTTTTATTGGCCCACTATTTTCCATGATTCATACATGTTTACCAAGACTTGTCCTAACTATCGAAAATTGGTAACCTTGGTCATCGGGACGAAATGTCACTTACCCCGATTCATATTTGTGAGATATTTGACGTATGGGGTATAGACTTCATGGGACCGTTTCTAGTGTCATTTGGTAATGCTTACATACTCTTGGCAGTGGACTACGTGTCTAAGTGGGTGGAAGCTAAGGCTACATGCACTAACGACTCTAAAGTGGTATGTGAATTCCTCAAATCGAAGATTTTCACAACATTTGGTACCCCACGTGCCCTGATCAGTGGTAGAGGCACTTACTTATGCAACCGTATGGCTGAAAGCCTTCTGAGCATCGAATATTTTCTTAACATTTGGTACCCCACGTACAATGTCACTCATCGAACGTCTACAGCGTATCATCCCCAAATGAGTGGCCGGACAGAGGTCTTTAATAAGGAGATCAAATCCATCTTGAAAAAGATAGTGAATCATACTCGTAAAGATTGGAGTACACGTCTTGATGCAGTTTGGGCTTACCGAACGGCGTTTAAAATGCCAATTGGGATGTCCCCACATCGCCTTGTGTTTGGTAAAGCTTGCCACCTCCCAGTCGAGCTCTAGCATAAATCCTAATGGGCTGTGAAACAACTTAATATGAAGCTGATGAAGTAGGAAAAAAGAGAAAGCTCACTCTCCAAGAATTGGAGGAAATCAGGAACGACGCGGATGAAAATGCGCGGATTTATAAAGAACAAACGAAATCGTTCCATGATAGCAATCTCTTTACGAGTGTTGGTCAGAAAGTGCTTTTATTTTAACCACATCTTAAGATTTTTGCAGGTAAGCTGAGATCGAGGTGGACAGAACCATATGTTGTGACTGCAGTGTATGATCACGGTGCAGTGGAGATTTAGAGTTTGGAGACTGGTAATGCTTTCAAAGTGAACGACCACAGATTGAAGATTTTCTATGAAGACTTCCCGAGCCATAATGTGGAGGTCGTCTCACTTGCAACGCTAGTCTATACTGATTGACAGACTCAGACCAAGTCGAGCCAACGGCTTTAACCAAAAGCGTTACTGGGAGGCAGCCCAAACTTTGATAAGTATCATTTGGTTTATTTATTTTTCGTATTTTTTATCATTTTGCATGAATTTGTATCATTTCCTTCATATTTCTTTCTCATTTCATTAGGATTTGATACACTTTCATGCATATATGTATCTAGTATAGTTTTATTTTTTATTAGTTATTTAGAGTCACCCGAAACTTTGTTCATGCCTTTGGTTGTGGATGAGTAAATTACAGTTGCCTTTTTTACTTGAAACTTATAAAAAATTAGGAGAAACACTCAATCGAGTCCGTAGCTCAGCATTTTAATGATTTCATCATTAAGGACTTAGTTGATGGTTGGACTTTGTGCTAGATAATGAAAGGGAGTAGACAGTCAGACTTATGCAAATATTGATATTTTGACCCACATTGAGGGATTTGCTTGATTATAGTGAAAGTGAGAATGGCTAACATGAGTTTTTCTAAAAAATAGAAAGTCCCACAGGTTTCCACAGGAAATGGAGCAGGGAATCTTGTGGTGGAAAAAGTGAGAAAAGTGGTCCACATGAAATGTAGCAGGGATCGTACTACTTGAAAGAGAAATTTGAGGAAAAATAGAGAAAATAAGATGAATAAAGGAGGAAGTTATGAAAACTCCTCAAATAAAAGATTTAGCTCGAGTGCTTTCACTTGATTAAGTAAGATTTTAAAATTGCGTGCTTGAATGTATAGACCAAGAAAACTCGTGAGTAGTTGATGGCCTTTGTCTTGACCAGATCTATGTTTTTAAAGTGTGATCTTAATTGTGTTTGAGTTGCGAGTCTTGACATATCATAACTTCGGAATTTTATGATTACTTGTTAATTTGGTGGCTATGTAAATCAAAGGGACTCCATGAATTTTGAATCGGGTGTAGGTATAGGTATAGGCATAGGTTAGTTTAGTTTGTCTTATCATTTACACATTTGCTCGGGACGTGCAAAGTCCTAAGTTAAGGGGTATTTGATAAGATGGTATTTATATGTATTTAGTACTTTATATTAATATATTTAATTATGTAAAATCTCTAAAATATATATTTAATTATATTTTTTGGTCGTTTTTAGGTGAAACGGAGTGCGCGGTTGAATTCGTAGCGAAAAAATACTCAAAATGAGGTATTTACTCGCAGTGATCAGACGCCGGACAATTTGCCTCGAGTTACGTGCTGCGCAGTGGGTAGAAAAGGAGACAACAGACCAAGTAAACATACAACAGCTCTCCACCAATAGAAACTCGCCACGTCAGCGGTTCTCATCACAGCAGCTGCCAAGTGTCGGCTTCTCAAACTCCAAGCATGACAATTGTTTGCAAAAACCAATCACAGCGTGACACCTCATCGTCCACAACTTCACACAACAGCACTGCAAACAGTTTTGTCTCGCTTCAGCTGCCAAACAAATACTCCTCGAGATACGAACAGTGAACTCATCCCATGCATGGAGCGAACTCGCGTGAACCAAACACCGCCTCTAGGATGCCACGTGGCGCACTCTCAACCACCCGGGACATCATTAGCAGCGGTCTTCTCCAATCAGATGCCGAAACGTGGCGCGCGACAGCACTCTCGACCAATGCGGTGCAGACATGAGGCAAGAACCAATTTTCAGCCCATAAACAACCATACGATGCTCCTCGGCGCACGTGTTACAAGACCAACTCTAAAATTAGTTTTTCTCACCTCTAGAGAGCAATTTTTAGCGGTTTTTTATATTATGAACTAGGGTATTCATACGAGGAGTCGACATTAAAGCCGCCACACACAACTTTTCATACTTCGAGATTGTAAAGATGATGTTCGGCTAGACCAATCTTCGCCTAGGTCGAAGGGGAAACAAGTGGGATTCATGATTCACCGCAAATACTATGTGAGATCTATGATTTTATTTAATTTCATTTAATTTCTTCTATTTCATTGTTGTCGATTTTAAAGTATATGGTTTAGATCTATGGTGTGTATGTGGCCAGTGCATGTTTTTAGGTGGACAACCTATAGTTGTTCGGACTATTAGTAACCGTGTAATTGTGCTTTTGGATCAATAAAGTGACGAACACTCACCCGTTTGCCGTCAAACCCTTTCAGTTCTTGAGTGTGCAATAATTGAATCTATGTTAAATCGGAAGCGGATGCGATCCGGTTATTTAGGATTAGTGTTCCCACATATCCAAATTACTGCGATTAGTGTGTTAAACCCGATTGGCGGATGTCTAGGGTTATACATTGATTATGTAAGTAGTTAGTGGCGGACGTCGATTTTCCATAGTTAATCTAGGAGAAATTGAATTAATGACTTTTCGGAATGATTGAGGACCATTAAATGCCATTAAATCTTGATTATTGCTTGTGGAACCGTAGACTTAGGTGATTTCTTCTTTATATTATTTTTGCGAACTTTTTATTTGTGCTAGTTTAGTTAATTATTTCCTTGAACTTTCTAAAAACCCCCCATTTTTAGTTATCTTGGAGTAAAACTCAAGTCATGTGGATTCGACCCCGTATTTACTACTACTACACCCTTGTAGTTGGTAACTCGATTGCGGGTTATATTTGGCACGCACGACACATGACTAGTGATTTTTTTTCTTATACTCATTTTGAAATGTTCATAACAATTCAAAATTATATCTTCTTGATAGGATTTGTAATTCATTAAAAAATGAACAATTTCATTATATGAAAAACAAAATCTGTTCTTTAAGGCTTTCTTTAGAATTTGGCAAAGTCTAGCTCACAACTAAGGTTTCTGTGTTCGACACAAACACCTTTTGTAGCAACCTTTTGTAGCTTTTACCTTCCCTTTATCTTTCTTTATTAAATTCCTTTATGTTACGAACCATCAAATATATATATATATATATATATATATATATATATATATATATATATATATATCTAAGGCCCTTTTTATTATTTTGTCTTACAATTTTAAACATCATATGCAATTGTAAACAGTGTTCTCCATGTCTTTCAAATTATGTAGTTTAAAATTATTTTGATGAATTATAGATCAAATCTACTGCCAACTTTTGGCACATGGAGATTCAAGCCTTTTGAGATAATTAATATAGTTCTTTCATGTTCCAAACATAAAGACATATTAATAGTTCTCAACCATTTTACAAGAATCTATGAATTTTACAATCTTATGCCCTTCCCGTGTGACTTACTGTTGGAACATTTCCTTAAGTGTCACTGTCATGTCATTAGTTTTCACGACCCGGATCTTTCCTAAAGTCCGATTTTATATTTGCTAACATGACATATAATCCTTGTACTAATAGATGGTAGTTTAAAAGAATTATTAATCTAAGACATACATCCTTGTTTTATGATTGATAACATTTATCAATTTTCTAATCAAAACGGGGAAATTAGTCTTACAAATTATTTTATCCTTATCAAGGATTGATCGCAGTTACTCTGGATTAGTGTTACTAGAAGTTTAACATCTACACCGAGAAAATTATGCAGAATAATTTATTAGTGAGTAATTAAACTCCCACTAAATCAATAACTCTTGTAAATATTAATTTAGTGGTATAAAATCCATATTTCACTTAATTTTGAGACAGCTAAGGCATGCCACTCAAAATCAAGTAATTTAGGTAGGTAAGCATTACCAATTGCATCATATGCAACTCTTAGGTTCTTTATGAGACCTAGACATCATATGTCACAACATGTTACGTCTCATCTATGCCTAAAGCCCAAAATCGTTTTAATAGCTTTATTAAGTCAAACCAATTTAAAACATCCAGGTAACCATTACCCAGCTTGCCTTACCAAGATAACACAATACACCCTGCGAATGCATACCCATATTGATGTGATCGAGGCCTTGACAAGTGTTTAAAATGGGCGACATTAACTCAAAATTCTAATCGAGGGATTTTTTATCAAGTTTTATGATCCATGTAGTGTTTTTACAATGATTAATTCTAGCATCTATTTAATTATGGAATATCATATATACCAAATATGCATAGAATAAAGATCGTTTATATAAAACAAGAATAAACATCTTCATATATCAACAAGGCATCATAAAACAAATCAAGGAAATTAAATACTTTAAAATCTTCCAAGTGCATGAAAGATTATATTTTCATTAATCTCATTAATTAAATATATCTCAATATAATTTTTATCGGAGTCTATTTAATTAAAACCCCTTTTAATCAAATATTTTAATTAATATTAATATCAGTCCCACTAATTTAAATTGATATTAATTCAGTTAAAACACCTTCAAATTAAATTAATTCAATCCAATTAATGAACAATAACCCCATTTAATTAATGATAATTAATCAATTAAAACTTCTTTCAATTAATATATATTACTCAATTAATATAAATAAAGTTGTAACCTTATTACAACTTGGAATGGATAGCCTAAATGGCTAAGGCACTCAAACGTGTTTGAGGTATAGGGATCGAATCCCAGTTCCTAAAAACTCTCCTTTTATTTGTAATCCTATTACAAATAATATAAGCCATTATTTTGTAATATATTTGTAATCCTATTACAAATAATATAAGTCATTATTTTGTAATCCTAATACAAATAAGATAAGTTTTGCTTGCTAGTTGGAGTGGTTAAGCTCTTCAACAGGAGGTTTGATGTAATAGGATCGAATCCTACTCTCATAAAAAGTCCTTTTATTTTATTTTGTAATTCTATTACAAATAGATTTGCCTTTAAATATAATTTGTAATCTTGTTACAAGTTGAATTGCTAGCTGGATGGCTAAAGCATTCCAAAAAGAGTTGAATGGCTAGGGATCGAATCCCACTTAGCCAAAATCTCTTTACTTTTTTTATCAATATCATATCTTTCATATCCCATACAACCACCAACATATTAAATTATACATATCTATGTACACAAATAGTGAGATCTTATCCGCTAAATTTGATGCGCACATGTTTTGTGCATGTATGTGCATGACAGTGTGAATACATCAACTACACCATGCCGATTCTTTCACACTTTTGCATATAGATTAATTCTATTAAACGCAATGATGCAACTATATATATAAAATATCATGATTGTCTTATATATCATATATATCAAAATGGGCACATTACAGTTTAACTAAATCAAGCCCAGTGGCTCTGATACCACTGTTAGGTTTCGGGGATCATGCGCAGCGGAAGTTTTTGAAACCTTTTTCGAACATCTCCGAACAAAGATCATATCGATTCCATTAAATTGATGTGCAAATAAAAATCATACCTTAACAAGAAACCCATGTCTGCCTTGTTTGGTGTTGATCGATTCCTTCAAGATGCTGCCAGAGACGAACGTCCTCTATTAGAAATCCACACACAAACGGACGATCACGATCCGGAGTGCTAGCCCCAAAAATCTTAGGGCAAATTCTCACAAAATATCTCTAGGAAAAATCTATCTCGGGAATTCTCTACAACAACTGTGACCCTAATGTCTTATTTATAGTACACTAGGTCGAGTTTTAAAAGAACTATATCTCCTAGTCACACTCCAAATAGAGTCCTAGATAAAGTCCAACTCTAAAAAAAATAGAGTCATAGATAATCTACAATTACTAATACAATAAGAGTTGTAATTTATCTAAAACTCAAATAAGAATTAAAGTTATACTATAATTCTAATTAGAGTCCTATTCAAAATAGGATTTACTAAGAGACAAAATTTCTAGTCACACTAGAAATGTATGAGAATCTTGAATCCTAGTCAAACTAGGGCATTTAATGAGAATCTTCAAAATGAATTTTATCAAATAAAATTCATTAACCCAGACAATATTAAATCGCGCAAATCAATTCTTTGTGTGCGACCCAAAAGGTTCATACAACGTTGGCAGTGAACCAAAACCATTTTGGTATACAAGTCATAAGCGGTCTCTAGAAGACATTATGACTACCCAAGTAACATGAAGATCAATAAATCGATACAGTCTAATATACAGTGTATATCATATCTCTTTGTCACGCAATATTTTTTGATTGAACATAAGACATGGAATGTTGCCCTTATAGTTCAATTTACTAGTCTCGATCTCCGAGTAGAATCAAATTGTCAAGTGACATTGATCCAATCAATTCACTAGACATGGCCATTTATTAGTCTAACATATCGAGGGGCCCAATAGATGTCTCTCTAAAAGAGAGGGACAAATTTCATCTTGATCACACAACATCCAAACATTAGTCGAACAATGACTAATCACAATCTTTATAATCATCAGGTTAAAGCCAACGTTTGATTGTATCAAATCATTGTGCTCTTAATGTTGGAGTCTCTGGTGATCTCAAGTCAAATGACTAAATGATATAACTTTCATGAGAATCACTTATGACATTAACCATGTAGTGTTCTCATAGCGGGTCGGTCCAGCATCTGTTCCCAACAGATACCCATTATCTTGATCCGTATCCGTATACGCATAATCATCACATGATTATCAATCAAGACTCATACTAATCTTAATTTATTACTATTCCCACAATTATAACTAACTAGAGACATTTAGAATAATACAATAATTATCCATAGATACTATTATAAAAGAAACATGCATCTACTTATAATAGTTAAACAACGTTTACAGAATTGGCCTAGGGCACATCCCCCAACAAACCATCAATACATTAGTAATGTATTTTCTTTACATTCTGCTCAGCAGTTTTAAGCATCAAATGCAACTTTGAGATAGACTTCTCCATATTATTCATGTTATAGTTCATCACAAATTGTGAATAACTATCAGGCAATGAATTCAAGATCAAATCCGTAGCCAACTCTTGGCTTATAAGAAATTTAAGTCTGTCAAGATGGTCAATATAGCCTTCATTTTCAGAACATGAGGACTAACTGACGCACCCTCAACCACTTTGCAAGAATGAAGGTTCTTGACTGTCTCGAACCTTTCTTACCTAGCTTGTTGTTGGAACATTTCTTTTGGCATCGTAGCCATGGCGTAAGCTTCCATATGTTCTATGTCCTTCTGAAGTTCAGGAACCATGGTTGCCAACATAATGCATACAACATCAGTTGAGTCATTGACATGCTTATTATGTGCATTTTTCACGGCTCTCAAAGAATTGGCTGGTGGTTCCTCAGGAATAGGATTATCCAGGACATACAACTTGCGTTCATGCTTAAGAACAATTCTCAAGTTTCTAAACCACTCAAGAAATTTTGTTCCGAACAACGTATCCTTCTCAATGATGGATCGTTGTGACTAGGGATTAGTGTGATTTGAAGAAACCATAGATCTACAACAAAATTATGCAAAAGTTCATTTTAGTATAGAGGAATAAACTCCCACTAAATTAACGACCCTCTTGAAAACGCTATGTTAATTTAAGGGACTAAAATCTATGTTTCACCTAATTCCAAGATAGCTTAGACATGACACTTTGAATTAGGTTATTTATGTAGGTACCAATTACCAATTACATCATATGTAACTTTTAGTTGTTTTTATGAGATTATGACATCTTATGTCTTAGCATTTTTTTATCTCATCTAGTGCCTAAAGCCCAAAATAGTTTTGATAGTTTTATCAAGTCTAACAATTTCAAACAATATAGTAACCATTACTCAACTTCCCTCACCAAGATAACACAATACACTCTACAAAGGCACACCCATATTGATGTGATCGAAGCCTTGACAAGTGTTTGAGAATGGATGACACTTGACTTAAAATTTGAAAGATGGATTTTTATTTGTTTTAATGATCTTAATTAAACAAGATAAATATCATATATTACAATGCATGAATAATCACTAAACAAGTTAGGAAATTTTACTAATATTGACTATTATACGAATTTTCTTGCGCTACGAACAGTTAAAGGTGCTTCTGCTGGCCGGTCAACGAATGGGGGTATATGAAGGCACCGCCCCTGTTTTTTTCTTAGACAACAAATTTCAACTCCGAAAATTGAAAATCGCCTAAAATTTCTCATTATTTTAGTCAATCAAATTAACTAAAGTTGCCCCTTATTTTAATTTCGAAAACTATTAATTAAAAGTTTTTAATTAACTCAGACCCACCTTTAACTTAAAATCTTATCATAATCCAATTAGAATTTAAGATACTTTGAAACCTTATCCAATATAAATTTGTTATATATCTCACCTATCTTATAGGATTTGTAATTCTTATTCGATTACAAGTTTATCATTTAAGAGGAATATATTTCAAAGATAACCACAATGAGATATATGTTCAGAATCAATTTTGAAATATGAAGCATGCATTCAACATCAAAATCATATTAACCTAATCATGATTTCTATCATGGAGATATACATAATTATTTAATACTATCATGAATCAAATCATGCATATGTATCAATATACATGAATTAATAACATGCTTTAAAACCAATTCTTGATAACAATTATCACATAACATATATGTATATCATACATATACATAAATCAAGATCATGTTTTCACATATATATCATATATACATAAGAGAAAACATGCAAACGTTTAATAGAACCGAGCCTAAGGCTCTGATACCACTGTTGGGTTATGGGGTTCATACGCAGCTAAAAATTCAAAACAATTTTAAAAAATCCCAACGAGATCGAAAATAAGTTCCATTAAAGTAGATCTAAAGAGTAAATCATACCTTAATCTGTGATTTTCTTCTGTGATTGTTCGATCTCCAAGACGTTCAAGCGCGCGTCCTCTATCGGGAATCCACACACGAATGGTGACCACAATTTGGAGTGCTAGCCCTAAGAGAGATTGAAAACGTTTTTCTTTCTCTCCAAAAATTCAAAGAACTTAAAATTTGCAAAAACAAAAATCTTATCTCGTTTTAGGGTTTCACCATTTATTTATATGTGTAGATAAACCATCACTTAAAATCCTATTCGTAATACAACTATTGTATTTAAGCAGTTTAAACAAATTACACATATGCTCATATTAATAAGTTATCATATAACAAATCGTAAGATCTTTTATGTCATGAATTTTATCATAAAAAATTCATTACTCTGGACCAATTGAAAGTGCGCAAAGTCATTCTTTGTGTGCGACCCAAAAGGTTCATGCGACATTGGCAATAAACCAAAACTATTTTGGTACACAAGTCATAAGCGGTCTCTAGCAAGGCATGAGTACCCAAGTAGCATGAATATCCAAATCAATACAACCTAATGAATAATATATATCATACTCTTTTGTCGTGCGATATCCTTTGACTAAACATAAGGCATGGAAAATCATCCTTGATGTTCAATCGTAATAGTCACGATCTTTAGGTAAATAAAAAACATCCAAGTAACATTGATCATATCAATTCACATGGACTTGGTCATTATCAGTCTATCATATTAAGGGATCCATTGATATCTCTCTCTATACGAGAGTGACAAATTCTATTTTAATTACACATCTTCACATATTATTCATATGGTAACCAATCACAATCTTTATAATCGTCCGGTTAAAGACAACGTTTAATCGTATCAAATTATCATGCTCCTAATATTGAAGTCTATAGTAATCTCAAGTCGAATGACTAATTGATATATCTATCATGAGTAACACCTATGACTCAATCCATGTGGTGTTCTCATAGTGGGTCGGTCCAGTACCTTGTTATCTAACAAATATTCATGATCTCGATTCATATCCTCATACGCATGATCATCACATGATCATCAATCAAGATTCACACTAATATTAATTCATTATAGTTTCCAGTAAAATGATCGACTAGAGACTTCTAAGATATTTCAACAAATACACATGGATCTTACTATAAGGTAAACATGTAATCACTTATAATAAAACAACAAATAAAAACCTCAATTTTATTAACTAAAATTATAAGATAAACAATATTTGTAGATTGACTTAGGGCACATGCCACAACAGTTGGGAACTAATCTTGTTCTATTGCCCAACTTGCCTGCAAGTTATCTCCCAACTTACACCCTATGATGAGAGATATCTCCCCACCACCCCTAGAGAGTTATCTCCCAAAAGTTGTGGACACAATTACCATTCATTAATGACCCTTTTTATTATCTATCTCTCTCTTGTTTGAATGCTATTTATGTCAATTTATATATTTTATTATTTAAAAATTTAAAAATTCCCTGCAAGTTTAAAGTTGAACCGAACATGAAAATATTAACTCGAATGAGTTAACTCCGAGGAGATAACTCCAAACTAACATTGTAGATTAGAAAAATTAACCAAACGAGGACTTCATTTTTTTATAAATAAAAGTTGTTTAAGAACCAAAAGATATAAAATATATGAAGAATAATGTAATTGTAATTCTCATAATAACTAAAAATTGTAATCTTCGATTAAAAATATGAAAGATAAAAATACCTACAGTAAATTACTATGAATCTATATTTATTTATTTTATAAATAAAAGTTGTTTAAAAATCAAATTATATAAAATATATTAAGAATGATGTAATTATAATTTTTATAATAACTAAAAACTGTAATCTTCGATTAAAAATATGAAAGATGAAAAATACCTACACTAAATTATATATAGCTATTATATTTTATTTTTAAAAAAACTAAAAAAGTTTTTATTATGTAAAAAAAAATTGCAAACAATGTACTTAGGCTATTAATTAGGATAGTGATATAAATTGGGCTAATGAAAGTACTTAGGAAACAATGTACTTATATTAGTAATTATGATATTGATACTAATTGCGCTAATGAAAGTACTATTAGGCTATTAATTAGGCAAACTAATTAATATACCAAAACATTTCAAATCTATGTAGAGTTGACATATTTCAGCAATGTATATAGCTTTCTTATGTACTATATATTGACATGTGTCAACAATCTACATAGCTTTCTTTTATACTATATTACACACACACACACCATGGGAACTATAAAAATACCACATTTAGGAAAATGCTAGAATGACACCCTAAATGACACTTCTATGACGTGGCATGCGGGTCTTACGTAAAAATGTAATGTGACATGCTAACCGACATCCATGGGATCCATCGTACGCGCTTCGAGGTACACACCATGCGTATTATGCATAGAAACTATTTTGCGCACACTCATTTTTACGTGGGACCCACACGCCACGTCATAGGGGTGTCACTTAGGGTGTCATTTGGAGTGTCATTCTAGCATTTTTCCCACATTTACAACTATTGAATTTTAATCCAACACATTAATCTATGAGTCATAAATACAAAAAACATTTAATGCGCGACACATTTTGAGGCATTCACATGACATAGATATATATTTGAGCTTCATTGTAAAATTTTTATATATATATATATATATATATATAGCTTATGAAAATCTGTAACGCCCACATTTTTAATTTGATGATTAATCGATAATCTTAAATTATTAGTAGTTAATACCTGACCAAGAGTCGCGGTTATTTGAAATACTCGAACATCTATAAAAGAAACATAAAATAATTTCAATTGTGTTTGGCGCGCTGCTATGTGTATTATATAGTATCGCAACATTATTTCGACTTAATTAAATTAAATTCATGCGACGATGAGACCTTATGCTATTAATTAATTGAAAAATAGCTAAAAAATGGTTCAAACATGGGTCGCGTATGCTAAGCGCGTTGAGTTTGGGTCATAAAGTGACCGGAATGGTTATGGACCCTTAGATCTATTTTTAAGTGTGTCGTATTGACCCTTAGTCTTAAGCGTTGTTCAAATCGAGGAAGGGATTGAGAGGTGAGATTGGTTCACTTAAAAAAGAGAGAATAAATAAAAAAGGGGTTAAAACCTTATGTCATCTCAACACACACAATGCACAACATCAAGAAAAAAAGCACAAGAGAGGAGCGGTCATGGAGGAGGAGCCCGCGGCTCCGGCGAGAAGCTCACCGGCGGCAGCGCGGCTCCGGGGAGGACGACGCGGAGGCAGTGGTGCTTACGGTTCCGGCAAGGAGTTGGTTGTTAGGGGTGTTAGCACAACACAAAGATAAGGAAGATAGAACAAGAGAAATTGTTTAAGAGCCTTGAAAGAGATGTGTTTGCTTCGATTTGTAGAAAGAGTATAGATCTATGCTAGATTGGAAGTCTTGAAGGAAATTCGGAGTTGGGAAACTCTATTGAAGGCTATGGTGAGATTCTAACCCTCCCATTTCTTGTCTTTAACATGGTTCTAATTTTTGTTTGAGATATAACTTGATATTTTATTATGGATTCTTAACTCTTGTGAATGATTCAAGTGATTTAGGCAAATTTGGTATTGAGTTGAGCAATACTTTTTCCCTACCTATCAAGTGTTTGACAAAATGTCTCAAAGAAAGTCTAATTGTTTTCTTTCAAGTTTTGAAATGGTTTAGTTAATTTGCATTGAATTTTATAAAAACCCTTTTGAATCACATAAAATGTGTTTGATGAAATGTCTCAAATGAGCCATACTTATTTCCTTTAAACTTTAATGCAAGGACTTGTGATTGGTGGTGGTAAATCTTGAATTCTAATTGAATTCTATGGATTTTGGCAAAGAAATGAGTTATGGACTTCAAATAGGGTGCTATGCAACTTTAATTTTATTTTAAATAAATGGTTGGTCCAATTTAACTTAAAAAATGTCTTGCATTGGTTCATATGGATAATACTTGATTTATGAACTTCAAATTTGCCTTTGAAAATGTAAAATGTTATTTAAATACGGTTGAACTCCTTTGAAATAGACTTAGTCTTTATTTGTTGAATATAGATGACATTAATAAATTTGGGTTGGTTTTGAGCTTAATAACATGCTAGCAATTCTCAAAAATGAACTTAACTTATTCAAGTTGTGAATTGCTAGCAAAAATGAGTGAATTTGTGGTTTTAAGTTGAACTTCACTTTTATTTAAAGGTTTGGTTCCCTTTTCCTTGTGATGAGTCGACTCGAATCTTTTAAATTGGGAAATTTAAGTTTTACATAATCTTCCATGTTTTGCTTTAATGCATTCTTATTTTACTCGAAAATCGTTGGTTTTGATTTCAAGTGTTAATTATTGATTTTGGAGTCATGAGCGGCCTAAGCTGGAAGTAAGGAGTAGTGGTTTGATAGTGTCGAACCCTTTGAAAACCATTTATTTGGGTCAAATGCATTTAGAAGAGTTTGAACGTAATGCATACATGAAAAATTATAAATTTATTTTACTACCACATGAGAGTAAGCTATGGTACTTAAGAATTATAATTGGTAGATTCATGAACCACGGAACAATACTTTGATGTAGCAAGTGGTCCTTGAACAATTAAAAGTAGTCTAAATGACTTTGTTGTACATATGGTGAATGTAGATGCACAGGGACTCAACTAGGCTATTCGAATGATTGATTTGACGTGGTGATTTGTGCGATTGTATTGTAAGTAAACCAGTAAAAAATTCAATATTAATTCTTTTCATTTCCTTGCATATTTTGATAAAAATGATACCTATTGTTGGAAATTACTTCCTACCGTGTGACTTAAGGTCTAAGTGGTCGAGTTGAGTCGTTGTTTACTCGTGGGTTGAGCATTCGAGTTGCGCTCGTGGCTCCTAGATTAAACTGAATCCTCTGAGTGAGCATCCGCCATGTGTCATGGCTCCTCACAGGACTTCATGGATTCCATTGCGGTTGAGCATCCGACTGCGACTGTGGCTCCCTTTGGAATTTTCTCGGGCTGCGGCTCAAGTGAGCCGACACTGCCGAACGGATTTGGTGTGGTTGAAGCGGACTTAGTCCCGTCGTACCAGTATTTGACACTTACACGTTTTAAGTGTCTTTGAGCCTACGTGTAGAGTGTCACGACCACTTACGCGCCTATCATTTGTTTATGGGTCACTTGGTCTCTATCGTTGACCATTGTAGTCTGTTTATCATGCGCTTTATTGTTCTTTTTAGCTTTGTTTCCTTTCCTGCATGATTTATATACTTAATATTGTTTAATCTGAATTACTGTTGAACTTCTTTTGGATTTACTCATCGGAATTGTCTCCGCTTTTGGTGACAATTGCAGGCATAATCTCCGAGCTCGAGAACATTGATGTGCGACATATGTGGGTCATTTGATGTATTTATATTGTAATTATTATGTTTTATAAATGGGTATTTGGGTTGAGAGATACTATACTTTGTATATTGTATTCGTTGTACGGGGTTTTCACATTCTAGCTTCCACACCTAGAACTCATTGTGTGTTTAATTTATTTGCTATCGCCTTTTCATCGCATTTGAATTCCGCTGCCTATGATTTCATATATATATACTATGTTATGTGGACTATCAGGTACTGAAGACCGATTTGTGAGGCTGACTAGGCCTTTATTAACTCCGAACTAGTTTATCGGGGGTTAATGGAGGCCTAGTACCGGGCGGTGCCCAAATTTGTAGGGTTGGGGCTGTCACAAAATCAGATGAATTAAACTCCATTTAACTAAGCCTCGACTATTGCACCCCGTGCCGACACACATCTGGAGACTCACCATACAATATATAATTTGTTTATTTAATTTACTTAAGCTTCATTTGATAAATTATTTAGGCATTTAGCTTAGGAAAATTAGAGACACCTTATTGATTCATCCAAGCTTTTAATTCGCCTAGGTTATAATCGTTCATACACGCGCAATGCGCATCCCGATGCGTTCGATGCAATCAACGCACAATGGGACCAAATGGAATTAATATTTCTAACTTGTTCGATATGATTTATAATAATAATAATAATAATAATAATAATAATAAATAAATAAATAAATAATACAAGTAGTTTAGCATGCATAAAAAATTATTATCATTATTTATCTCGGCAGGTGTGCCTAAACTTGTCAACGACACTCACATACGTGGGTTCGAGCTACAGGTAAATTAATATTAAATGTGTGGGCCGTCATAGCTATAACTGAAAATGTTTTAAGACGAGTGTAAGTGTAGATCTTTGGCCACCTAAGGGTAGATGAGCAAAAAACTCACCCAGTGAGAACTTCTTTAATTTTTTTAAAGAAAATAAAAATAAAAAAATTTCGTAAAAAGTTGCACAAAGTAAATTGCACGCTAGTTTCCAAAATAAAAATAAAAATAAAAATGCAAAACTCATCTTTTGTCTCTCGACTTTAACATTTTTATGCTTTTGATTCCTGAACTTTCACAACTTCACATTTGGTCCCTAAACTTTTAAAAGAGTGCATATTAGGTCCTTTTAGTATTTGGACTGTTAAGTCCACTGACGTGGCAAATGAAAATGGCCCCGTGTCTGGTTTTTATTGAACCGCTGGTTTAACGTTGAACCAGACCATACCAAAAAAAACCCAAACTTTCCCAAAAAAAAAATAATTAAGACAGTGCCCTAGACCTTCAACCTCACTTCACTGATTTAACTTCCACCCCCTCTCCTATGGAGCCTCACCCGCCTTCTCTCTCGCAGACACCACTCTCATTTCTTGTTCTCGCTCGCTCTCTCTCTCTCTCTCTCTCTCTCTCTCTCTCTCTCTCTCGCGGGTCTTTCGTTCTCGCTCACCCTCGCGCACGTCCTACGACACACACACCCCTCGGCTTCTCTCTCGATTTTGTTCTCTGTTTATGTTTTTTCAAACCTGCTCCTGAACCAATTTGAGTTGATCTTTGTGTTTGCAAAAGCCTGTTGATTTTCTAACAAAGTGCTAATACAATACAAAAATATATGAGACTTTGATAAAAAAAAAAGGAACCTACATGAGAATTGCCATAATCGATTTGTATTTTTTTTTTTTTCGAGAAACATAATCGATTTGTATTAAATGGTTATTGAGTTCATGTTTTTAGAATCACACCTTTGAGTTTGGTGTATGTGGTTTTTCCCTATTTGTTTTTTCAAAGGTATATCAAATGGCAGAATACATACTCCTGTTAACTTCTTCATTGAAAACCTCAAGCAAATTATCAGTCACTCTAACTGATTTTCATGAATATTCCTTTCAGGTTAGATAGCTCAATTTGAAGGGTACCATTATCGATCATAACCCGTCAGATGCATGTATCAAATTAAATTGGTGAATTCAAATAAGGGGGCTAGGGCACAGTTTTAAATTTTTTTTTCGAAGAAAGTTTGGGTTTTTTTTTGGGTATATGATCCGGTTCAACATTGAACTAGTGGTTCAGTAGAAAATCGGCCACATGACTATTTCCGTTTGCCAAATAACAGTCCAAACACTAAAAAGAAGTACACTCTTTTAAAAGTTCAGAGACCAAAGGTGAAGTTGTAAATGTCGATGGATCAAAAGCATAAATAAGTCTGTTTAGTGATTAGAAGATGAGTTTTGCAAAAAAAAAAAAAAAAAAAAAAAAAAAACAAAGTAAATTGCACTACAACATATTACAAACTCAATTAGAAGTCACATAGATTTTAAAACGGTTAGATCTCTTCAAGATTTGTTTTACATGGATCAATAAGTTCAACCAATGGACTAAAACACACGTGTGACTTAAGTACGTAAGATTCGAGTATCATTAACCACTCTCCGATATATGATAAGAGGGACAGAGTCCTGTGTTGGTGTGTGTTAGTGAAGTCTCTGTTTAAAAAAAAGTGTTTGCAAAACGCGTGCCTTCAATCATCAAACTCTCTGCTCTCTCTCTCTCTCTCTCTCTCTCTCATACAGCGAATAGCAATGACGGACGAGAGGATCAGAGAGAGGTGAAGATTTCGCGATTTCGCGATTTCGCTCTGCCATTGGTTCGATCTGCGATTCCTCCAATCTTCAGTTAGATGAGGTGCAACAGACACCCGTCCGATCTCAGCAGCAGCGTTGGAGTCTGCGCTTCGTGTCTCCGCGAGCGCCTCTTCGCTCTCATCGCCGCCCAAGCCCGCCGCCAACAAGCCGAAGAAGATCGCCGGAGATCCGACGCCGCCACCGCCTCGCATCCTCCGCCGCTAATCTTTCCTCGCTCCGTCTCGCCGTACATCTGCCGGAGATCCGACGACACCTCCTGGCACAACCACGCCGATCGCCGATTCTACAGCACTCCTCAGATCGGGCCGACGTATCTAGCGAAAAACGGTAAACACCGCAAGTTTTCGATCCTCTCATCTCTCTTCCGCTCCTCCAGATCTGGAGATCGAGATACAGATCCTAGGATTTCGGTTTCGGATTGCAAACCTTCGACGAGTTTTTCTTCGTCGTCGTCACCGATCTCGTCTTCGTGGTTTTCTAATCTAATTCCCGGTCGCCGGAAAAAGCAATCGCGTCTCTGCAACCGCGATGACGCGGAGGTTCAGGCGTGCCAGCGGCCTAGACACCGCCGGACGAGAGGTAGAGGAATGTCTCCGACCGTCGTGGAGGAAGAATTCGGGGACGGATACGACAGATTTCCGTCGGCAGCGAGTGGGTACTCCTCGGAGTCCTCGCCGGGATGGAGGAAATCCACGACGGCACCGCTGCCTCGCCGGAGAGGCGCGGCGGCTAACAGCCGGAATGTCTCGGGGCTGACGTTCTGCCTGAGTCCGCTGGTGCGAGCGAGTCCGATGAGTAATTGGTGTCACAAGGACGGGGCGCCGCCGGGAATGGCGTTTTCCGGCGAGATTGTGCGGGGATCGAACAAGCCGCACCTCTCCTCGGCGGCGACTTCCTGCGCGAATAGATCGAGGAAGCTTGCAGACTTTGGGAGGTACAATTACAATCTTTGATCCTCCTCGATGGAGTCACAATTTTTCGATGGACGATTTTACCCCATGTTTTCCGAAATGACTAAAAGGGACATGGCTTTGCTGTATACGTGAAAAATCTATGAATTTAATTGGATAGGTTGGGTTGGTGGAAGACTGGGTGGAATAATTCAATATTTTTCGACTTATTGTCATATTTTCTTTTATATCTACTAGTGAGGCATGGGATATACGGTAATGTTTCTAGTAACTTTGATCAATTAAATCAAAAGATTGATTCAATTAAGATAACTATCTTTATTCACAAAAAATGATAATTATTATTCGGTTATTTCTCTTTCTCAACTTTTAAGTTTTCATTTTTATGTTGGTTAAGTTGAATTTACCTAAATAACTTTATTTTTAATTTTTCATAAAAAAATTTCATCCAATCAAATATTAACATTAATGGGTACTTTTGTCAATAAAATTATTTTGGCTTCTAGAAGATTGGGTTATTGTCATTATATATAAGATATTGGCATATACTTTTTTTTGGTTTATTATATATAAGAGATATCTCACCACCATTCTCTTTAGAGAATTATCTCTCAGGAGTTGTGGACACAATTACCTCTCATTAATGACTCATTTATTACTCATTTTCATCTTGTTTGAAAGTTATTTATGTCAATTTATATTTTTTATTATTTAAAAATTTGAAACTCTCTACAAGTTTAAAGTTGAACCAAACATGAAAATATTAACTCCAATGAGATAACTATCAACTAACACTGTAAGTTAGTAAAAACGAACCAAACGAGGTCTTACACCCTAGTGTGAGAGATATTTTTCCACCACCCTCTTGGAAGTTATCTCTAACGAGTTGTGGACACAATTACCCCTTATCGATGACTCTTTTATTATCCATCTCTTTCTTGTTTGAAGGTTGTTTATGTTAATTCATATTTTTCATTATTTAAAAATTTGAAACTTCCCTGTAAGTTTAAAATTAAACCAAACATGAAAATATTAATTCTAATGAGTTAATTCTAAAAAGATATTTTCAATTAACATTGTAAGTTAGCAAAAATGAATCAAACGAGGCCTAAGATGGTTGTAATGGGATGAGACTTTTCCTCCTTCCCTAGCGAGATGGTTCTAGTTACGAAAATGAAAAAATTTAAAATTTTTTACGAGTTTACGAGAGGTGGTCGTGCTTCTTAGTTCATCCGAGTCCTTTAAAAAAAAAGTAGTACTATTAATTTTGCTGTGTGGACACGATACAATGTTTTGTGGAACATTGGGAAATCTTCTCTTTCGCATTAATGGGCCCACTAGACTGCAACGTGTACGTACGGTGGTAGCATCTTTAATATAACATCGCAGCCGTTTTTATTGTTGATGCAGAAGTTTGTGGTTGTGGGCCCTATCTCTCTTTCTCTCTATAGATTTGTTCTTTTGGTCAATTGGATTCCGACCGTCGGATTTTGTCGACATTGTACTAGACCGTACGATGCGTTGGATTTTAGTTTTTTAAATTAATTTTGATTTATTGGGAAAATCAATTTGGACTGTGTGCTCGGAAATTGCGAGCAAACGAAGGAATGGTTGAGAATTTGTTGTTTTTATTACGAGAAGTGTTCAATTGAATGCAAAAATGCAACTGGAGCATTTGTAAGCATTAGATGAAACGGTTATGTGCATCTCGAGAAGCATACCTCATTCATGTGAAAGTCATAAATGCTGCAATTTTTGTTTTTTTTTGACTTAACAAATGCAACAATTGTTGATAAATGCAATTGCTGTCGTCAATTAAGACCTTCCCTTTTCTCTTGTTTGATCTTTATACATTTGTAGTCAAGATGTGTCGGATTGTATACAAAGGAAGCTCTTTTCAGTGATGTTTACTCATAAATCATAAGACTTCTAATCTTAAATCCTTGTTTGCCCTGTTCAAAACTATTACTTTTTGGTAAAAGACTTTGAAGACTTTGTTTGGTTGGGGATGAGTCAATGGTGGAAATGTATAGCATGTCATATTCATTAGGGTACCCGAGTCGCTGCTGACACTAGAGCGATGGTAAACTCAATTAATTATTCGAGGGTCTTTAGTCGTTACGCCCTACCAGAGAACCAAAAAAAAAAAAAAAATTGAGGGAGAAACGAGTGGGTAAATTTCGAGCTCAACACATTTGTCTTGGTCAACATGTTAGAAAAAGAAACTTATAACTTGGCAAACGCTCCTAGGGCACGTGTCATAATCATTTTTGTACATGCCAACTAGGTTCATGAATTGTAAGGTTTGTGTGGTTAACTTTAAGAAAGCGTATTTTGCAGAGGTGGGTAAGTTTTGACCTCAACACATTTGTCTTGGGCAACATGTTAGAAAAAGAAACTTATAACTTGGCAAACGCTACTAGGGCACATGTCATAATCATTTTTGTACATGTCAATTAGGTTCATGAAATGTAGGCTTTGTGTGGTTAACTTTAGGAAAGCGTATTTTGTAGAGGTGGTTACAATTGCGCATAGTGCTCATAAATCTTTAAATGAGGTTAAATATTAGGCTAGAGAAGTTTTTTTGTCCAAAAATTCCATTTCCAGTGAGGAATTTACACTATCTAGAATTGCATTTTAGTTGTATCGTGTATGATCAATTAAATGAGTGACTCAATAATTTGGTATATGGCGTCATTGCAAGAAAGTGGGAGTTTTGAGTCTCATAGAGCCAAGAAAAGTTGATTTCTTTGTTTCTTATCCGAAAAAAAAGTTGTTATGCATGATTCCTTTATAGGCTTTAGAGGGAAAGTTGGTAATTAATTTTCATTTTTCTAATACAAACAAAACATGAGAGCCCTGTTAACAAAACATGAGAGCCCTGTTATGTTTTTAGAATTGCATATGCCCTTCAACTTACACCTAATTGATCAAGTTTGATATTCTTAGGGATGTCTAGGGATTCCAACTCTTTTATGATAAGTGCCAGAATGACAACGGCATGTCACACTGTAAGACACATCGGCTCACAAGAGCTGTCTATGCACACCTTGAGATGTGAGCATACATAGATCTTGGTGTATAACACGCAAGTCGATGCCACATAGATGACTTATGTGAGCCAATGTTTCTTGTTGTGTGACATTATTGTTGTCATTCTAGTATTTTCCTTCTTTTATAAACATACATATATACCATTGACTCATGTAAACCTAACATTTCGTTTTGAAGGGCATTATGGTTCATCATAACAAATTATTGTAAGAAAAAAACATCTACAATATCCAATTTAAATTGAATTTAAAACTAACTGCATATCGTTGGTTGTTATTTTTCATCAACTTTTATGTAAGGTATATTTGGTTGAGAGAAGTGGGGAGAGGAAATGCACATTCTAATAAAGTGACATTTTTTCTTATTATTTATGTACATAAAAAAAATATTTTGTTTGGTTGAAAATTTTGTCCCTCTCTTCGGAAAATGAGAGGTGCCTCCTTCTTCCTACGTACATACTTTTGGTTTATTTGGAAAAATTCTCCGTCAATAATTGCACTAAATTAACTACAATGGAAGAGTTTGATCCATATGTAGTTGACTCTAGCTAATTTAGAATTGAGGCTACGATGTTGTTGTTGTTGTTGTTGTTGTTGTTGTTGTATTTATTTAAGGAAGTGGAACTTTTTAGACAAGTATAATTTTAAGCAAATTAAACTTAAATCTTTTAAAATCACATTCCATTGTGGGCAAATAGTTTCTTTCTTATCAAGAAAAAACCATAAGCATAATTTGGAAGATTAGTGTCAAGCTATATCATGTCCTTTTACCAATTGTCACGGGGCATCGAAGCGAGAGGTTTACCCCAAGGAATTTTTCTCACCCAACACCTACCCGTGGTGCCTAAGGACTGCCTTAGTTCAGCACACCAACGAAAACGTGATTGAACAACAATATGACACAAAGGAAGTTTATTACTTAGTTCAATGAGAATACAACTCTAGCATCACATGCATGCTTTCCAAAGCCTACATGCCTTGGCTTTATAGTAAAACAGCTAAGTTAGTTACATAACTACCGAGGACACCTGTCATATTTACATTACACGAGACTAAGTAAACCACCACACCTATGTAGTGCTCAAAATAGCCACCTAACTACCCGAAAATTTATTTGGCTCCGGAACCTTAGTTCTCGGCTTTGTCGCTCCAGAAACCTCCGAGGTTCCTCCCACGGCTCTCTTGAGCAGACTCACATCCACAACCATTTTCTCAACTGTCTCAGTGGTGAGTCTACCAATTGTACGAACATCAGCAATTAACTCCTCGAATCTGGATTCCCACATGGATATCATAGCTTCTTGTGACTCCGTCCTAGACACCAAGGAAGCCACCAGCATCTCCAAGCCTTCAATGCGCTGCGCCAACAATGAAGACTTCGCTGCCTCAACTGGAACACTCGTCGTTGCCATCATGTGTTCTAAGTGAGCTATCATCTCACTCATATCACTTGTTGTTCGGGTCGCCATCGTCTTCGAAACGAGGCTCTGATACCAGTTGTCACGGGGCGTCGAAGCGAGAGGTTTACCCTAAGGAATCTTTCTCACCCAACACCTACCCGTTGTACCTAAGGACCGCCTTAGTTCAACATGGGTAGGTGTTTGGTGAGAAAGATTCCTTAGGGTAAACCTCTCGCTTCGACGCCTGTGACAACTGGTATCAGAGCCTCGTTTCCGAGACGATGGCTACGCGAACAGCAAGTGATCAGAGTGAGAGGGTAGCTCATTTAGAACACATGATGGCAACGATGAGTGTTCCAATGGAGGCAGCGAAGTCTTCAATGTCAGTGCAGCACATTGAAGGTTTAGAGATGCTGGTGGCTTCCTTAGTGTCTAGGACAGAGTCACAAGAAGCTATGATATCTATGCGGGAATCCATATTCGAGGAGTTAGTTGCTGATGTTCGTGCAATGGGTGGACTCACCACTAAGACAGTGGAGAAAATGGTTGTGGAGGTGAGTCTGCTCAAGAGAGCCGTGTGAGGAACCTCGGAGGTTTCTGGAGCGGCAAAGCCGAGAACTAAGGTGTCGAGCCAAAGAAATTTTCAGGCAAGTGGAGCGCGAAGGAGCTTGAAAAATTCTTTGGGACATGGAGCAATACTTTGCTACTGTCCGGACGAAAGAGGACCAAAAGGTCATCCTGACCTCCATGTACTTGGAAGGTTATGCGAAACTTTGGTGGCGAACAAGAGTTGATAATGATGCAGCTGCTGGTCGACCAAAGATCGTGGAGTGGGAGGTGGTGAAACGAGAATTGAAGGATCAATTCCTACCCAAAAACGCAACTTGGTAAGCACGAAAAACCTTGCGCCAATTAAAGCAGAAAGGGACAGTTAGAGAATATGTGAAAGAATTCTCTTTTTTACTACTTGACATTTAAAATATGTATGAGGAGGACAAATTGTTCAATTTCACTGCATGATTGAAAGGATGGGCGCAGTCGGAGCTGCGAAGGCAAGGCGTGAAGGACTTGTCGAGTGCAATCGCGGTGACAGATAGTCTAATAGATTATAAGACTAGCAGTGCTTCTTTCGAATTGAAAGAAAAGAAGTACAAGGAGAAGGATCGTGCTAGTAGATCCAAGAAGGAGGAGGAGCCTTCTTCAAAAATTGATGTTAGTGCCAAAGCATCGACGTCGAAAAGGGGTTGTTTCATATGTGACAGTCCTCACCGGGCAAGGGACTGCCCAAAGAAAGAGAAGCTGAATGCAATTGTTGCGGATGAACCAAAGGTATGGATGAATCCATTGCAATTACTTAACACGATGCAGGTAAAAAAGGTCATGGGATCAGTGAGGTTGATGTTTGTGGAGGCTCAGATCAATAACCAAAAAGTGAAGGTGTTGATTAACTTGGGAGCCATACATTCGTTTGTTGCAGAGAACCTAGCTCGGAGGCTTGGTTTGCTGCTTACCGAGAGTGCAAGCATGGTGAAGGCAGTTAATTCAAAAGCAAAGAAAGTCATGGGTATAGCCTTAGGTGTGGACATTCGAATTGACACGTGGGAGGGTAAGGTAAATTTGATTGTTGCTCCGTTGGATGATTTTGAGATCATTGCGAAATGATTTCTTGATGGCTGGGAAAGTCGTTGTGATTCCATCACTTCATGGCTTGCTGATCTTGGATGAAAAAGTGGTTGTGCTTTGTTCCAGCAATACAAGGTGGGGGCAAAGGCAGTACACCAAGGTTGGTGTCACTACAAGTACTTGGCAGCGGTCTGGTGGACAGGCCGAGTTGGGGCATTCAATGAGAACATTGAATATGGAGATCGGGGGAGGTTTGTTACACCCCCAATAGCATGACCCGAGTAAGCTGGCTACGCAGCGGGAAAACTTAGCAATATCCAGGTTTTGGTGGACTCGAAAGGTTTCATGGGATTTAGTTTCTTGATGGTGCACACACAGATGGTTCGCAGTATAGCGCGCAGAGACTCGCGCGTGAGCATGGGTAAATCGTATGCGGCACGGATGAGGCAACGTGTATAGGCAAAGACAAGGTTGCGCCTTGGCACGCGCCTAGGCGTAGCGCCTTGGCGCAAACACAGTGGTGCCTTAGCGCGTTCCTTGGCAAGAGCATCGTTGCGTTCCTTGGCGCGAGCGCAGTGGCGCCTTGGCGCGTTCCTTGGCACGAGCACAGTTGCGGTCCTTGGCGTGAGCACGGTTGCGCCTTGGCGCGTTCCTTGGCGGGAGCATGATTGCGCCTTGGCACTGGCAAGGCAATACCTTGGCAGGGGCAAGGTTTGATAAAACTTGACTTGAACGTTGACCAAGTCAAAGTATGATTGGTCTCACTTTTGGATGTTTTCTATTGGAGTTCCAGGAATGGCTTAACATTTACTATAAAGAGGGGTGTGTCCTTTCCTAGGGGCGGCATGGGCATGAAGGCAAGGGAGACCCTCGAGCATGCCTTAGGTGGGCATGCCAAGGCAAGACCCAAGCACCATGGTGCAAGCTACCCCAAGCCGATGGGACTCAGACTTGACCAAGCCCCGGCTAGCATATAAAGGGTGCCTAGGCGCGCAGCTAGGCACCACCAAGCATACCCTGTCCCTGGAGCAATGCATACCCTAGGCTTGGATGGACCAAGTCAAAAGCAGTTACAGACTGCCTTGGTCATGGCTCCTAGCATGACCAAGGCACGTCCCAGCAAGTCCCGGGCACATGGAGCGTGTGCTTATTGACTAAGCGGTTAATGCGGTTATGGAACCAGGTGGCAACAAAGGAAGGAGGCAGTTAGGTGGCTGTTTTGAGCACTAAATGGGTGTGGTGGTTTACTTAGTCTCGTGTAATGTAAATAGGACATGTGTCCTCGGTAGTTATGTAACTAACTTGGTTGTTTTGCTGTAAAGCCAAGGCATGTAGGCTTGGGAAAGCATGCATGGGATGCTAGAGTTGTATTCTCATTGAACTAAGTAATAAACTTCCTTTGTGCCATATTATTGCTGTTCAATCACGTTTTTGTTGGTGTGCTGAACTAAGGCAGTCCTTAGGCACCACGGGTAGGTGTTGGGTGAGAAAAATTCCTTAAGGTAAACCTCTCGCTTTGACACCCCATGACAAAAAAAACCTTAACATAAGCATAAACTGGAAGATGTCAATCGTACCATGTCCTTTAACAAAAAAAATGCATATTGAGGTTTGGATGCCTCAACTTAATTTCACTTCTACATCAACTGAACTTCACTTCAAATGCACAAATTTATTTTTTTTCATTGACATTCAAAATCCATCTAAAGAGATAAGAACTTGTATATTTAAGGCAAAAAATGACGAACTATAAGATGCGATTGCAATAATACATGATTGAACTAAGAAAGCCCTAATTATGAACCAAATCATTACCTCTAATCACACCTTGTCAACTGAACTCCTCGATCTTCTCATTTACATTCAAACCAAACCTCACCAGATTTATTTATTGGAGCATGTGCCTTAGGTCAATCTACAAACATTTTTATCTTATAATTTTAGTTAATAAATTTAGGTTTTCATTTGCTATTTTATTATAAGTAATTGCATGTTTACCTTATAGTAAGATCCATGGGTATTTGTTGAAATATCGTAAATGTCCTTAGTCGATCATTATACCGAGAACTATAGTGAATTAAGGTTAGTGTAAATCTTGATTGATGGTCACGTGATGATCATGCGTATATGGATACAAATCGAGATCATGAGTATTTGTTATGGGAACAAGATACTGGATTGACCCGCTATGAGAACATCACATGGATTAAGTCATAGGTGTTACTCATGAAAGGTATATCATTAGTCATTCGACTTGAGATTACTATAAACTTTAATATTAGGAACATGATAATTTGACATAATCAAGGGTTGTCTTTAATCAGACGATTATAAAGATTGTGATTGGTTACCATGTGAATAATATGTGAAGGTGTGTAATCAAGATAAAATTTTTCCTTCTCGTATAGAGAGAGATATCAGTGGATCCCTCGATATGTTAGACTGTTAAATGGCCAAGTCCAAGTGAATTGATATGATCAATGTCATTTGTATGTTTTCAGTCAACCTAAATATTGAGACTAGTAAGATTGAACATTAAGGGTGACTTTCCATGCCTTATGTTTAATTAAAGGATATCGCATGACAAAAGGATATCGCACGAAAAAAAGATATGATATATGTTATTCATTAGGTTGTATCGATTTTGATATTCATGCTACTTGGGTAGTCATAATGCCTTGCTATAGACCGCTTATGACTTGTGTACCAAAATAGTTTTGGTTCACTGACAACGTCGCATGAATCTATTAGATCGCACACAAAGAATGGCTTTGCGCAATTTCAGTTGGTCAATAGTAAAGAGTTTTATATGATAAGATTCATGACATAAAAGTCTTTACAATTTGCTACATAATAACTTATTAATATGGGCATATGTGTAATTTGCTTAAACTGCTCAAATACAATAGTCGTATTACGAATATGATTTTAAGTGAGGGCTTATCTACACATATAAATAGAGGTTGAAACCCTAAAATGATGTAAGATTTTCGTTTTTGCTATTTTCGAATTCTTTGAATTTTGATAGAGAAAGAAAAATATTTTCTCTCTTGGGGTTAGCACTCTAAATTGTAGTCACCATTCGTGTGTGGATTTCTGATAGAAGACGGAGCTTGAACGACTTAGAGATCGAAGAATCGGTGAAGGAAAACACGGATTAAGGTATGGTTTTACTTTTGTAGATCTAGTTTAATGGAACTTATTTTCGATTCTGTTGGGATTTTTAAAAATTGTTTTGGATTTTTCGTTGAATATGAACCCCAAAACCCAACATTATTTTCCTAACACATGATTGCGTTAGAGGCCCTCGCTTGAGACCCTTGAACACATTACTTTGTTCTTTACATTGAAGATCTAGATTCCCATACTCTGCCCTGAAAACTTCACATTGAATGACTCAGCTTACGCTTATGCGATTGACAATTATTTATTCTATTGGGTTTAGGGGTTCATACGCATCAGAAAATTTAAAACAATTTTTGAAAAACCCCGACATGATCGAAAACAAGTTCCATTAAACTAGATCTATAAAAGTAAACCATACCTTAATTCGTGATTCTCTTATTTAATTATTCCATTTTCAAGACATTCAAGTGCGCGCCCTCTAGCAGAAATCCACACACAAACGGTGACCATAATTTGGAGTGCTAGCCCAAAGAGATATAGAAAACGTTTTTTTTTCTTTCTCCCCCAAATTCTAGAGAACCTCGAGATTTGCAAAAAATAAAATCTTCTTCGTTTTTAGGGTTTCAACCTCTATTTATATGTGTAGATAAGCTCTTTTAAAAAAAATATTCGTAATACAACTATTGTATTTAGACAATTCAAGCAAATTACATAAACGCCTTTATTAATAAGTTATCATATAACAAATATTAAGAGCTTTATGTCATTACTCTGGACCAATTGAATTGCGCAAAGCCATTCTTTGTGTGCGACCCGATAGGTTCATGCGACGGTGGCTGTGACGACCCCTTTTTATAAACATGACACTGCTTGACCTAATCTCGTAATTAAGCCTTAATCTCAACCACGTAGGACTTAACTATGTATCAGTCAGCCTTTTTATCCTATTCACCTCGTTAAATGCATTCATGATAACTAATATACATGTCACATTATTATTGAATTTCAGAGTTAATTAAAAATTTATTCAATTAAAAATAATTAACAGAAGTCTTAACAGTTATGCGGAAGCAATTATTAAAAATCATAAGTGTAGAAACCCAGAAACAATATGACATGCATATAAATATCAAAAAGATGATAAACAATGTGATAACCAAGTCTCAAGTTGGGGAACTATACACTCAACCCAATACACAACCCAAAATTTATAGAAAAGATATAAAGTAGATAATACATCAAAAGTAAAGACCTACAAGATAAGAAGTAGAACAATCGTCGAATGCTTAGAGATAGTCACCAATCTTCTCTTTGCTCGGCCTGCTGCTCGAAGGATCTGCACCCACCGTCATAAAAAGAACGGTGAGTATAATAAGTAATAAAGTAATTCCTAGAGATTCTTATGTACATTTCTAAACATAATCAATTGGTATTTAAAAGCATAAATATAGCAAGGAAGTGTTGAACATGAAATATGCTAGGAAATACCATGGTTAAATAATATGGACATATACATATCATCTTTGTCTAACGTGATCGTGAATGGTACCCCATGCAGCCTAATAATCTCTCTCTCAAACTGTACACTCAGCTGATCGAAGGTGTATTGTGCTGCTACTGGCAGGAAATGAGCAAACTTCGTCAGTATGTCAACTATCACTCATATCGAATCATATCTCCTGGTAGTCCTCGGTAGTCCTCTGACAAAGTCCATAGAGATGTTTTCCCACTTCCATCATGGAATGGGAAGAGGCTGTAGTAACCCTCCAGGTCTGCGATGTTCAGCCTTCACCTGCTGACAGATCCCACAGTTCCTAATGAACTCAAACACACTCGCCTTCATCCTAGGCCACCAGAAATGTCTCTTCACGTTATGGTACATTTCGGTCTTGTTTGGATGAACGGTGAATCGGGAACAATGTGACTCCAGAAGAATCTTATTTCTTATCTCGACAACTGATGGTATCCGTAGTCTGCTTCTGTATCTCAGACATTGATCTGACGTCTTTGTCTAGTCAACATAATATGTACTTTGCGCTAACTCATTGAACATCAGGTACAACCTGTCGGTCTTCTAACCCTTTGACACTCTGTGTAGACACAGTTTGTACTCTCATTTATGCGCATATCTTAGCATGAATATCTGTAGGAACCTCTTTTTGACTTGCTGTCGTCTCTTGCCTCGAGTGATCCATACTCATGCGTCATGTGACATCTGACAACCTCAGCATCTTTAACCGGTATCATACTCAGCGCTTCTGCGACTACGTTGACTTTTCCTGGGTGATACTCTAAGAAAAAGTCGTTGTCCTTTAGGAACTTCAACCATCTGCAATGTCTTATATTCAGCTCCTTGTGTGAAGAGGTACTTCAGATTCTTGCGATCAGTAAAAAGTGTGAATTTCTCTCCATACAGATGATGTCTCCATACCTTCAACGCAAACACAATTACCGCCGACTCCAAATTGTGTATGGGATAGTTCTTCTCATATGTCTTCAGCTGTCTAGAGGCGTATGCAACAACTCTTCTACCCTATATCAGTACATAACCTAAACCCATATAAGAAGCAACTGTATATACTAGAAATCTTTGTCTAGCCTCTAGCAATACCAATACTGGTGCAGTAGCCAACAATCTCTTGAACTCATCAAATGCCTGCTCACATACCTCTGTCCACTGAAAAACGATGTCATTTTATGTCAATCTGGTAGTTGGTGAAGCGATTTTCCAGAAATCCTTCACAAATCGACGGTAGTACCCTGCCAAACCCAGAAAGCTCCTGACCTCTGTCACTGACGTCGATGCTGGCCAATCCGTAATCACCTATATCTTAGCTGGATCCACTGCAATCCTTGCTGCTCTAACAACGTGCCCAAAAAACTTGACCTCTGAAAGCCAAAATTCACACATGCTGAACTTGGCATAGAGTTGATGCTCCCTCAAAGTCTACAACGTCTCCCTGATGCGCTGCTTGTGATCCTATATGGTCTTCGAATATATCAGTATATCATCGATGAAAACTATCACAAAACGGTAAAAAATGTCTAAAAACCCGATGCATCAAATCCATAAAAACTGCTAGGGCATCGGTCAGCCCAAATGGCATGACCGTAAACTGATATTGCCCATATCTCGTGCCGAAAGCTATCTTGGACCTATCCTCATCCCTGATCCATAGTTAATGATACCCTAATCGCAGGTTTATCTTGGAGAAATACTGTGCTCATCTCAGCTGATCAAATAAATCATCGATCCTCGGCAGTGAATACTTGCTCCTAATTGTGACATTGTTCAACTATTAATAGTCGATACACAAACTCAAAGTACCATCCTTCTTCTTCACAAAGAGGACGGGTGCTCACCATGGCGAAATAGTGGGTGTGGTGAATCCCTTATGTCCAAAGTCCTGAAGCTGAGTCTTCAACTCCTCTAGCTCTCGAGGGGCCATACGGTACAAGGGTGTAGAAATAAGTTTGGTGCATAGTAGTAACTCAATGATGAAGTTGACCTCTCTCATAAGCAGTAAACCAGGTAAGTCCTTCGAAAAAATAAGTGGAAACTCACAAACAACTGGTATGTCCTCAAGTCTGGGTCCCTAACTTATGCCATTGCATATAACGCTACAAGAGTCTCCATCTCTTTACTAGTCACAAATCATCCTCTGGTGCTCTCAGCTCTCGATGTAATGCCTCTATAGGTAAATATCGGACGTCATGAGATCTTAAATATCACTGTCTTACTGAAACAGTCGATATGAGCGTGATACACTGCTAGCCAATCCATCCTTAATAATGCGTCAAACTCTAATACCTCGAGAACCTTAAAGTCCGGAGGCGACTTTACTCCTTGTCTTAGGTACATGAATTCCTTCATCAACTTCTTCTTCACTGCGGGCGGGAAGTACTACATATACAACTTCTAAATGAAGGCCTCCCATGTCTCAAACTCTCCATGAACAATTATTGTACCAAACATTAGCGTCTCTCACCAGAGTGTACAATGAGATCTATGCTCGAAGTCTATCCTCGATCTTCAGTATCCTATAAAGTCTATCCTAAGATAACACCCATTTCTCGATCTTTTCAAAGTTCCTTACTCCGTCGAAGTAGGCTGGCTTGAGTTTGATGAAGTCCTTCATAAGTTGGACCTCGATTGATGTACTGGAAGATGTGGGCGTAGGGGATGGTATAATCTCAGTTGTCTCTCTCGATACTTTCACTACTAGAGCTGCTGCAATCTCCGATCTTGCGTCAATCTACCATCATGCTCTACAAGTTGACGACGTTCGCGAAGCTACATACATAACGCATATATATACATATAGAAACTAACATGTACGTGTAAGACACCCCCATCTCACTTTTATTCACTTCCCAACTAATAGTTTCCAGGCAAGGATTGTCTGGTTTCCACATCTAAGATTTGTGTTTTATTCAAATTTATGGTATACTTATCAAGAACTTATGCTCTGATACCAACTGTGATGACCCCTTTTTATAAATAGGGCACCGCCCGACCTAATCCCGTAACTAAGCCCTAATCTCAACCATGTAGGACTTAACTACGTATTAGTAAGCCTTTTTGTCTTATTCTCCTCATTAAACGTGTTCAGGATAACTAATACACATGTCACATTATTATTGAATCTCAAAGTTAATTGAAACTTTATTCAATTAAAAATATTTAGCAGAAGTCTTAACAGTTATGTGGAAGCAATTATTAAAAATCATAAGTGTGGAAATCAGGAAACAACATCACATGCATATAAATATCAAAAAGATCATAAATAGTGTGATAACCAAGTCTCAAGTCGGGGAACTATACGCTCAACCCAATATACAACCCAAAATGTATAGAAAAGATATAAAGTAGATAATACATCAAAAGGCGAAACCTACAAGATAGGAAGTAGAAGAATCGTTGAATGCTCAGAGATAGTCGTCGATCTTCTCCTTACCCGGCCTGCTACTCGACGGATCTGCACCCACTGTCATAAAAAAGATGGTGAGTACAATATGTAATAAAGTAATTCCTGGAGATTTTTATGTACATTTCCAAACATAACCGACTGGAATTTAAAAGCATAAATATAGCAAGGAAGTGCTTGAAAAGGAAATATGCTACGAAATACCATGGTTAATAATATGAGACTGACACAGACTAAGTAGTAATGATCTAGGTCCGGTCGGCCGTGTGTCCTATCACTAGGCCTTTATTCCACTATCTTAAGGTGGAGCTGTGCTCTACACATCTATCGAAGGCCAGAGCTGAGCTCTACGACTCGATGATCATCCATATCCTAATCCTCAAAGGTGGAGTTGAGCTTTACGCGTAAATAGATCATCTTTTTATATATATACTTGCCGCCTACTTTGGGTCCCATACCCCGTGTGACGCACAACTATAGTGGTGAGTGCTAACATCCCCAATAGTCCAGTGACCCCGTGTGACGTGCATCTCATAATCGTGCAATCTACCACTACATTATATTTTCAAGGAAGACTCGCATTAGGGATTCCAAGACAAGGCAATATGATTCAAAGCTAACATTCAAAGAATACAAGTCCATATGTATACTCCAATCTCATTACTATAATCCTAATAGCATGTTATTCTCGATCACATTTTCATCGAAACCCCAAGAAATACATAGAACACGAGAATAGAGTCAATGATTTCCATAAGCAAATGATATCATGATAAAACACCTATATAATAAGTAGAATATGAAAAAAATTCATGATATCAGAATACAAGACATTTCATTGTCAAATAGACTGTAAAACAGAACATAATTGGAATTAAATGTAAATAAGAACCTCAACATGATTACTTACAAGTCATGCATGTATTCCTAACTTAATTGACCTCTTGACACCCCAAAACGTGTACCCGAACTCCCGTGACTCTTCCCTAGGCTCTTGGTATAATTTAGTATGTATTAGAGTGTTTTTAGACCTTTAGTTTGGGTTTTAGGCTAAGTTAGATAGGTTAAGTGTGTTTTAAAAAAGTGTAGATTTTTGGTACTGTCAGAGTACCTAGCAACAACAACAACAACAACAACAACAACAACATAGCCTCAGTCACAAATTAACTGGGGTCGGCTACATGAATCAAACTTTTCCATTGTGCTCGATTAAGTGCAATTGATGGTGAGCTTTTCAAACCATTCAAATCTCTCCTAATTAATGCATCCCGTGTTAACTTTGGTCTGCCCCTACCTCGTCGAATTCCTACAGTTTCTATTGAGTCAAGTTTTCTAGTTGGGGCATTTTTAGGCCGTCTTTGCAGGTGACCAAACCACCGCAACCGCTCTTCCCTAATCTTTGTATCAACTGGTGCTACTCCTACTTGTCTTTGAGTTTCTATATCTTATTCTATCTTTACGAGTTTTACCACACAACCACCTAAGCATCCTCATTTCTGCTACATTCATTTTATGTAATTGTTGTTGCTTTACTGCCCAATATTCACTTCCATAGAGCATAGCTGACCTAATTGCGGTCCTATAAAATTTCTCTTTTAACTTAGTAGGAACATTTCGATCACAAATCACCCCTATTGCACTTCGCCATCTTTTCCATCCAGTTTGAATTCTATGTGTGACATCATTCTCAATGTTACCATCATTTTGTATGATTGACCCTAGGTATCTAAAGTGATTTACCTTAGAAACTTCTACTTCCCCTAATTTTACCACTCCGTCATCTCGATGTCTAGTGTTTTTAAACTCACAGTGCATGTATTCGGTTCTCGTCCTACTCAACTTAAAGCCTTTAGATTCTAATGTATTCATCCAGAGTTCTAATTTCCTATTCACTTCATCTTTTGCTTCATCCACTAAGACAATATCATCTGCAAATAGCATACACCATGGTATATCCTCTTGAATATGTCTAGTTAGTTCATCCATAACTAAAGTAAATAGATATGAGCTTAAAGCCGATCCTTGATGTAGTCTTATCGTAATGGGAAATTCTTTTGTAGCTCCTCCAAATGTCTTTATACTCATTACTATTCCATCATACATATCCTTAATAGTGTCTATGTATCTAACATGCACTATTTTTCTTTCTAGAACCCACCAAAGAACATATCTAGTGATCATATCCTATGCTTTTTCTAAATCTACGAATACCATATGAATTTTTTTTTCTTTTCTCTATATTTTTCTAACAATCGTCTTACAAGGAAAATCGCCTCCATAGTTGACCTCCCAAGCATGAAACCAAATTGGTTATCTGATATTGTTGTTTCTCTCCTTAGCCTATTGTCTATCTTCTCCCAAAGTTTCATAGTGTAACTTATAAGTTTAATTCCCCGGTAGTTTGAGCAACTTTGAATGTCTCATTTGTTTTTGGAGATTGGCACAAGCGTGTTTCTTCTCCAATCCATTGACATCCGTTTTGATTTTAAAATCTTATTGAAAAGTTTTGTTAACCAAGTCAGACCAATTTCTCCTAAGCATTTCCAACCTCTATGTGTATTTTATCTGGGCTACATACTTTCCCTATTTTCATTCTTTTCAATGCTTATTTAACTTCTACAATTCTAATATTGCGTGTACAGTTTACATTTCTTTTTGGTTTGGGTTTTCATCTATTATAGTACCTAGCGCGCTAGGTAATCTATCTAGCGCGCTATGAATTTTATCTAGCGCGCTAGTGCCGCTTAGCTTGCTAGAGAATTTTTTCTAGCACGCTAGGAGAGCTAAAACCCAGAATTTTGCAACTAGAATTCTGAGTTTTCTCATGGGAACGGCCTCCTCCAAAGGCCTGGATCCCCGTTCTCCACCACCAGGGATCCGTAACATCCTCTTTCATCAAACATACACCCAACACTTCATATAATCCATAAATTACATCAAGATTTAGAGATCTAAACATGCATTTTGTTAAAAAAAAATTCAAGACTACTTAAAACTTGTAAAATTAATAACTTTTTAATTTCAAATCCAAATTGGGAACTTCTTCATAGTCGGATTATCAGCTCAAAACGAGGAATTCAAATATGTTAACCAATTTTAGAAATGATATCATTCACCCTCTGAAATTACACAAAAACTAGAATTGAACAAACACCTCTAATTTTACCAAAAACCTTTAATTTCAAAAATCAAGGTTCGAAGACTCACTTGATGCTTCATTTAGCTCAAAAAATCAGTGAAAAATGTTTCCAAAATCATTTTGATCACAACTTCCTATCAAAACCCTACGCGTATAAAATTAAAGCATGTAAAGACGATGAACTTCATTACCTAAGTTGTTGCTTGATTCGTAGCTTGATCTCTTCAATAGGATGATGAATTTGATCTCTTGAAACCCTGATTCCAGTAAAAAATCACCTTATGATTTTCTCTTTAAATGAATCTATGATTTGCATGTTCATCCCATTCGCTTATATACATAGTTAGGTATGATTGATTTATAACCATTGATCTAAATGTTCACATTTGATAAGTCGATATTTATAGGTATTTATTAGTTTATTTTAATGTATTTAATATAGAAAGTCACTAAAATATATATTTAATTATACTTATTGGTCGTTTTCAGGTGAAACAAAGTGCGTGGTTGAATCCGTGGCAGAAAATACAAAAAATAGAGTATTTACATGCAGTGATAAGATGCCGAAAGATTTGCCTCGAGTTATGTGCTGCGCAGTGGGTAGAATAGGAGACAACTGACACGTAACAACCTCACAGCACTTAAACACGTCACACACAACTGTTCCTCCTACAGATCACGCCACGTGGCAGGCATTCACTACACCAACACGTCATAATTGCTCTTCCCCTCTTATAAAAACGTGCTACGTCACCCCACTCTCCAGCACAACCAATAATTCACAACTCGTCTCAGTTGCTTTGGATGCTTCTTGGGATCCGTGCTAGCACATTCGTATAGACTTTCGCTCATGAACCGTGCTAATTCTAGCAACAAGACGCTTGACACGTGGCGCGTTCTCACCAATAAAGCACGTCACAAGCAGCTTTACCAACCAATCTTTGAGCGCCACATCAGCGCGTTAAACAAAAACGCACCAATTAGCATGCGACACGTGTCCTAACTTTAAATTTCAAGCCTAAACAGCTATAGATGTGCCTCGGCGCACGTGTTGCGAGACCAACCCCAAAATTAGTTTCTCCGGGACCAATTTTTAGTAGTGTTATATATTAGGAACTTAGGTATTATTAGGAGATTGATTTTTATTTTTCGGGGTGTCAGGGGCTCTCGACATCATGTTCGCTAATTAAATGTGACGGCCCCAAATTCCGAGGCAAACCGGACACCGCCACGTCGCCAGACACGTCACCAAGCATGCCACGTCACCGCATACTTACTTTTGACTGCCTGCGACTTACACCTTCATACGTACCTTATTCACCTTAACTTAGTATTTATGAAAAATTTTATGGATATTCACATTTATTTGACTAAGTTAAGTTGTTCACGATTTATCAAATTATTATAAATTAACATTTAAGCGGAAGTCTTTGAAGCATGCAAACACGGTAGAATTAAAAAGTTTGCATGGTATGATTAACCTATAGTGTGGAAACCCGACAATAGATATCATGTATATCGAGAGTAACAAAGGTACTAAAGATAAGCATATACATGTATCGGTATACAAGTCCTTCCCAAAATTCATAAACAAGTAAATAGATACGTACAACGCCTACGCAAATGACGGACTCTCCTATCTCAGTCGTAGATGCCTGAGACGCCCTTGCCTCGGCTCGTCGCAAGATCTGCGATTTGTCACCAAAACAATGACAAATCCCAGGTGAGTAAATCCCAGAGAACGTTAGCTAATATTCACGAAATCCAATAAAACGGCTACAATTCATGCAATTTAAATAAATGACAAGAATAAGGAAATTCGCATGAAAATAAGTCGTTCAGAAGTCAAATTTGGACACGAGTGTAGCGTGACAGAGAACCCTGGTCGACATCCGGAATCTTCGTAGCTAAACCGAGAGGAACCATTGACGACAACCTCGCCAAACATCTCACGATCGAATGAGAGGAACCATTGAACGGTAGACCCCGTCCAAAACATCTCTCGAGATGAACCATTGACGTAGACTTATGACTTCGTCAAAACATCTCTCAACCTACGGGTTTCGCGAGAATAGTCACCGCGTAGCCCTATCATGGCCAATTACTCGAACAACGCGGGGTAGCAAGCCCGGGGTGTGAGTCCGTGCCATGCCGACCCCGTCGACAAACACACATACACACGTGGGAGTGGATGAACAATAATTGAACAACAATAAATAGTGCAATTGAATAATTGAGATGCGAAATAAAGTAAATGTCATAAAAGAATTTTAACTAATTTTCTAGTGGGATTACTTACCTCAAACGCTTTCGAAACGTCCCGCACTCGCCTCGAGATACGTACCCGACACCCGACTATGATAGCCTAAGTCCCTAGTGTCCATTTATATCATTTAGGCCTAATTTACATAAATTATTCAAATCACAACAAAATTTGGTGAAATAAACCTCACCATAGCCTTCAAAACCATTTGAATCCATCGCGTTCACCGCGCCGACGTCGAAGCCTCGCCACCACGCCGCTGTGCCACCGCCGTCACGCCACTGCGCTGCCGACACCGTCGTCCACGCCACTGCGCTGCCGTCTCGCCTGCGCGGCTGCCGGCGCTGCCGACGTCGTGTCGGCGCTGCCGCGCGCCGCCGGACCTCACCGCCGCCTGGACCGCGCCTCGTCGGCGTCACAGCTGTCGCGCTGCCGTCTCTCTTCCTTTCTCCTCGCCGTCCGCGGCCTTGGTCTTCGCCGCGAGCCGCCCTCTCCGCCGCTGGAGCGACCGCCGCGCCACTGCCGGCGCGCCGCTGTCGGCTCCGTGCCGTGCCGCCGCTGCCTCTCCACGTCTTGTCGTTTGCGTCGCCGCACGAGCCGCTGTCCGCGGCCGGCTGCTGCTGCCCCTGCTGGCGGCCACTGCTCGCGTCGCTGGCCGTCCACCGCCGCTGCTCGCTGGCCGTCCGTCGCTCCGCCGCCGCCGCTCTCTCCTGGCCGATCTCCTTCTCCGCCATCTCCTCCCATCTTTCTTCCTCTCTGGTTCTCTCTCTCCAATCTCTTTCTCTCTCTTCCAGTTGCTCTCTCTCTCTCTCACGTTTTATTTTTATTTTATTTTATTTTTATTTTATTTTTTTATTTTGGAGAAAATGACAAAATAACATGATGAGGGATGGGTTGATTTGATGTTTGATGTGATGTATGATGTGATGTGACGACTCAACCCCATACTACCTCGTACACCCGCGTTACGCGCACTCCGCGACGTTACAAACTTTCGTCACTACACGCGCACAACGCGACTAAGCGAAATTCTTAATTAACGCGGCGCGAACTATTAAAAATAGTAAAATAATTAAATATTCGCCACACAAAAATAACATATTTCCCGATTAGGCGTGTCACAGACTTTTCCACGACGTCCACGTGGGTATGAGCTTATGATATTAATTTGTAATTAGCCGGTTAATCGGGATTAATTAAAGCGGACCGTTACAATCTTCCCAACTAAAGAGAATTTCGTCCCGAAATTCAGATTTAATTCGATGTTTACTTTGAAACAATTGGAGTATCACCTTCGCACGGTAGACTCTCTCTCCGCAATGAGGCCCTTCAAGGAAGAAACCTTCAAGTAGACCAAATCATCCACTTCATAACTCAGCCCGTCGCAGTATTTGTTCGCGTACTCCTTTTGTCTGTCCTGAGCAGCCTGTAACCTCCGATGAATCAGCCAAATTTTCTTCGTGTGATCTACAACAATCTTAGACCTAACGGCAGCTACGTTCTTGGGCTCTGCCCAACAAGCAGGTGATCTGCATAGTTTCCCGTATAGCGCATCGAATGGTGGCATCTCAATACTCGCTTGATAGCTATTGTTGTAGGTAAACTCACCAAGTGACAAAAACTTATCCCATAATCCTCCAAACTGTAGCACACAGGCTCTGAGCATGTCCTCAAAGATTTGAATAAGTCTCTCAGACTTCCCGTCAGTCTGCGAATGAAAAGCCGCGCTGAACCGCAATCTGGTACCATACTATTCCTGCATGGCCTGCCAAAGTTGCGAAATAAGTCGACCGTCTCTGTCTGACACTATAAATACCGGCACTCCGTGCAGTCGATGATTGCTCGCCCGAAGAGCATGCTCAGCGGTGGAAAACTACATTTCATGGAGATTGGAATAAAATGCACTAATTTCGTCAATCGATCCACGACTACCCAAATGGCATCGTGCTTGCGCAAAGTCGTCGGCAACCCACTGACGAAGTCCGTAATGATTTGTTCCCATTTCCACTGTGGGATAGGCAGTGGCCAGAATAGTCCTCTAGCTTCCTGTGCTCAGCCTTAACCGGCTGACACACCTCACAACTCCTCACATACTGGCTGACATCTGCCTCCATCCCTGACTACCAAAATAACCGTCGCATACCATGCTACATTTTGGTCCCACCGGGATGCACGTGTACCTGGAGTTGTGAGCCTCCTGAAAAATCCGAACGTGTTACCCTGCCACTGCCAGAACCCACAATCTGCTTGGGTGTATCAACCACTCATCAACGGACTCGCGCCAATCTGGTAACCTAGACTCTGTGTCACGTCCATGAACCTCTGATACATCACATCAGCTCTTTGACATTCCAAGACGCCTGGAATAGATATTGTCGGTCCTTGCATCTACCCGCAATATGTGCATCTGCAGTATTTGGAACCTCTGACATACTCATAGCTGCTACGAGCTCCAGGTTGTGCGTTGGACAGCTCCTCACATGAGTCCCCAACTGACGCGATAAATAAGCTATCACTTGACCCCCTGCATCAGTACGCATCTCAATCCGGTGTCACAAGCATCGTAAGAATAGTCAAGTCTTTGGCCGGCTCGAGCAACGCCAACAACGGTGCAGAAGTCAACTTCTTCATCGACTAGGTGAAGGCAGCTTCACATTCACTAGGTCAATGGGAGATCACAACCTTCTTGGTCAATCAAGTCATCGGCGCTGCGATTTTTTGTAGAAGTCCCGCACAAAGCGTCGATGATAATATTCTGTCAATCCTAAAAGCTCATGATGTCTGTCACGCACTCTGGTGTAGGCCAGTCGATGCTAGCACGAATCTTACTCGATCCACTGAAGTACTTCTATCGTGGATCACATGTCCCAAGGGCTTCACCTCCGTACGCCAAAACTCGCACTCACTGGACTTGGCGTACAATCTGCGCTCCCTCAATCTCTAGTCGGAGTCCTCGGATAAAATAATGAATCTGAAGTCGCTCGGTTCCAGCTACGTCCATCGCAAGGTACGCAGGTGCGTGAATCTCTCCATGTTTTACGCCACCGTCCGGCCATCATGCCTCAGCGTTAAGAACTCATCTCTCGATCTCAGTTGAATCTCGATCGGCATATACAGATCATTGAAGATTTTTTTTTTGAACTTAGCCCAAGTACTCGGCTCTCCGTGGGCGGCTGTGTGGGCGATTTACCATACTGTAACATCTCCCCTAAGCATGAATCTAGAAATTCTATGTCGTATGCCGTTGTGAATCCTCAAAAGCCCGTGACGTTTCTCGTGTGAACGGATCCACTTCCTAGCTACCTCTGGGTCTCTGCCTTCATGAGAGTAGTCTGACTGAACACAAACGAACTCCTTGATCAACTTCATCTCAGTTGATAAGAAGGTCTCGAATGTGATATTCAAGGGTGGAATCAGCGTCGGTGCCACGGTCGTAGTCAATTGTGTAGTGGCTGCTGGCAGTATTTCGGTAGTAGTGGTCACGAGCAAGGTCGCTGGAATAGTCGGATGCGACAACTGTCTGCTCTACAGTAGTGGTGGCGGTGAGTGTGGTAGGGATCGGTATTATCGCTGCCTACGCTCGAAACAACCGAAGAATCTCCTCGAGCTGCAACTCCGGAGTGCGACCGTGTCGCATAATGTCTGATCCGAGATGACAGGTGTCGAACCGCTCGGCTGGCCTCCATCATCCGTATGAAGAACGCGTCGTCCATCCATGTCGAATTTTCAAATCGCGAACGTGCCGCAAATCCATCGTCCGTATGAAGAACGCGTCGTCCATCCATGTCAAATTTTCAAATCGCGAACGTGCCGCAAATCAGCGTCGTATAGGCATATATACTATTACAAATCAAAATATATAACGTATAAACTTGACACTACCTGTCCCATGTTCGCTTCCCAACTAAAGTTCTAAGTTAGGATCTTCGGGTTTCCACATCTAATGTTTGTTGTTAACTTTTATTCGGTTGCATTAAACTTTCCTCTAGGTTCGCCTGAACCTAAGCTCTGATACCAACTGTGACGTTGGTATCACAATGTCTTAAGCCATGAGATTTTCAAAACTTTCCCCTAGGTTCGCCTGAACCTAAGCTTTGATACCAACTGTGACGGCCCCAAATTCCAAGGCAAACCGGGCACCGCCACGTCGCCAGACACGTCACCAAGCATGCCACGTCACCGCATACTTACTTTTGACTGCCTGCGACTTACACCTTCATACGTACCTTATTCACCTTAACTTAGTATTTATGAAAAATTTTATGGATATTCACATTTATTTGACTAAGTTAAGTTGTTCACGATTTATCAAATTATTATAAATTAACATTTAAGCGGAAGTCTTTGAAGCATGCAAACACGGTAGAATTAAAAAGTTTGCATGGTATGATTAACCCTATAGTGTGGAAACCCGACAATAGATATCATGTATATCGAGAGTAACAAAGGTACTAAAGATAAGCATATACATGTATCGGGTATACAAGTCCTTCCCAAAAATTCATAAAACAGTAAATAGATACGTACAACGCCTACGCAAATGACGGACTCTCCTATCTCAGTCGTAGATGTCTGAGACGCCCTTGCCTCGGCTCGTCGCAAGATCTGCGATTTGTCACCAAAACAATGACAAATCCCAGGTGAGTAAATCCCAGAGAACGTTAGCTAATATTCACGAAATCCAATAAAACGGCTACAATTCATGCAATTTAAATAAAGGACAAGAATAAGGAAATTCGCATGAAAATAAGTCGTTCAGAAGTCAAATTTGGACACGAGTGTAGCGTGACAGAGAACCCTGGTCGACATCCGAGAATCTTCGTAGCTAAACCGAAAGGAACCATTGACGACAACCTCGCCAAACATCTCACGGTCGAATGAGAGGAACCATTGAACGGTAGACCCCGTCCAAAACATCTCTCGAGAGGAACCATTGACGTAGACTGATGACTTCGTCAAAACATCTCTCAACCTACGGGTTTCGCGAGAATAGTCACCGCGTAGCCCTATCATGGCCAATTACTCGAACAGCGCGGGGTAGCTAGCCCCGGGGTGTGAGTCCGTGTCATGCCGACCCCGTCGACAAACACACCTACACACATGGGAGTGGATGAACAATAATTGAACAGCAATAAATAGCGCAATGGAATAATTGAGATGCGAAATAAAGTAAATGCCATAAAAGAATTTTAACTAATTTTCTCGTGGGATTACTTACCTCAAACGGTTTCGAAACGTCCCGCACTCGCCTCGAGATACGTACCCGACACCCGGCTATGATAGCCTAAGTCCCTGGTGTCCATTTATATCATTTAGGCCTAATTTACATAAATTATTCAAATCACAACAAAATTTGGTGAAATAAACCTCACCATAGCCTTCAAAACCATTTGAATCCATCGCGTCGTTCACCGCGCCGACGTCGAAGCCTCGCCACCACGCCGCTGTGCCACCGTCGTCACGCCACTGCGCTGCCGACACCGTCGTCCACGCCACTGCGCTGCCGTCTCACCTGCGCGGCTGCCGGCGCTGCCGACGTCGTGTCGGCGCTGCCGCGCGCCGCCTCTCGCCGTCGCTGCCACCGCCGGACCTCACCGCCGCCTGGACCGCGCCTCGTCGGCGTCACAGCTGTCGCGCTACCGTCTCTCTTCCTTTCTCCTCGCCGTCCGCGGCCTTGGTCTTCGCCGCGAGCCGCCCTCTCCGCCGCTGGAGCGATCGCCGCGCCACTGCCGGCGCGCCGCTGTCGGCTCCGTGCCGTGCCGCCGCTGCCTCTCCACGTCTTGTCGTTTGCGTCGCCGCACGAGCCGTTGTCCACGGCCGGCTGCTGCTGCCCCTGCTGGCGGCCACTGCTCGCGTCACTGGCCGTCCACCGCCGCTGCTCGCTGGCCGTCCGTCGCTCCGCTGCCGCCGCTCTCTCCTGGCCGATCTCCTTCTCCGCCATCTCCTCCCATCTTTCTTCCTCTCTGTTTCCCTCTCTCCAATCTCTTTCTCTCTTTTCCAGTTGCTCTCTCTCTCTCTCTCACGTTTTATTTTTTTTTATTTTATTTTTTTATTTTGGAGAAAATGACAAAATAACATGATGAGGGATGGGTTGATTTGATGTTTGATGTGATGTGTGATGTGATGTGACGACTCAACCCCATACTAACCTACTGTACATCGCGCGTTACGTACGCAACTCCATGACGTTACACACTTTTCGTCACTACACGCGCACAACGCGACTAAGCGAAATTCTTAATTAACGCGGCGCGAACTATTAAAAATAGTAAAATAATTAAATATTCGCCACACAAAAATAACATATTTCCCGATTAGGCGTGTCACAGACTTTTCCACGACGTCCACGTGGGTATGAGCTTATGATATTAATTTGTAATTAGTCGGTTAATCGGGATTAATTAAAGCGGACCGTTACATTAAATCATTGCCTTGGTTAGAGGGGAAACACGTCGGGATTCTTGATTCATGGCATAACTTGTGAGATCTATTATTTTATTAATTAATTTGATTTAATTTCTCATATTTCATTGTTGTTAATTTTTATGAATATGGTTTAGATCTATGGTATGTATATGACCAGTGCATGCTTTTAGGTGGACAATTTATAGTTATTTGGACCGATTATATCCGTAATTGTACTTTTGGACCGATAAACGAACACTCACCTGTTTGCCGTAAAAACCATTCGATTATTGAGTGTGCAACAATTAAATCTAGGTTAAACCGGAAGCGAACGCGATTGAGTTATTTAAGATTTGTATTCACACGGATCCTTATTATTGCGGTTAGTGTGTTAAACCCGATTGGCGGATGTCTAGGGTTATGCATTAATTGGGGAAGTAGTTAGTGGCGGACGTCCTGGCTATCGAGATTAGGGGAATTATGAATTTCTGGCGGATGTCAATTTTCTATAGCTAATCTAGGAGAATTTAAATTAATAATTTTAAGGAAAGATTGAAGACTATATTATGTCATTGAATCTTGATTCTGATTCGTGGAACTATAGACTTAGGTGTTTTCTTGAGACCATTAAAAGTTATTTTCATTATTTTATTTATTTAGTTTATTTAGATTAGTTAGTTAAATAATATTTATTTAAACCCCCGATTTTTTCTATTTATTATTTTTAACCTTAGAAAGACTATCAATCTCTGTGGGATCGATCCCTTTGTAACTATTCTACAATATATTTGGTTTATGAACTTTATTTTATTGACGCATTTGACACTCGTCAACTTTGGCGTCGTTGCCGGGGATTGATTTTCTTTCTTTGGTGTTTTATTTATTTATTTATTTTAATAAATTGGAGCACCCCGTGAGTTTTTTTAGGTTTGATTATGGATTTTATTTTTTTAGCATAACTTGAGCATTTTTTTTGGAATTAACATATTATTAGGATTTTAGGTGTTTTGAGACTTGGTTGGGACACATCCAACTTAAGTTGTCGCATTAGTGGCAGGTTTTTGAGGTTTTTGAGTAGATCCAAAACCCTAGACTTCATTCCATCATCTCGTTGATTTCACACTTAGTTGACGGACTTCGGGCTCGCAAGACTAGATATGAATTATTTGAGTTAACTTCTATGTTTATTAGTTCTTGCTCTTGTTATGATTGTTCTTTCATAGTTTCTTCAGTCACCTAGACATGAGAGATTTTGTGCATTCAGTAGTTTTTAGAGACTTTCGTTATGGATGCATTTTTATCATCTTCTTATTTATTTATCCATGTTCTTCTTCACCACTATCTTTTCTTGTTGCATGGATACATTGACTTATTTCGAACCTTGAGGATAAGGTTTGGAATAAGTTCGGGGGGTACTTTAGGATTTGTGGATTGAGTTGAATGGATTCTTTTGTGAAAGACTATAGGTGAGATCATTTAATTTTTTTATGCGGTTATATGTGGTTGTCGGATGGTAATGGTGGTGTTTTATATCATTTCTTCCATTTCTTTCATTTCTTGTCCCTTCATATTTCTTTCTCATTTCATTAGTAGTTGATACACTTTCATGCATGTATTTAGTATAGCTTTTTTTATTATTATTGTTTAGAGTCACCCGAAACTTTATTTCATGCCTTTGATTGTAGATGAGTACATTACGGTTGCCTTTCTGACTTGGAACTTAGGGAAAACTAGGAGAAACAATCAATCAAGCCATAGCTCAACATTTTTATGATTTCATGATTCGGGACTTAGTTGATGGTTAAGCTTTGTCCTAGATAACGAAAATGAGCAGACGGTCAAGATTGTGCAAGTAGTTTTATTTTAACCCACATTGGGGATTTGCTTGATCACAGTGGAAGTGAGAAGGGCTAACATGAGTTTTCTTAATATGGAGAGTCCCACAGGTTTCCATAAGAAATGGTGTAAGGAAATTTGTGGTGGGAAAAAGTGAAAAAAGCGATCCATATGAAATGGAGCAGGGATCGTATTTGTAGAAAAAAAGAAGAAAAAAAATGTGAAAAATAGAGAATAAAAAACAACAAATATAAATAAAGGTGAAAGTTGTGAAAACTCCTCAAATAAAAGATTTAGCTCGAGTGCTTTCACTAGATTAAGTGAGATTTTAAACTTGCGTGCTTGAATGTATAGACCAAGAAAACTCATGAGTAGTTGATGGCCTTTGTTTTGACCAAGTCTATGTCTTTAAAGCGTGATCTTAATTGTGTTTGGGTTGCGAGTCTTGACATATCATAACTCCAAAACTTCTTGAGTGACTTGTTAACTTGGTGACTATGTAAATCAAAGGAATTCCATGAATTTTGAGTCGGGTGTAGGATTAGTTGAGTCAGTGCTTATTTATATTAGGAGTCTAGTTTAGTTTGTGTTGTCATTTACACCTTTGCTCGGGACGTGCAAAGTCCTAAGTTTGGGGTATTTGATAAGCCGATATTTATAGGTATTTATTAGTTTATTTTATTGTATTTAATATAGAAAGTCTCTAAAATATATATTTAATTATATATATTGGTCGTTTTTAGATGAAACTGAGTGCGCGGTTGAATTCGGGGTAGAAAATACTCAAAATGGAGTATTTACACGCAGTGATCAGATGCCGAAAGATTTTTCTCGAGTTACGTGCTGTGCAGTGGGTAGAATAAGAGACAACTGACATGTGGCAACCTCAAAGCACTCAAACACGTCACACACAGCTGTTCCTCCTATCGTATCACGCCACGTGGCGGGCATTCACTGCACCAGTACGTCATAGTTGCTCTTCCCCTCCTATCAGAACATGCCACGTCACCCTACTCTCCAACATAACCAACAATTCACAACTCGTCTCAGCTGCTTTGGATGCTTCTTGGGATCCATGCTAGTACATCGCCTAGACTTTTGCTCGCAAACCGTGCGAATTCTCAAGTAACTAAACGCTTGACACGTAGCACATTCTCACCAATCAAGCACGCCACTAACAGCTTTACCAACCAACCCGTGAGCGCCACGTCATCGTCTCAAGCAAAAACGCACCAATTAGCGTGCGACGCGTGTCCTAACTCCAAATTCCAAGCCCAAAACAGCCATAGATGTGCCTCAGAGCACGTGTTACGAAACCAACCCCAAAATTAGTTTCTCTCACCTCTCGGGACCAATTTTTAGTAGTTTTATATATTAGGAACTGATGTATTATTAGGAGATCGATTTTTATTTTTTAGGATGACAGAGGCTCTCGACATCATGTCCGGCTAATTAAATCCTTGCCTAGGTCGAAGGGGAAACAAGTCGGGATTCTTGATTCATGGCATAACTTGTGAGATCTATTATTTTTTTATTTAATTTGATTTAGTTTCTTATATTTCATTGTTATTGATTTTAATGAATACGGTTTAGATCTAGGGTATGTATATGGCCAGTGCATGCTTTTAGGTGGACAATCTATAGTTATTTAGACCGATTGTATCCGTAATTGTACTTTTGGATCGATAAAGTGATGAACACTCACCCGTTTTCCGTAAAAACCTTTCGGTTCTTGAGTGTGCAATAATTGAATCTAGGTTAAACCGAAAGAGGACGCGATTGGGTTATTTAGGATTAGTATTCACGCAGATCCTTATTATTGAGGTTAGTGTGTTAAACCCGATTGGCGGATGTCTCGGGTTATGCAATAATTAGGGAAGTAGTTAGTGGCGGACGTCCTGACTATTGAGGTTAGGGGAATTATGAATTTCTAGCGGATGTCGATTTTCTATAGCTTATCTAGGAGAATTTAAATTAATAATTTTAGGGAAAGATTTAGGACCATAATATGCCATTAAATCTTGATTCTTATTTGTGGAATTATAGACTTAGGTGTTTTCTTGAGACCATTAAAAGTTATTTTCATTATTTTATTTATTTAGTTTATTTAGATTAGTTAGTTAAATAATATTTATTTAAACCTCCGATTTTTTCTATTTATTGTTTTTAACGTTAGAAACCACTATACAAAATAGTTGGTTTATGAACTTTATTTTATTGACGCGTTCAGCGCGCGTCAACATCCATCTAAAGACTAATCTAATGGCTTTCATTTTATTTCAATTCCACTAACTCTCTACTAACTCACATTTTCTAACACCAAACCATACTCTATTGGTCTCTTGATGTGTCTACACGTATATCGAGAAACATCAAATAGTTATTTTTTATTTTACTAACTTAGGCTTCATTTATTATAAATCAACTATAGCCACATCAAAATTTAACTAATTAAGCCACATTAATACATCTAATTAAATAAATGACTTACCATGTCACTCTCTACTCAGTCCCACGACTGTACGCATTTTGAGAAGTGTCCCCATTCACGTATCGACACCTATAAATAATAAGTTAAGGTGACTTAATAGTCTAAACATGTAAGATACACTAAGAAATCATCATGCAAATGTAACATATATCTCGGCCACGTGCCTCGGTCAGCGTGCGTATCATGATGTAGGTCACATGTCACAGGTCGGTGATCCTGTTTACGGATTAAAACGCAATTAAAAATTTTGAACCGTGACATTGGCAGTGAACCAAAACCATTTTGGTACGTGAGTCATAAGCAATCTCTAGCTAGGCATTATGACTACCCAAGTAGCAATAATGACAAGTCAATAATTAGACATATTTTATAGTGTAATTTAGGTTGATTTTATATATGTAGGTATTCTCTTGTTTTGTGATTTTAAGATTCAAATAGGAAAATGAAGAAATGGAAGAAAATATAAAGAATCGCAAACAAATTGCTGAGGTCGGTTACAATTTTTTTTAGATTAATATGAATAATTTGAGTTTATCTAAGATATGTATACATAGGGAGACTATAATAAAGACCAAAGAGCTTCAAAATAACTCTCTTCTTTTTGCTCTAAATTATTTCTATTGCCTATTACTAGTTGATGTTTGAAGATATATTAGCAGCTTTGATTTATATTAAGGTATTTATTTATTCATTGTGTCTTTTAATTATATTTGCATTGTTTCTTTTCAGCATGAGTGACTAGTCTATCAATCTAAACAAACCCTAGACATATATACTTTGGATTGCTATATGGTTATAATTAAGGAGCAATGAAATAATGTTTTAAATCTATTCATACACGTCAATCACGAATTTAACAAAAAGTTTTTGCGTATTGCAACTAAAGAAGATTAATATTGCATGTGTAGTTGCAAATGTGTTATGTATTATTTTGATTATGATTCTATGTCTATAGTTACTAACAACAACTATAGAAGTAGTAACTAGGATTAATCTATAGGGCTTTTCCTGAGTGGATGTTTTAGGTGATTGTGTTCTAAGTTGTTTATTATGCGGCTTCAGTTAATATTAGCTTAGATTAGACATGATTTTTGAGTGTAATGCTATCGTATTTCTACAGTGTTGCATTTTATCCAATAGGTAGATTTACAATGATAAGAATATGACATTTCGATTGAATTTAGGAAAATCGGTGGCTGGCTAAAGGCTATCAACCTATTATGAAATAAAATTTATTGACTCTAAGATTTCATGTGTTACAATTGTGAGAATAATATGAAGTGATGTTATATTCTAGTGTTTGAAAGCAATCCAAATATATTACATTGTTTAGTGGATGTTTATTTAGATGTTTGTTTAAGATATTTGAATTATAATGAATTTTAAGTATTGTTTAATTTAGTTTGCATTAAATTGTTTAGATTAAGTTAATTTAGTTAATTAAGTTAGTATTTATAGATTTTAGTTATTTAGTATTTTAATTCCTGTTTAATTAGATTAACTAAATTAATAAAATCAAGAAAAAAACATTTTCCTTTGAGACTTAAAAAATTCTGTGGAGACGATATCCCATTTATTATTACTACAAATAATAGGAAAATACGGGAAACTATTGTACACGCTCGACATGAGTCAATTTTTGGCGCTGTTGCTGGGGATTTTTAAATAATTTTTAAGGATTTTAAATGTTGTATGGTCTACGCACTTTGTAGTGTTAATTAAACTGGATCCTTAAATCTATTTGATCTTGAAATAGATAGAGCTTTTAATCGGAGTTTAAGACAATAAAAACTTAGGGAAAATCTAGCTAATGGGATGAAAGATAACAATTATGATATTAATGATAATGTCATCAATAATAATAATAATGATAATAGAGTTATCAATAATAACAACACTAGTAGAGAACTCACTTTTAGACAAGCAAATCAAAATGTTATGGTTTATGAGCCTATATGCATAACATACCCCGATGGATTTCCTGAATTAGAACTTAGATATGGATTTATTAGTGCCTTACCTACCTTTTCTGGTAAAGACTATGAATACCCATAAAAATTCATAAGGGAGTATCAACATAAAGTTAATGAGATGAAACCGAACGAAGGTACTCTAGAATAAGTCAACTTAAGGCTTTTCCTTTTGTATTGAAAGATCAAGCACAAGATTAGTTGTTTTATCTCCCACAAGATTCAATAACTACATGGACTCAAATGTTAGAAGCTTTCTTAGATGAATATATGCATGCCAGAAAAATTAGTTCCTATATAAAGCAAATCACAGTTGCAAAGATGAAAGACGATGAAAACTTTAATGAATTTCGGGATAGATTCCAAAGATCAATCTCTTCTTGTCCACAACATGGATATATTCAAAGAACTTTATTAGAATATTTTTATGAAGGACTCAATCACTTTGAACAAAGGTTATTAGATAGAGTATGTGGCAGATCTTTATTTAAGACAACACCTACTTTAGCGAAAGAAACAATTAATAAAATGACAAAACAACCCAAGCAATATGGTGAAAAGATTGAATCCTTAAGAAGCAAACTCTATGAAGTGGATAGTAAAAGAAATAATGCGTCTGATGATAAAACTGATGAATAATCTAAAATGGTTAAGCTGTTAGTTAATGATAGATCTAATCAAGTCAAGACTTATAGATTCTGCAATGATGTTACACATCCTACGGATGCGTGTCCTACTCTACGTGAAAAATATTGAAGTGGTTAATGCAATGATGATTCAATTTTCTGGTCCCCCAAGAAATCAATATAATAATAACACTTATTATCCTGAAAGACCAAATTCAAATCTTAGTTATGGTCCTCGAAATCAAAATTATAATACTTATAGACCAAAAGCTTATATATAACCTGCACCTAATCAGCAGCCTCAACAAAATACTCAACCTATGAATCCAAATTTAGAGCAAACTTGGCATAACTTTATGAGTCAAAGTCATAAAAAATTTACACAATTTCTCAAAATCAGATCAAGACTAATACTGCTATTAATGAACTGAAAAATCGGTTAAGTCAAATGATTTTACAAATAAATAAGTTGAGTACTCAACAGAGTAGTCAAGCTAAAGCACCTACTCAAGCTAATGTTGCTCTTACTAATCAAGCGCAAGTTAATGCTTTATTCAGTGATAAAAAGAAATACTTATAACTAGGAAGATACTTAAATAGATTAAGAAAAAAAAGGTTCATAACACTATTACAGAAGAAGAAGAAGAAATGATGGCTAATGTCATTCCTATTAGAGAATGGATGGCTGAACAATTGAGATATACACATTTTTCTTGAAGGCTATACCCATGGTATTTAGCAAGAGTTGAAGCATATGAAAAATCGTTCCAAAAGTTTGAATTAATTGATAAGGATAAAAATGATAAGATTTCTTATAATTCGAATGAAGATATGTGTTCATATTCCATCATTCTACAATGATTAGCTAATGCTAGGGAGGAAAAAATAATGAAGGCATTCTTGAAGTGTTTAGGAAAATAAAAATCAATAAATCATTGATGAAACCAATTATGCAATTTTATAATTATGATGAAGTTTTGAAAGAGTTCTCTGAATCAAATGAGAAATCTTTAGAACAATATAAGAAAACTTAGGATAAAAAGTGTCTGCTTTAATTAAAAAGAAAATACCTGAGAAATGTTCTGATCCAGGAATGTTCAAAATCCCTATCACAATGGGGGTTTCTTTAACAAATTTTGCTATGTGTGACCTCGGAGCATCAATAAACGTTATGTCACTCAAAATTATACAAGTTATTAAAAATAGGTTCCTTAACTAATACACCTATTAATCTTACCTTGGCAGACAACACAGTTATTAAACCTTATGGTTTACTTGAAGATGTCTTAGTCAAAGTAAATGACTTAATATTTTCAGTTGATTTCTATGTCATGGAATATCTAAGTCCCCACCTATACTTTTAGGAAGACCATTTCTTAAAACAGTTAAAACAAAGTTAGATATCTTTGAAGGAACAATGTTTATGGAATTTGAAACAAGATTGTCACTTTCTGTTTTAATGATGAAGATATCTATGGAAATTCTGATGAATTTGATAATGAACAAACTAATGATAATGAATCTTTAGAATTAAATTATCATGAAGCTGAAATATATGCTATTAATGCAATAACAATGGTAGATGAAAATGCTATGACCAAGAATAAGCTAGTTGAAGATACTTCAAATCAAAAGACAACAATCCGAGAATGGAGGGTTAAGCAACTCAAAAATGTTGAGAATAATAATATGAAGAAATTTAAATCTATGAAGAATAGAAAGAAGAAAAAGAAGAATCCAGCAATTTTCAAGCTTGATGATCCAGGTGGTGATATATATATATATATATATATATATATATATATATATATATAAACATAAAGGTCAAATGGGCTTGGTACTTTAAAGCTATTTGTGATACGGGTTCTAGAGCAAACTACATGTAAATTCATTTTTTCTTCACAGTCAATTGGAATTGGATGTAATTGCTTCAAAAAAAATTACTCTACTAAACGATTATTCAGTAAAACCAATAGGTCTGATTATCAATGTACTAGTTCAAATTGAAAAATACATTATTCCCACATAATTTTTGGTTATGCCACACTTCATTAATGAAGATCCTCCATTAATTTTAAGACGACCTTTCTTAGCCACTTCGCAAGCTGTCATGGATACTCGAATAAGACAATCATTTTTTGAGTGCATGGCCGAGCAATCACTTTCTGGAATAGCAAAAGAGTGGAGATTCCTAAATTCAAGTTTGTAGAACCAGTTTAGAATGGCGTGGCTCAGTCAAGCCAACGACAGTAAACAAAGGTGATTTATGGGAGGCAACCCATACTTTATCTTTATTTCTGGTTTTAATATTAAGATTAGTTAGTTATTTTTATATTATCTCAACTTTTGACTCTTATAATGGACATATTTTAAGAATTTAATTTGAGAATTGTTTCAAGTAAGGAGGGTTGATCGAGCCAATTTATTTCCATATTATATTGTTTTATGCATGAGTTTTATGTTAATTAGCTATTTATGGTAATGAAATAGATAATTTATTACATATCATAGTCAAATTCTGAAGATTTTGAATAATTCTACCTTTATTGAATATATATGTGATAATGAAATGAGAAAATTAGTTTAATTGGTAAAAATAGAAAAAAACAGGCTTGCGATTTCTCAATGATTCTAGTTTGTACTGGAAATCGCTGAGAAAACCGGTAGCAGTATGCGAGTTTTCAGTGTAATTTTGAGTCAACGATTTCTCACCGATTCGAGCTTATAACTTAAATTTGCTGGACAAATTTCTCAACCACTTAGGCTCATTTTCAGGGATTTCGTCAGCGATTCCTCTGCAAATCCACTTAAACCTTGATTCGCTATGGAAGAATTCGAGTTTTTAAAAATAGAAACCCTAAGATCACTACATTTAAACCCTTCACACTCACAAACCATTACAATCTTTCGATCAAGAGACCAAATTTATACTAGATTCAACATTTCAAAGCTTAATCTTAGTGTAATTAAGTGATTCCTCCCTAGTCCTTACATATTCAACCCAAAATTTGGTAAGTTTTGAAAGTGTAGAGCCATCTAGGACTTGAGCAAGGGAGTTTTGAGTTCCCTACTCCAAAAAAATCATTTTCAAGAAGGTAATCAACAAAAAAATAAACTTCTTATGCCTTAAAATTTTGGTTTTTCATCGATTTTAGACTGTTATTAGGTTGTTTTGATATCGAATGATTTCTATTATAATATTAGTATGAGAGTGATGTGATAATTTTTTTATTACTATCGAATGTTTGAACAATTTATCGTATAATGCGAGTGGATTGAACTTTATATGCAAGCTAATCTCAAACTAAGTTTCAAATGAATTTGGGGGTTTTTGTGAATATTTATCAACTGATTTGATTACATACAAAGTTTTTCCCAATGATGTTTTATCAATAACTTTCATATAAATTTGAAACTCTCAATCTTAAAATGACTTTTTTTCTGATGAATTTCTCCTACTCGATAGATAAGTTGGTTTTTACCGAACACTTTGCCGATAAATTTGGTTTTAAATGGTTTTACTGGTTCATTCTTTTACTTATACTTGTCTAAATGGCCGGAGGTGGAAATGGTAGAGATTCAAGAGAGAAGAAAGAGAAGGGAAAGTTAGTAGAGAAGACAAAAACCAAATAAAAAATCTCCTAAATCCAACCCATATAAATCTCTTTAAACCCACCTACGATTAAGCCGCAAAGAGAACCTACTCCACCCTCTTTGTTTAGCTTCAATACAGATGATGATTATGTGGATGAGGAGGACATATAGGAAGTTGAACAAGAGATACCGACAGGGGTGAGAAATTGCTTTCTTAGGAAAGAAACATTTGTCAATGAGAAGACCTATTAAAAATTTAGGACTGATATAGTGAATGATAGGAAGTTGATCCCGAAGAGGGGATTTAATGTGAATAACGAATTGAAGTATAAGACTAGGATCCTTGATATCATTGAGGCCAGGAACTGGGGATTATTGAGTAGGGACTATAACCACCTAGACTTAAAGGATGTTCCTAGTGAGAGGAGTTGTGATATCTTTGTGAGAGACTTTTACGCCAATGCTTATGGAGGTGAGAGCAAGACTGAGTCCCGAGTTCGAGGGAGAACAGTGGATTATTCCGCTGCAAGAATAAACTGGTATTTTGGTTTACCGAATTTTCACCAAAAACAAAATGATGAGTACCATAAACTCGAATATGACATTAAATACCATTACTCCACCGAGACAATTAGAGGATGTTTAGAGGAAATCCATGGAGATGGATTTATTTTTGATATGGAGGGGTACCACAAACACACAACCACCAAATTTTTTAGGAAAACCACTAAAGCTTGGTATTATTTCATCAACGCCAACTTACAGTCGAGCCTTCAGTATTATGAGATGGTGAACTACAAAACCGCCCTATTTTACCACATCGTCATGAGATTAAGATACTTTGATGTTGACAAGATAATTTATGAATCGATTAGGAGTATCATCACCACTAAGAAGAACGATGGACAACTTTTTCCTTCGATGATTACAACCTTTTGTAGGGAGGATTGACACGTGATGTTTTACCAGAGAAAACATCACTGATGAAGTTATAGAGAGATATGGAAAAGTGAATGGTTATGAAGACACTAGAGGATGAGAGAGAAAGATCTGAGATAGCCAGAAGAGAAACTAAGCTAAGAAGGAAAATCAGAAATGACATGAGGAGAATTCTGGAAGAGATGTCAGAAAGTAGAAATGATCCGAACATAGAGTAACCTGCTAAGGATTATGACAGATTATACATGGATGAGTCGGAGTTGACCTTCATGGGTGAAATTTTGCTCAATCAGATGAATACTCTCCGTAATTAAGAATTGGTGTTTGAGAACCAATGAGCCTTAGCAAGGAGCATCTACAGAATGGAGCTTACGATGTCTAGGAGAAACATAAGTCGAGGAGGCGCAAAGGCTCCTGTACCATCTACATAGATGAGATTACCACTTAGCAATAATCTTGATGTTCCAACATTTCCCGTTAAGGAATACCACCTCTGTGACCCCGCTATAAGTTACCAGTCCCAGAGGATTGATCCAGTGGAGGACGATGAAGACGCGACTTCTGGACGACGACATTGATTTCTTTACTCTATTTATTTTCTGTCTTTGAGTGATATTGTGTGAGATATTCTTCGTAATTCCGGTCTCAGTGATATACTTTGAGCTTAATAATGATACTTTGTTTTTATGGTTGTGATATACTATGTGATGATTTTATTAAGTGTTTTGGTATGAAATTTGATTCATTTGATATATAATGGTGATGTTTATTCATATAATTTTTATTCACTCTCTCTTATCATAATCTTAAATTGAATTTATTCATTTCTTGCTTGTCAAGTTTATGATTATATCAATTCTTTTATACTTCATGTGGTAAATTTGTTATGTTGGAAACCAAACTTCTTTTTAAACCTTGAGGACAACATTTGGAATAAGTTTTTGGGTATTTTAAGTGAAGTATGACAAAGATAACAAAGAATGCAAAGAAAAGAAAGGTAGAAGAAAAGCTCAGAATTGATTCAAAAAGCTAAAACGATATTCAAGTAAGTTGACGAAATTTTACAAATTTCTTCCAAATTTAAGTAAGTATAAATTTCATTTTACTTTATTCTTAGTTAGAATGATACAAAAACAACAACAACAACAACAACAACAACAACAACAACAACAACAACAACAACAACAACAACAACAACAACAACAACAACAACAACAACAACAACAACAACATAGCCTCTGTCCCAACTTAATTGGGTTCGGCTACATGGATCAAACTTTTCCATTGTGCTCGATTAAGTACAATTGATGGTGAGCTTTTCAGACCATTCAAATCCCTCCTAATTAATGCATCCCCTGTTAATTTTGGTCTACCTTACCTCTTCGAATTTATATAGTTTCTATTGAGTCAAGTTTTCTAGTGGGGACATTTGTAGGCCGTCTTTACAGGTGACCAAACCACCGCAACCACCCTTCTCTAATCTTTGTATCAATTGGTGCTACTCTTACTTGTCTTTGAATTTCTATATTTCTTATTCTATCTTTACGAGTTTTACCATACATCCACCTAAGCATCCTCATTTCTACTACGTTTATTTTATATAATTGTTGTTGGTTTACCGCCTAACATTCACTTCTATAGAGCATAATGAATATATTATTGAATGGAATTGATATTTTTATTACCCAAGTGAATCTTATGATAGAAGGAATCAATTTTTATAATCTTTTTGATTAATTGTATTAGTTGATGTATACACTAAATTGAATACCTTGTGTTAGTTATGATAATGGGTAGACGATCAAAATTATAGTGCAAGATGAACAAGACAGATTTCTAAAATTTTGTGACAAAAGCTATTGATTAAATATTTTTATAATATATATAGAAAGTTATTATGCCGCAATTGAAATAAGAAATGAGTTAGAAATCAATGAATTTATATAAGTTAGAAGGAACACTTTCTTCAACTTTAGTGGATAGTGAGAAGTGTTAACAAGAGTTTACAAATATATAGAGAGTCCTATAGATTTCAAAGGAAATGGTGCAGGAAATCTATAGTGGGAAAAATGTGAGAATGTCCAAAGAGAATAGAGCATGGATTTAAAAGCAAAAGCAAAAGAAATATAATAAAAAGTAATAATTAGAATGAAGTAGAAAAGAAAATGATACATGAAAAAAATGAATGTTCATAAACTCTTTGAAGAAAAGATTTAACTCGAGTACTTTAAGCTAGAATTGAATGAAATATTTCTTAATCTAACACATTTTGAATGATATATTCATTAGTATTTTGGAAAAATTCATATTGATTTTGTTTGTGGTGCTATTATAAATTATTTTCTAAAATTAAGATTAGTCTAGTGGTTTTTGTATTTTGAGATTCTATACTAGTTATCATAAGCTTGATGTTTGCAAGTGGAGATTGAGAAAACATATATTGTGTATTGACCTTGGTAATGAACTTTAAGTTCTATTGAGTTTTACATTGGGTGGTTGAGTTATCATTAAGAAATATTTCATTTTTTCTAAATCATTCTATTATATCATAACTTTCATTTACTTGCGGGCAATATGTTTTCAATTGGAAATTACTTCTATTTTAAAAGGTATATTATTAAAAATTAAGATGGATTAGATTGAAATCAATTTATAAGAATGAAAAGAGAATATGATTGAGAATATTCCTTTGCTCAAGACAGAAAAGTGCCGAGTTTGGGGGTATTTGACAATTCAATAATTAGACACATTTTATAGTCTAATTTAGGTTGATTTTATATATGTATATATATATATATATGATATTACACTAAGTATTCTCTTATTTTTGTGATTTCAGGATTCAAATAGGAAAATGAAGAAATGGAAGAAAAAAGAAAAAAAAAGCAAAACAAGCAACTAGAAAAGAAGTCAAGCGATAAGCCAGTGATTTGGAATTACACTAGGAATAGCCACCTAAATTGACAAAAAGAAAGTCTCAGCGAATCCACAATGAATTAGAGAGTGAACTAGAAATCGCTAGTTGAATCAATGGAGCAATGACAGCCGTTTCTAGTGATTTACTCAGCGATTTGTGTACAACTTATGAATCACAGACATATCGTTGAGGTTGATTACAATTTTTTTAGATTAATATGAAGAATTTGAGTTTATATAAGATATGTATACGTAGGGAAACTATAAAAAAGACCAGAGAGCTTTGAAATAACTCTCTTCTTTTTGCTCTACATTATTTCTATTGCCTATTACTAGTTGATATTTGAAGGTACATGGGAGCTTTGATTTATATTAAGGTATTTATTTATTCATTATTTCTTTTAATTATAAATTTGCATTGTTTATTTCCAATATGAGTGAGTAGTCTATCTATCTAAACAAACCCTAGACCTTTATATACTTTAAATTGCTATATAGTTATGATTAAGGAATCATGAACTTAATGCTTTAAATCTATTCATACACATTAATCATGGATTTAATAATTTGTTTTTGCGTATTACAACTAAAGAAGATCAATATTGCATGCACAGTTGCAAATGTGTTATGTGGTATTTTGATTTTGATTCTATTTCTATAGTTAATGACAACAATTATAGAAGTAGTAACTAAGATTAATCTATAGAGCTTTTTTCGAGTGGATGTTCTAGGTGATTGTGTTCTAAATTTTTTTATTATGCGGCTTCAGTTAATATTGGCTTAGATTATGCATGATTTTCATTGTGTGTAATGTTATCGTATTTCTATGGTGTTGCATTTTTATCCAATAGGTAGATTCACAATGATAAGAATGTGGCAACAATGATAAGAATGTGGCATTTCCATTGAATTTAAAAAAATAGGTGTGGCTGGCTAAAGGCTATCAACCTATTATGAAATAGGATTTAATGATTTCAAGATTCCATGTATTACGATTATAACTATAGTATGAAGTGATGTTATGTTCTAGTGTTTGAGAGTAATCCAAGTATATCACATTGTTTAGTGGAGGTTTATTTAGATGTTTATTTAAGATATTTGAATTATATTGAATTTGAGTATTGTTTAATTTAGTTTGCTTTAAATTGTTTAGATTAAGTTAGTTAATTTAGTTAATTAAGTTAGCATTTATAGATTTTAGTTATTTAGTATTTTAATTCCATTTTAGTTTGATTAACTAAGTTAATAAAAACAAGAAAAAAATTATTTTCCTTTGAGAATTGAAAAATCTCTGTGGAGACGATATCCCATTTACTACTACTACAAATAATAGGAAAATACGAGAAGCTATTGTGCACGCTTGACACGTGTCAATGAATATCAAAATCGATACAATCTAATGAATAACATATATCATATCATTTTGTCGTGTGATATCCTTTGGTCAAACATAAGGCATGGTAAGTTACCCTTAATGTTCAATCGTACTAGTCTCGATCTTTAAGTAGACTTAAAACATCCAAGTGTCATTGATCATATCAATTCACTTTGACTTAGCCATTTAATAGTCTAACATATCGAAGGATTCACTGATATCTCACTCTATATGAGATGGACAAATTCTATCTTGATTACACACCTCACATATTATTCACATGGTAGCCAATTGCAATCTTTATAATCGTCTGGTTAAAGACAACGTTTGATTGTGTCAAATTACCATGCTCTTAATATTGAATTCTATGGTAATCTCAAGTCGAATGACTAAATGATATACATATCATGAGTAACATATATGAATTAATCCATGTAGTGTTCTCATAGCGGGTCAGTCCTTACATTGTTCCCTAACAATTATTCTTGATCTCGATTCGTATCCCTATACACATGATCATCATATGACTATCAATCACGATTCACACTAGTATTAATTCATTATAGTTCATAGTATAATGATCGACTAGGGACATTTAAGATATTTCAACAAATACCCATGGATCTTATCATAAGGTAAACATGTAATCACTTATAATAAAACAACAAACGAAACCTCTATTTTATTAAATAAAATTATAAGATAAACAATATTTGTAGATTGACCTAGGGCACATGCCCCAACAAATTCTTTTTGTACATGAGAGAGAGATGAAGAGATTTGTCTAGGGCGCAAGAGTAGCGAAAAAAGAGGAGGAACTCCAAGGTGGCGATTCGTTAAAACAGAGGATTGATTGAAGACGAAAGAGAAGAAAAAAGTAATAATAAAAAGAAAAGAAAGTTAGGTTAGATGAAATTAAAAAAAATATAAAAGAGAGAAAAGTTTGTTGAGAGAGATAGTGAAGCTTGAGTTGAGATATCAAATAATAAAAAAGGGAAAAGTCGAGATTTCAAGTTAAGGTTGAATTCGAACTCATTCTCACATATTAAATATTAGTAGATAGTATATATATATTGAAAATAAGTAGTAAACTTAAGTACACACAATGAAGTTCTAGTGAAGTTATAATCGCATCTTTTCTCGTTAATCTCACTTGTGCACACCTGCATTTATATATAGAATTTACATAATAGATGTAGATAACTACAAATACAAAAACAGATTAGATAACAAATCTAATACAAGTACAAATAATGAAATAAATAAAACTTAACCAAAATATCCTAACTCAATTGAAATAAATAAATGATATTTTTCCAGTAACAAAAGTTACATAAATGAACAATATGATCATCAGTTTGATATGTTGTAAAGCAAACTAGAAAGCAAGTATGGAAAGCATAAAATAAAAACTAGAAAAGAGAAAGTAAGAGAGAAAAGAGAACTATTTAAAATGAGAGAATCTTCGTTTAACTTTGGTGTAGTGAAGATTAAAAGTGATAGCACCCCTTTACACAATTACAATAATACAACATATTACGACTACTTACATTGCATAAAGTAGGTGTTACATAGTATTGAAAGGAGGAATTAATACATAATGATTAGGGTTTTTAAAAAGTAAAGAAGACAATGGTAAATGTGATGGCCGCGCACCCTGTGACGAACCATTTTTTAAAATAGGGTACCGCCCGGCCTAATCGTGTCATTAAGCCCTAATCATGACCACGTAGGACTTAACAACGTATTGGTAAGTCTTTTCAAACTTCTATCCTTATTAGTTACTTTCAAAATAAGCATTTCATTTTTCTCATATTCATTTATAATTCAGAGTTAGCTAACATTTTAATACTTAAAATTTTTTCAGCGGAAGTCTTAACAATTTTAGTGAAAGCCATTACTATAAATCCTAAGTACGTAAAAAAACCAAAAAACAAAGATCACATGCATATATAAAATAGAATGGCGATAACAATATATTAACACGTGTTTGGTCGGGTAACTATCTCACAACCCATAATATACAACCCCTAAATTATATAAAATACATATGTAAGTCATATAACAAAAGTCAAAACCTACAAAATAAGAGGTAGCAACACTCTAGTGGCTCAAAGGCAGTCGCTGATCTTCTCTTTGCCTAGTCTGCTACTCGATGGATCTGCACCCACCGTCATAAAAAGGACAGTGAGTACAGGAAAATAGAAAGTAACACTAAGAGACATTTATCCACATTTCCAAATATACAACAAGTATCTGAAAGCATAACAATAACAACTATGCTGAAAAAGAATCATGTTGTAAGATACTTTAGTTAAACATTATGAAACTGACACCCGAATAAGAAGTAATGATCTATGGTCAGTTCGCCATAAGTTACATTACGTCAGCCTTATTCCACTATTTAGGGTGTAAACAATCTTATGAATGCCTTCACATCCTCATAAATACCCATTACACATGTAAATATACTTGTCAATAACCCTGGGTCCCATACCCCGTGTACTGCACAAGCTAGTGGTGAGATGTCGACAACCCCAAAACTCTAGTGACCCTATGTGGTGCGCTCATCTCTATCATATCATGGTCCCATATACAAGAACTACTTTCATAATCGAACAAATGAGACAGTTTAGGAATCCAACAATGTAATTGCATAACTAATGCACAACAAAAAAATAGATTTTCAATTCCATAAATCACCTATCTAATAGCATGCTATTCCTTTAACTAAATTTCTCAATAATCAAGAATGACATAGCTCATGATTTAGAATCAATGAAATAATTTAAATATCAAACGATGCCATGATAGTGAACTCATGAAATGAGATAGATCAACGAAGTCATGACATCTAGAGTACAATGGATAAATCAGCCCAAATGACTGTAAATGCATAGCATAATAGGAATGAAATGTAAATAAATATCTCAATCAATTTACTTACAAATCACATAAATTTTCTAGCTTCACCAGTCTCTCAACACCTCAAAACGCGTTCTTGAGACTCTTCCCCAGGTTCCTAGTATCATTAGATATGTTTTTTAGTGTTTTTAGATGGTTTCCTATAAGTTTATGCTAAGTTACAGGTTTCTAAAGTCTTATAAATATTGCAAAAATTGTGATGTCTAGAGCACCTAGCACACTGGATATTGCATCTAGCGTGCTAGAGACTCCCTTAGCGCGCTACATGAAGGTAGCACTAGCAAGGACGCCTAGCGCACTATATGCAGGAAAACCCGAAATTCCGCACTTCAAATTTTGAGTTTTTTCCTCTACATGGCTATCCCTAAAGCCTTGGGTCCCTATTTTCCTCCACCAGAGACCCAATTCATCCTAGACAACTATAAGAATAGCTTACGCTTTATACATATCATCAAAACATCAATTTACACAAAACTAAAGGTGTAAGCCAACTTACCAAGTTGTAGAACACCTCACTCTTGATCTACACCTTCAAAATCACAAGAATCTCACTTCGAATCCACTGATTGTCCTCTGCAGATCTCTCTCTCAGGATTCCATCTCTCCTAATGTATGAATTGAGATCATTTGCATGGTAACCATCTCATAAATATATATGGTTGATACATAGCCATTGATATTAATGTTTACACCCATCTTGAGGCTAATCTAATCGCTCACATCATGATTTACAATCCTTTAACTTTCCATAACTCATCCTTGATAAAACACATTCATACTCAATTGGTTTTGTGATGTGTCCATATGTATCTCGAGGAACATCTATGGCTAATGTTTTATCCTTTTCACTTAGGCTTTATTTATGAAAATCAAACTATAACCACATCAAATTAGCTATCTAAGACACACTAACTTAATGTTAACCTACCACATCACTCTCTACCCCAGTCCCATACCATCACACTTCTTGAAATGCGTCCCTGCTCACGTCTTGACATCTATACACAAGTAGGAGTGACTTATGAAAGTCACCCAAGAGGGGGTGAATTGGGTGTGACGACCAATTTAGACTTTTTATAACTTTCTTTACGAATATCCTAAGTTCACTTTAAAATCAAGCTAGATGAGCGCGTATAGTAGTGATAGCAATAGCAATGTGTCGGAATGATTCAAGTGAGTGAAGTGCTACATTAAGAGAAGGGGGTAGAAGAGATGGAAGTATACAATCGATTTATAGTTGGTTTGATTCCTCGGATCTACATCCACGACCTAACCTCCCCGGTTAAGATTTTGAACTAACATTTTCATTTCAATAAGTGAACAAACCTATGCTCGTAAGCTTATTGTGCCTAGTATCCACTAGGTCTTTTACAATTGCCTTACCGCAATAAGGACTTTTACAACCACCTAGCCTCAATTAGGGATTTGAATTGCCTAGATGCAACTAGGGCTTTATCTTGCTTATTCCCCGATAGGCCTTACAACCTCTCCTATACACCAATAGGACTCACAACTTGTTCTATTCACCAATAGACCTTACAACCTTTATAATTAAAAATGATTGAATGCTTACAACAAGTAAAGTGGTGTAAGATGTTCTCCTCTTATAAGACAAATATAATCTTAAGATAAAAACAATACAAGTGAGACTTTGCTGATTGAGATGCCTTGTAAATCAGTTTTTATAGGCTAACTTTTAATATTGGAACCAATAAAAACATATAGATTAAGCGTAAGTTGGTTCCAAAAGTGGCTAATTGATGCACCAATGCAAAACATAGGTTTAAGCTCAAGTTGTGCAATCAAAACCTCAGGTCACAAATAAATTTAAGATTAAGAACAAAATCATTGTAAATGTGTTGTCAAAACAACATATGCATCAAACCACAAACACACACACACATATATATATATATATATTAAGTACGAGTTGATTTCAAGTCAATTCAATGCACTATGAAAAATCACAACTAAGCTTAAATAAGTGCAATCAAAATCTCGGGTTTTACAAAATCAAGATTAAGTTCAGTGTTTCACACACACTTCAAAGAAAAACAACCACTATAAGTATAGGTAAGGCTCTATGCATTTTCTAGTTTTGCATGCACAACAATGGCTCAAATTTCGGCTTAATAGATGCAAGTCTGCTCTAGGTCTTATCTAGACTTGATATTAGGCACAACACACTATATGAATATATTAGATTCAGTCACATATGGTTCCTACAGAAATCCTTAAAAACAAGATATAGATTAATCACAATAGTGTAAGGAAGAACAAGATCTTACAACCCAAGATGTGAAAATGATTTAGATCAATTTGGATACCGTAATCAAGACCTTAGAACACTTCCTTAACCTCACTTGATTTGCATAAGATCAACCCTAAAAGCCCTCAAGTGAGTGTATGTGTTTGATTTTCACTTGTAATGCAAAAACTCCATATTGTTGCTCTCTTTGTGTATGTGTGTGTTAGTAAGATCAAAAACCTGTTCTATATATTTATAGTGTTCTCTCCATCCCATTTTGACTATTTTTGACCGTTATGGTGATCCAAGGGTCCAAAACAATCCACCAATTCAAATTAAAGGTAGGGATTGCCTACTTTAAAAAAGGTGTCTGGCAGCGTCAGGGAGTGTGCTCCACCAAATCCTAGGGCGCGCTCCAGGATTTGGGGCGCACTTTACGTAATGGTGGAGCGTGCTCCAGGATTAGGGGTCTAAAAATAAGATTTTCTAGTTTGACACTCTAAAACACTTTTCGTAATTACGACTCCCCTTTAACCCCTTACACATGGTCTCTAAAAGTTTAATATGACCTAAGGAACATGCCAAAATCATCCCAATGGTTTTTGAAAGATTTAAAACGAAAAATCTATGTTTCATTCCAATGCTAGGGAGTTTTCTACAAATATTTTTCAAGTGATCCAAAAACCCATCTAAACTGATACCAGTGCATCTAAAATAAAAAATCAACAGTTTGCACACCTCAAGTTCATGCTATACAACACATTTGCATGATTTAAAACATTTTAAAACTCACAGATTTGAAAATCTTGAAACAAATGAATTTAGGTTCTTGAAAATATGAAATTTATGAAATGCATGAATCTAATGCATTTGGATAATGTAGTTGACCTTTTATACTTTAAAAATGATGTACATAGCTTCATGAATGCTTTCAGGTGTATTTCCATGCCTTGATCAAATTATGAGCTCTTTAAGTCTCATTTCTTCCATTTCATTTGAACTCGAATTAGTAGCCTTTGAACTTGTGAGTTCTAATAATGTTGGATGCACATAGATACTTGACAAACGTGTTGGTACCATTTCACTTTTTTTGTTGACATCAAAATCTCGGGACGGAGTCAAAGTGATGGAAAGTCCAACAATCTCCCCCTTTTTGATGATAACAGACAACGTGAACTTGAAAAACAAACATAGACATTAAGGGCATATCAAGATTGTAATGGTCAAGTTCTGCATATACATTTCTCCCTCTTTTGATAACATCTAAAAGTGGGTATAGATTCTCCCCTATCAATAGGCATCAAAATGAATACAAGAAAGAAAAAGGCAATTTATCCATTCATTCAATTCTAGAAAACACATAGAGTAAGAGAAAAAAGGAATGTCATTCATTCATAATTGATAAGTCAAATATATAGGACATTCATGGCATTACATTTACACAAATATGAAAGGTGAGTCAATCTAGCGCAAGTAGAAATCGACATAGACATGAGTTAAAAGTTTACATATAAAATACAAAAATGAACTTTCACTCATGTAATGACCTAGATACTCCCCCTAACATGATCAGATTAGAGCTCTACCTAAGTATAGGCATCTAAATTTCCTTATCTCTTCATAAGACTAACGACTAGGGTGCAATGAGCCAACTCTCCTCGATGAAAGACCCTGCTCGAGACATAGGAGACTCGCAGTGTGATCGGCTAATACGTTATCAAATGAAGTGAGTCGAGCATTGATAGCATCAAACTGAGAAGACATGCACGAATGTAGATATGTAGCAAATGGAGGCATGTCCTTTGGAGGCTAAAGATCATACTGCTGGAAAGATGGCTGAGATGTAGGTGACAGTGGTGCTGAGTGTTCCTGCTGTGGCATGTGCTAGGATCCAAGCTCTCCAATGTCAGCATCAAAGTATACCTCAACATCTGGGGCTCCATGGTCCTCTCCCTGACTTGCTCCTTGACCCATGTCATTTTCACCAAGGTCCGAAAAAATGACATGTGGCAGCCCTGCACCTCAAGGTAGTCGGGTGAGCTGCTACGCGAGTCCTGCAACAGTATTGACGTCTGTTGCCATGTCAACACTCTTTGATGTGCGTGCTAGTCATCATATTCTCTATATTATTTGCCAATTATTCAAGATATTCATTAAAGTATGGTTTGTGTTTTACAGAGTTACAAATAGGTAAGCAGTAATTTACAACGGAAGTCCTAACATAGCGTAACCATAAGTTTTTAATGACTTTCAAGTCACACAGAGCATCAGTCCTACTGTAGAAAACTCAGAATCAAGTACATTGTATATCAGGCAACAACATACTGTGAAAAGTAAATATATACTTGTACCGTGTCTATCGAGTCTCCCTTAACCCCATAATTAAAACAAAATATCAAAATGAACACGTACTAGTAAGTCCTAGACTGTACGCAATCATAGATAGTTGTCTAAGTCCTCCTTGCCCTTACTGGTACTAGGACTTGCATCCACTCACCACAACAAAATGGATGACGAGTCTAGTGAGTAAGATCCCTAAAGAAAACCACCGAGCATTCAATAATAGGGAGGCAAAGAATAATGTTAAATAAACATGCAAAAATAAATAGGCAACTGTAAGATAATCACATGCATAACTAACACCAATAGAATCTAAATAATTGTGTCACGCGTAGCAAACTAGACCATACTTCATCAATCTGAATGATCTCAGCAGCCCAGACCACACTGACTTACATCCCGACTACTAACGGAGGATCGGTCCTTATCGCAATCTGCCGAACACGTGCACCGATGAGGTCAGCAGCTCAGGTTGCCATTCACTAAGGGCATAAGTGACACATGATATGGTCTAGAGTACTAGAGTCTGTACAACATAACATCTGAATAAACCTCGGTGGCGAACAAAACTATTGACCATTACATAACAAATCAAAGAAATGATAGAACATGGAAAATGAACAGCAAAGAGTACAAGATAGCACAATTGAAACAATTAAATACTAAAGATGTGTTTCTTAAGGAATTTATACACATCAAATCGCACTCCAAAGCCCTCAAAACACCCAGGTCTGACCTCGCTACGTTTTCGACTACTGTACCATAGCCCTCGAGTCCATTGGGACTTATTTTCAGAGTTTTAGTGTGACTTAAATTGTTTAAATTAGGTTGAGTTCTGTTTCCCAAAACAGCACCTTAAAGACTAAATATAGTTTCGACTTTCAATTTGGGAGCATATGTTGCAACGCAAATTAGACAATTATAAATTCCAAATCATCAAACACTTAACCGGAAATTTTTTTCCCTTATGTCTTAGCTTTCCAAAAGGTTTGGTTTGCAAAATGTTGATTTAAAACGAAAGAGATATCAAACTTCTACCAAAATAACTCAAATTGGAATCAAATCCGACCAACAATTTTGTAAAAAATCATTTCTCACCATTTAACGTTCCAAAAAATTGTAATTTTTAGCCATAAGGTAGCTAACATACCTAACAACGACATACTAAAAGATGAGCTCATTCTGATAAGAATTGACAGAGTTATGCCTTATCAAAGTTCATTTTAAAAATCCTATATTAGCATTTCAACTGGCTAATTGCAAAGCATTTTTTAGCTAGGTGTTAGAATTTGAAATTTCTCCAGAAACAAAAGTTGTAGAACTCTAAGTAAGCTTTCCAACGGAGTATGATCCGCCCCATTTGGAGTCTGTATGAGAGAGTTAAGCTCAATTTACATAGATAAGGTAAAAAACTTAACATGCATGCATCGAGAAACTTCAAGAACACAATCCATTTGAAAAATCAGTTTCAAATCCTTAAATTGGTGAACGTGATGAACTCTCCATTCATAAAGAGACTGAAAAAAATCAGTGAGCAAACTTAAAAATTCATTATTTATATCAAAACCCAAATTTTGAAGCTCATTTTCATAGAAAAGAGATGAATAAGACGATCACCTTGGTTTTGAATTTCCTAGCATAATTCCTCTAGTAAATGGTCTCCATTCCTCAAAGTTCTTACTGACACTCCAGCTCAAGAATAAACTTTGCTATTGTTGCATGAAGAGATTTCTCACTAACTTAGCTATATATAGGTTATGTTAGAATCAATTGTGTTCACGTATCTCGCGATCAATCTAATAGTCCTTGTTAACTCCTACCCCATTAACTTCCATCTTGTTGACACTAATTCCCAACTCAAATCTCCTAAGATTCCATTCTAGAGCGAATCTCGAGGCAAATCTATGACATAAATTCTTTTGTCCAACTATAGGCATTTGTAATCAATTGATTCAATTAATTTAACTTAGGCACTTGAAGGTCAACTAAGAAGGGGGTGAATTGGGTGTTATGGCCAAATTAAACTTTTTACGACTTTATTTGCTAATCGCTTACGTTCACTTCAAAAGTTTATTTAGATGAGCGCGTATATTAGTGATTGCAATAGTGATGTAGCGGAATGGTTCAAGTAAGTGAAATGCTACACTAGGAGAAGGGGTAGAAGAGATGGACGTACACAATAGATTTATAGTGGTTCGATCCCTCGGATCTAAATCCATTACCTAACCTCCCGGTTAGGATTTTGAACCAACACTTATATTCCAATAAGTTGGCCTTATGTGTTTTTCAAGTTTCGCATACACAAGTGATTCAAATTTTGGCTCAATAGGTGCAAGTCTGTTCTAGGTCTTATCTAGACATGATGTTAGGCTCAACACACTATATAAACATGTTCAAATCAGTCACATATCATTAACAACAAGATTTAAATTAAGCACAAATAGTGTCATGAAAGATGTAATCTTACAACCCAAGATGTGAAGATGATTTAGATCGATTTGGACAGCGTGTTGAGGACTCTAGAACACCTCTTTTTGCCGCACTTGGTTTGCATAAGATCAGCCCTCAAAGCCCTCAATTGAGTGTGTGTATTTTTTCTTCACCTTTTTGTGCTAAAACTCCATTTTAATTCTCTTTTGTGTATTTTTGAGTTGTTTTGGTCAAAAACATGTTCCAAGTGTTTTTAGGGTTCTTTCCATACCCTTTTTACTGTTTGTAGCAGTTGTAGTGATCTAAGGGTCCAAAACAGTCCACCAATTCAAATTAAAGGTGTAGATGTTTCCCTTTTAAAAAGCCGTCAGAAAAGAAATTAGCGCGCTAGATTCTGAAGTTAGTGCGCTAATCTCTCAGTTAGCGCGCTAACGAATTTCATTAGCGCGCTAACCAGCAGGGGCCTGAAAATAAATATTTTCATCCCTTGAGTTAGCGACCCCCTATCACATCCTTGACCCTACCAAACGTCTTAAACCATGTTAGATATGTTTATTCATATAACCCATTTGGGTGGTCCGAATGTTTTCATAAACCTCGGAAATGGAATATCCCTGTTTCATGAAGTGCGCAGGGGCTTTTCTGCAAATAGTTTAAAAGTGAACCGAAAACCTGTCTAAACTGATACCGGTGCATCCAAAATCAAAACCAAGAATATGCACACCTCAAGTTCATGCCATACAACTCCTTTCCATGATTTAAAACATTTTATAACTCACTGATTGGAAAATCATGAAATGCATGAATTTAAGTTCTTGAAAACATGAAATTTGTGAAATGCATGAATCTAATGCATTTGGCTCATGTAGTTGAACTTCTTATAACTTACAATTGATGTACGTAACTCCATATATGTTTTTTGGTGCCTTTCCTTGCCTTGATCAAATTACGAGCTCTTCAAGTCTTATTTCTTCCATTTTATCCATTCCATTTGAACTCGAATTCGTTGGTATCCTTTGAACTTGTGAGTTCTAACAATGATGGATTGCGCTGAAATACTTGAAAAACCTGTTAGTACCATTTTACGTTGTTTGTTGCCATCAAAATCTCGGGACAGAGTCTACGTGATGAAGCATTTAGTCCAACAACACTTTTATACATATGTAGGCTATTAGGATCTTAAATTTGTATACTACCACTTCTCCTAGTACCCAATTACTCGGCACCCAGTGCCCCGTATCTTGGCATGCATCCCGAGGCGCACTAATCCTTGATGTACCGATTATTATGACTTGGCCTAAAGTTTGATTATGATGCCATATTCATCTTTGTTCAAGTCATTTTATTAAAGTTAGCATTATAGGAGTTAATCTACCAGTACTACACTTACTCGATACCCGTGTCGACATGCTTTGTGAGGTGTTTACTCGTCACACAATCTTACACGATATTTTGAAGTAACTCACACATGCAATGTCATATGAGAACTATTCAACTTAAACACTACATTATATTCAACTAACAGACAAAAAAATAACCATTTATGCCCAGTCAGTCGTGTCCTAGCTTATCCGAGATGTCCATTTGGGTATGAATTGGCATTCAAGTCTAAAAATAAACTAATTAACGATGTCAATAAATATTAGGCTATTGTAATTCTTCCCAACTAGGAAAAATTTGATCCCGAAATTTAAGGCAAATGATATCTAGTATCGCGGGACTATTTAAGAACTCTAACAACCTAAGTGAACTTAGTGCCAAAATTTTTCTTCTTCCGAAATCTCAGAAGGAACTTACTCATTTGTTTTGCAACTCAATAGTAGCGGAACTACCGACGACACTACAACTAGTCTCTTAATGGAAAGTAAGCTGTGGTGGAACAACAGACGACACCACTGCTTGTCATTTCACGAGGAGGAAAATGTGAGGGAACAAACGACGACACCACTCTTTCCTGTTCTTCTATTCTTCTCTTCGTGTGAGGGTTTAATTTGGGCGAGAAAATTGATGACGCAAACTCAACCTCGAACCCCACTAGATCATACTTCGGTACGTTGGGATCCTTCCAGTGGTCTTCTCCAAGCCCCTTTATTGGTTCATCACCCAATAGCTCTCACGATGTTTGACATGGACCCACGACCCATCAACGTGTGCACTAAAAATAAATATAATAGGTCATAGTTCACTGAGGACGCCCGTGCCATATGCGATAGCTAGTGTATAACATAGCCATTAACTCTTCATATGCCTAGCTAGGAATCATAATACATATACATAAAACTTAAATAAATAATTGACTAGATATGTCATATAACCTACTCTCAACATGTTATCCGGTTGCCTCCCTATCAGGTCGACCTATAACATGAGCTTTCATTCGAGTCTGATCTAGCTCTGGTGGCAGTAATGCTTTCTAGTAATTGACACTGATGTGATCTCTTTTCCCACACCTCAAACATATGCCTCTATCCGGCCTCCTTGCCTGTCTGTCCTCATATCTTTAACCATGACCTTGTTCCCTCTAACCCTTACCACGGCCTCCCTGATCTTGGTTCTATCATTACTGCTGTATCGGCTGCTCTGGCGATGCAGTTACAATGACATGTACTACATGTTTGTCATCATATATGTACTGATTATATGGATAGTCATCCCTGTGGTCCCGGTCATCCCTAATGCCCCTATTAGACAGTCAGTTATCACTATGATCCCTATCAGACTGATCTCTCTGCCTATTCTACCTCGGTCTAACCTCGAACTCTATCCTAATTACCTCTCTGAACCAACAAATGCGAGTTTGTCATCTATTTGCAGAAGGGAAGTCTCGTGTATGAGTGCTCGGTCATACACCTCCTATAGAGTGGGAGGCCCAGTCGATACAATAGCACTAGCGATGATCTTCTCCAATTCTTTGAGGAAGTAGTAGATCTGCAGTCTCTATGTCTCTGCAGCGTCTATGACGAATTGCAGTAAATATCGATACCTCTCCATATACTGAATAACTAATCTGTTACCCTGTCTCAGGGCCAAAAACTCATTTCTTAGCCTTAGTTGTACCTCCACTAGTATGTACTCATCGTAGAAAATTGACGAAACTCAGCCGAAGTCTTCGGATCTGGATGAGTGTCACAATACGCCGTCTACCAAACTGATGCATTTCCTCAAAAATAAGACCCTAAAACTCATGCTTGTATGCTCTCCTTGACTCTTAGCAGCTTGTGCTGCTGTTGGTGTAAAAGTAACCATATCCTGGTCGCTTCCAAATCACTATCTTGATAGAAAAATCTAGGATGAAATCAAATGAACTCCTTGATTAGCTTGGCCTTAGGCAAGAAAGTATACTCAGAAGTGGTAGCCTGCTACTCGGTAGTCCTCGATGTAGGAGTGGGAGTCGGTGTCTTAACTGGTGTAACAATTGGCGTAGTTGTCTTAGGAACTAGGGTAGCGGTAGTAGCCTGAAGAGGCGTTAGCGAGGGCAATGACTATCAGTGGTCTGAGCCTTGATTAACTGAAGAATCTTAGCCAATTGACCGTCATGTGGCGCGAGTTGGTCATTAACACTCGGTGTAGTAATAGCGGTAGTGGCCCTAGATGGATCACTGGTCTAGCCAATTTCTGGCGAGGTAGTATTTTGTTCGTCCATCGTGATCTGCATTGAGAAGCGTGCGTCGGATTAACTTTGCTATATATACGCCTATAATGTATAACATACAATGAAAACATAACACATATAGAATTCTAACTCTACTCACCTCATTATCCCTTCTCAACTTGAGTTATAAGGCAAGTACATCAGGTTTCCACATCTAAGGCTCTATTTATTAACTCTTATGCTCTTTTGTTATTAATTCACGAGGTTCCTCGAACCATTGCACAAATACAAACTTTGGCGTTGGTATCAGGTTAAATACCAAATTATGCTTCATCCCATAGGCTCAATCGACCTTACTCTGATATTAACTATGGAGACCCTGCGCCTCGAGGCCACCGAGAGAGTTGCTACGTGAGTCCCGCAGCCCTAACGACATCTGTTGCCATGTCAACACTCCTTGATGTACATGCTAGTCGTCATATTCTCTATATTTATTTACCAATTATTCAAGATATTCATTAAGTTACAAGTATGGCTTGTGTTTTACTGAGTCACAAATAGGTAACTAGTAATTTACAACAGAAGTCTTTGCATAACATAATCATAGATTTTTAATAACTTTCAAGTCATATAGAGCATCGGTCCTACTATGGAAAACTCGAAATCAAGCACATAGTATATCAGGCGACAATATTATGTGAAAAGTAAATATATACATGTACCGTGTCTATCAAGTCTCCCATAACCCTAAAAGTAAAATAAAATATCAAAACGAACATGTACTAGTAAGTCTTGGACTATAGAGAATCAGAGATAGTCGCTTCGGACCTCCCTTACTAGTACTAAGATTTGCACTCAATCATAACAAGAAATTAGATGACGAGTCAAGTGAGTAAGATCTCAAAAAAAACCACCGAGTATTCAATAATAGAGAGGCGAAGAATAATGTTAAATAAACATGCAAAAATAAATAGGTGATTGTAAGATAATCGCATGCATAACTAACACCAATAGAAACTGAATAATCATTTCACGTGTAGCAAACTAGACCATACTTCGTCAATCCGGATGATCTCAGTTACCCATACCACACTGGCTCACATCCGAACTACTAACGGAGGATCAATCTGTATCGCAACACACCGAACACGTGCACCGATGAGGTTAGCAACCCGGTTGCCATTCACTGAGGGTGCAAGTGACACGTGCTATGGTCTAATGTACTAGAACCAGTACAACATCCGAACAAACCCCGGCGGTGAACAAAACTAGCGACCATTACACCAAATCAAAGCAATGATGGAACATGGATAATGAACCACAAAGAATATAAGATAGCACAATTGTAATAATTAAATACTTAAGATATGTTTCTTAAGGGATTTACACACATCAAATCGTACTCTGAAGCCCCGAAAACACCCTAGTCTGACCCCGCTACGCTCTTGACTATCGTACCATAGCCCCTGAGTCTGCTGGTATCTATTTCCTATGTTTTAGAGTGATTATGGTGTTTAAATTAGGTTTAGAGTTCTATTTTCAAAAACAAACCCTTAAAGACTAAATAAAGTTCTAATTTTCAATTTCTGAGCATATGTTGCAGCACAAATTAGACCATTATAAAATTCAAATCATCGAAGACACTTAACAAAAAAAGTTTTTGCTATATGTCTTAGCTTTCCGAAAAGGCTTGGTTTGCAAAATTCCAATTTAAAATGAAAGAGATATCGAACTTCTACCAAACCAGCTCAAATTGGAATCAAATCCAACCAGCAATTTTGTAAAAATAATTTCTCCTAATTTATAGTTACGAGAAATTGTAATTTTTGGTCACTAGGCAGCTAATATACCTAACAACAACATACTAAAAGATGAGCTCATTTCGATTAGAATTGAGAGAGTTGTGCCTCGTCAAATCACATTTTAAAAATCTTTTATTACCATTTCAACTGCCTAATTACAAAGCAATTTTGAACTAGAAGGGGTTAGAATTTCAAAATATCTCTGGAGAGAAAAGTTGTAGAGCTCTAAGTAAGCTTTCCAATGGCTTATGATCCACCCCATTTGGAGTTTGTATGAGAGAGTTATGCTCAATTTATAGATATTAGGTAAAAAACTTAATATTCATGCATAAAGAAACTTCATGAAAACAATCCATTTGAAAAATATGTTTGAAATCCTTAAATTGGTGAACATAATGAACTCCTCCATTCATAAAGAGACTGAGAAAAAAAATAGTGAGCAAACTTGGAAATTCATTATTTAGATCGAAACTCAAATTTTGAAGCTCATTTTAATGAAAAGAGATGAAGAAGATGATCACCCTAGTTTTGATCTTCCTAGCTTAATTCCTCTAGTAGATGGCCTCTACTCCTCCTAGTTCTTGCTGAGTTTTCAAGCACTCCAGCCCAAGAACAAACTTTGTTATTGTTGCATGGAAAGATTTCCCACTAACTTAGCTATATATATGTTATGATAGAATCAATTGTGTTCACGTATCTCGAGGTCAATCTAATGGTCCCTTTTAACTACTACTCCACTAACTTCCATCTTGTTGACACCAATTCCTAACTTAGACCTCTTAAGATTCCATTCTAGTTTGAAATTTCGAGGCAAATTTATGACATCAATTTTTTCATACAACTATAGGCATTTTTAATCAATTGATTCAATTAATTTAACTTAGGCACTTTTATACATATTAGGCTATTTAGGGTCTTAAATTTGTGTACTACCACTTCCTTTAGTACCTAATTACCCAACACCTAGTACCCTACATCTTGACATACATCCCGAGGTGCGCCAATCCTTGATGTACCTTATTATTATGACTTTGCCTATAGTTTGATTATCTATTTTATGCCATATTCACCTTTGTTCAAGTCATTTTATTTAAGTTAGCATTATGAGACTTAGTGTACCCGTACTATGCCTACTCGGTACTTGCGTCGACACGTTTTACGAGGCATTTACCCATCACATAACCTTACACGATATTTCAAAGTAACTTACACATGCGATGTAATATGAGAGTTTTTCAAGTTAAACATCGCAGTATATTCAACTAACAGATAAAAAAAAACCATTTATGTCCATTCGGCTGTGTCCTAGCCTATCCGAGAAGTCTATGTGGGTCTGAGTTGGCATCCGAGTATGAAAATAATGTCATTAATGACATCAATAAATATTAGGCCGTTACATGACACTCTAATCAGATAGATCACGATGAGTGTAAATCGGATATTCCGATTCCAAGGGGTTCCCAATCACCAATTTCAAGTTCTGAGGGTCGTCCTTCCATTTGACCTAAGTCTGAGTGGGTATGTAGTACTTATAGCCCATTTTCTGCAGGTTTGGTTCGCTCAACCTGTCAATCACCAACTTATGCAATATTCCCAATGCAATGTTAACTCTAAAGTCCTCAACTACACGAGTAAGCATGGATGCATACAACATAGACTTCGACGTATTTTGTATAGAGAGTATGTAATGAATGGGGAGATGTGGCAAGCACAAGTTCGCTTCGTCATGATGGCCCATAAGACATACAAGTCCATATGACTGACACGGTTCTTGCTCCCACCGCGGGACATCAACACATTCATAAGAACCATATGAAGCAAGTGCCGAATATGCTGGAAAGTCGTGTCATTGATGGTAGAGGGGATAACTATCGTATCCGCAAGACGACACATAGCATTGTAGGCTTCAAGCCTATCATACTCCACATGATGGATGGTGTCGAATAAAGAGATAGTAGCATCATGAAGTGGAACATTAATGATGCGTGCAAGCCATACCGGAGTGAGGTGAATCTCCTTGCCGGCAACTCGAGACTTCAAAGAGAAGTTTGAAGACACCTCAAGTTTGTGTAGAAAACTAGCATAAATAGCTCATATTAGTGGCACTTGAGCTCAAGAAATGGTGTCCAACCCATTCCATCAAAAAGTGACCGAAGTGGTAGGTTGGCCTTTTTCAAGAATTCCTAGTCTAATGATACATCAACAATTAGACACATTTTATAGTGTCATTTAGGTTGATTTTTAGTGTAAAATGATGATATTACACTTGGTATTCTCTTATTTTTATGATTTCAGGTTTTATATAAGAAAAAAAGAAAAAAAAGATAGAAAAGCAAAATAGTTAACTAGAAAAATGAACTAACGCTTATCCAACGATTTGGATTAAAATTATGTTTATGCATTATTTATTTCTAACATGAGTGAGTAGTCTTTTATTCTATACAAACCCTGGACAATGTAGTATATTTTAGATTACTAGATATTTATAATTAAGGAATCATGGTTATATACATTATGTTTATGATGATATACTATGTTTGCATTCTATTCAATGCTTAGGTATGATATTTATTTCATTTGTTATATAATGGTGATGTTTATTCATTCAATTATTATGGGCTCTGTCTTACTGAATTCACTTAATTTAGTGATTTGTCACATTTATTTATATTGTTTCAATTCTTATGTACTTAACATGGTATGTTTGTTATGATGAAACTAGACTTCATTTTTAAACCTTGAGGACAAGGTTTAGAATGAGTTTGAGGGTATTTTAGGTAAAGTATGAAATTGATGGTAATGAAAGGAAAAAAAGGTAGAAGAAAAGTTTAGAATTACTTATAATCCGATAATCAAGTAAGTTGACGGAAATTTTCATAATTTCTTTCGAAATCAAGTAAGTATGAATTTCATTTTTCTTTATTTTTAGTTAAGAATAAAATGAAAATGAATATATGTAATAGATTTTGAATGAAAGTATTGTTTTTATTATTCAAGTGAATTTTATGATAGAAAGAATTAATTTTACACTCATTTGATTAACTTTGCTACTTGATGAACACTAAATGAATGCCTTGTGTTAGTTTTAATAATGGGTAAAAAATCGAAACAATAGTGCAAGATGAACAAGATAGATTTCTATGAATCTTATAATACAAAAGCTATTGATTAAATATTTTTTTAGTGTGTATTTATATATGAAGCTATTATGCCAATTGAAAGAAGAAATGGGTTAGAAACCGATGAATTTATTAAAGTTAGAAAGAATACTTTCTTCGACTTGAGTGGATAGTGAGAAATGTTAACAAGAGTTTATAAAATAAATATATAGAGAATCCTATAAATTTCAAAGGAAATGGGCAGGGAATCTATAGTAGGAAAAAAAGGTGAGAATGTCCAAAGGAAATAGAGCAGAGACTCAAAAGCAATAGTAAAAAGAAATAATTAGAAAGGAGTAGAAAAAAATTATAAGAGATAAAAAGAAAAGATGGATGTTCTTATTACTCTTCACATGAAAAAAATTAACTCGAGTACTTGAAACTAGAGTTAAATGAAGTAATTTAACATGTTCTAAATGACATATTCATCAGTATCTTAGCAAAATTCATATTGATTTTGATTGTGGTACTACTATAAAGTATTTTCTAAAATTGAAACTAATCTAGTAGTTTTTGTGTTTTGAGATTCTGTATTACTTATCGTAAGCTTGATGCTTGTTAGTGGAGATTGAGAAAACCTATGTTATGCACTAGCTTTGGCAATGAACTTTAAATTCTAAAGAAGTGCTAATTAGGTGGTTGAATTATCATTAAGGTATGTTTCATTTAATCTAAATCATTTTATTCTATCATAACTTTCATTTACTTGTGGGTAATATATTTCAATTTAAAATCATTTCTATTTTAAAAATTCCTATTATTTAAAGTTAAGATGATTTAGATTGAAAATAGATTATAAAGAATGAAAAGAGAATATGATTAAGAGTATTCCTTTGCTCGGGACAACAAAGTGTTGAGTTTGAGAATATTTGAGAAGTTAATAATTAGACACATTTTATAGTGTAATTTAAGTTGATTTTTAGTACAAATGATGATATTATACTAGTTATTCTCTTATATTTATGATTTCAGGTTTTAAATAAGAAAATGAAGAAATGGAAGAAAATAGAAAGAAAAGCAAAACAATCAACTGGAAAAATGAACTAGCGATTAGCTAGCAATTTAGATTAACACTAAAATTCGCTAGCTAAATCAAGAAAAAAAGAAGACAAAACAAATCCATAGTGAATTGAAGAATAAACTATAAATCGACCGCTGAATCAGTGGAGCACTGAGAGCTAAACTCAGTGATTTGCTCAACGATTTGTGTATAAAGTAGGAATCGTTGAGAAATCATTGAGGTAGGTTAAGAATTTTTAGATTAGTATAAAATATTTGAGTTTATCTATAATATGTATATGTAGGGAGACTACAAAGAAGGCCTGAGAACTTTGAAATAACTCTCTCGTTTATCTCTTAACCCTTTTTCCTTTTACTTATTAGTTTTATTGTATATGTTTGAAGATACTTTAGAGCCTTGATTTATATTAAGGTATTTATTAATTCATTATGTCTTTTAATTATGTTTATGCGTTATTTATTTCCAGCATAAGTGAGTAGTCTATTATTCTAAACAAACCCTAGATAGTGTAGTATATTTTGGATTACTAAATAGTTATAATTAATGAATCATCTACTTAATGCTTTAGATCTATTCATATACGTCAATTGCGGAATTAACAAGTTGTTTTTGCGTATTACAACTAAAGGAGATTAGTATTGCATGCATAGTTGCAAATGTGTTATGTAGTATTAAGAGTCTGAATCTATGTCTATAGTTATTGACAACAATTATAGAAGTAGTAACTAGGATTAATCTATAGGGCATTTCTCGAGTGGATATCTTAGGTTATTATATTCTAAGTTGTTTATTATGTGGCTTCGGTAATATTGACTTAGATTAGGTATGATTTTCATTGAAATTAATGCTATTGTATTTCTATGGTGCTGCGTTTTATCCAATGGACAGACTAACAATGATAAGAATGTGTCATTTCCATTGAATTAAGAAAATCGGTGGCTGGCTAAAGGCTATCAACCTATTATGAAGTAGGGTTTAATTATTACAAGATTCCATATGTTTTGTAATTTTAACTATAGTATGAAGTGATATTATATTTTAGTGTTTGAAAGTAATCTAAATATATTATATTGTTTAGTTGGGGTTTGTTTAGATGTTTGTTTATTTATATTGAATTGCATTTGAATATTGTTTAAGTTAGTTTGAATATGATTTTGGCTAAAGGCTATCAAAAGTTACTTTCCTTTGAGATTTCGAAAATCCTATTGAGACGATATCCCATTTATCACTACTACAAGTTATTAGAAAACACGAGAAATTATTGTGCACGCTGGACACGTGCCAATTTTTGGCACCGTTTTCAGAGACTTTTGATAATTGTTAAAGGATTATAGACGTTGTATGTTCTACACAGTTCGTCGTGTTAAATCAACAGGATCTTTACATCCGTTTGATCCTGAAATTGATAGAATTGTAACCAAAGTTTACGACAACAAAAACCTAGGGAAAATTTAGTTAATAGGAGGGAAAACGACAATAATGATGTTGATGACAATGTCATCAATAATAACAATGATAATCGAGTTATCAATAATAATAGAGAACTCACTTTTCGATAAGCAAATCAAAATGTTGCAACATATGAGCCAATGTGTATAGCATGCCCCAATGGATTTCTTGAATTTGAACTTAGATTTGGAGTTATTAGTGCCTTACCTAACTTCTATGGTAAAGACAATGAAAACCCACATAAATTCATAAGGGAGTATTAACACAAAGTTAATGGGATGAAACCAGAAGAAGTAAATTTAGAACAAGTCAAACTTAAGGCTTTTCCTTCCGCATTGAAAGATCAAGCACGGGACTAGTTGTTCTATCTTCCATAAGACTCGATAACTACATGGACTTAAATGTTAGAAGCTTTCCTAGATGAATATATGCCTGCTAGAAAAATTACTTCCAATAGAAAGCAAATTGCAGTTGCTAAGATGAAAGATGATGAAAACTTTAATGAATTTTGGGATAGATTTTAAAGACTAATTTATTCTTGTCCACAACATGGATACCCTCAAAGAGCTTTATTAGAATATTTTTATGAATGACTCAATCACTTTGAACAAAGATTGCTAGACACAATATGCAGTGTTTCTTTATTTGAAACAACACATTATTTAGCGAAAGAAGCAATTACTAAGATGACAAAACAATCTAAAGAATATGGCAAAAAAGTTGAATCCTTAAGAAAGAAAATCTATGAAGTGGATAGTAAGCAAAATAATGCAACTGACGATAAAATTGATGAGTTATCTAAGATGGTTAAGCTATTAGTTAATGAAAAATCTAATCAAGTTAAGTCTTGTAGATTCTGTAATGAGGTTACACATCCTACAGATGCGTGTCCTACTCTACAAAAAGAAAATACTGAAGAGGTTAATGTAATGATAAATCAATTTTTTTGGCTCAAGAAATCAATATGCTAATAATACTTATTATCTTAGAAGACTGAATCCAAATCTTAGTCCACAAAATCAAAATTATAACACTTATAAACCAAAAGTCCTGATACAACCTGCACCTAATCAGCAACCTTAATAAACAATCAACTTATGAATCCAAATTTAGAGCAAATACTGCACAACTTTATGAGTCAAAGTCATCAAAAATGTACTCTGATTTCTCAAAATCAAATTAAGACTGATACTACCATTAATGAATTGAAAAATTAGTTAAGTCAAATGAATTGGCAAACAAATAGGTTAAGTACTCAACAAAGTAGTCAAGTTAAAAAACTTCCTCAGATCAATATTACTTCTACTAATCGAGCACAAGTTAATGCTATATTCAGTGATAAAAAAGTCACAACTATAATTGGTAAGACACCTTAACAAAGTAACAAAAAGAAGGTTCAAAAGACTATTGAAGAAAAATAAGAAGAAATGATGGCTAATGTCATTCCCATTAGACAATGGATGGCTAAACAATTGAAACTCACGCCTTTTCCTAGAAGGTTATACCCATAGTATTTAGCCAGAGTTGAAGCATATGAAAAGTCTTTACAAAAGTCTAAATTAATTGATAAGGATGAAAATGATAAGATTTTTGATAATATAAATGAAAACATGTGTTCATATTCTACCATTCCACAACGATTAGCTGACGTTAGGGAGGAAGAAATCAATGAAGACATTCTTGAATTATTTAGGAAAATAGAAATCAATAAACCATTGATGGAATCAATTACATAATTTTCTAATTATGATGAAGTATTGAAAGAGTTCTATGAATCAAAAGATAAACTTTTAGAAGAATTTAAAGTAAACTTAGGACAAAAAGTGTCTAATTTGATTAAAAAGAAAATACTTGAGAATTGTTCCGACCTGAGGATGTTTGGAATCCCTATCACAATAGGAACTTCTTTAATAGATTTTGCTATATGTGATTTCGGAACATCAATAAACGTTATGTCACTTAAGTTATATGAATCAATGAAAATATATATATATATATATATATGTGATAATTAATTGGGAAAATTGATTTAATTTGAAAATAGTAAAATCAAATCAGCGATTTCTCGGCAATTCCTGTTTGTACTAGAAATCGCTGAGTATTGGCAGGAGTTTGCAGAATTTTCAGTGTAAAGTCAAAGTCAGTGATTTCTCACCGAATCACATTTATAACTAGAAATCACGGAAAAAATTGTTGAGTCACTAAGGCTCATTTTCAGTGATTCCTCAGCAAATCCACTTAAGCCCTGATTTGCTGGGAACGAATTCGAGTTTTTTAAAAAATAAAACCCTAAATCGCCACATTTAAACCATTCCTACTCACAACCATTGTACCATTTTCATCAAAACACAGATTTTTGTCTAGATTCAACCCTCCAAAGCTTAACTTTAGTGTATATAAGTGATTTCCACCTCGATCTTCACACATTGAACTAAAAAACGTAGCGAGTTTTAAGAGTACAGAGCCACCTAGGGCTTGAGCAAGGGAATTCAAATAGGAGATTAGGAGAGTCTAGAGAAGCAATATTGGATTCAAAAACTTGAAAAAAAACCACTTTCGAGAAGGTAATCAACTAAAACCCTAAACTATTATAGATTAAATCTTTGGTTTTTTGGTGGTTTTGGATTGATTGTTAGGATAGAAACTCAATTTCGAGATTTTTACCTTAAAAAGGTTTTGATATCAAATGTTTTTTATTATAATACTGTATGGGAGTGATGTGTTGATTCGTTTATCAGTATAGAATTTTTAAACTATTTTTCATATATGGCGAGTAGATTGGATTTTATACACAAGCTAATTTGAGACTAAGTTTCAAATGAGTATAAGGATTTTTGTGAAAAATTTATCGATTTATTTGATTACTTACAAAGTTTTTTTCCCAATGCTATTTTATCAACAACTTTCATGTGATTTTAAAAACCTCAATTTCAAAAAGCTTTTCTCGATGATTTCTTATTCTCGATAGATAGTTGAACTTTATCGAATAGTTTTCCAACAAAATTTTGTCCTAAATAATTTTACAAGTTCGTTCTTTCACCTACGATATTCCAAATGGCCGGAGGTGGTAAGGGTAGAGGTTCACGAGAAGAGAAGGGGAATGAAAAGTTAGTAGAGAAATCAAAATCAAGAACAAAAGTTTCCCAAATCCAACCATCGTGTATATCTTTAAACGCACCTAGAATTCGACCGCAAAGAGAACCTACTCCACCTCAAACCCAAGTATGGAATTAAGTACAATTTCCCCACCGAGATAATAAGGGGAGGTTTAGTGGCAATCCATGGAGATGGATTTATTTTTGACATGGAGAGGTATCCTAAGCACATAACCACAAAAGTTTTTAGGAAGACCATTAAAGTTTGGTCTTATTTTTATCAACGCTAACTGACTGCCGAGTCTGTAATAATATAAAATTCTAAATTACACGGTCGCATTACTTTACCATATCATTATGGGGTTAGGATACTTGGATGTTGGTAAAATAATTTATGAACCCATTAGGAGTCCCATCACCATCGAGAAGAATGATGGACTACCATTTCCCTTGATGATTATGACGTTTTATAGGATGGACCAAGTAAACATGGCAGTCATCGATTTAGATATTTTACTGGAGAAGACCATCACTAATGAGGTAATAGAGAGATATGGTAGAGTGAATGGTTATGTTGACACAGAGGATGAAAGAGAGAAAGAGAACTGAGATAGTGAGAAGAGAAACCAAGTAGAGAATAAAAATCAGAGACGACGCGAGGAGAATCTTTGAGGAGATGTCGGAAGCTCAAAATGATCCAAACATAAAGCAACCTGTTAGGGACTATGAAGGGCTATATCTAGATGAGTCAGAGTTGGCTTTCATTGGTACAATCTTACGCAATTAGATGAGCACTCTCCGTGATTAAGATCTGGTATTCGAAAACAAGAGAGCCTTAGCAAGGAGTATCCACATAACGGAGCATACTATGTCCAAGAAGAACAAACATCAAGGAGGCACATTAGTTCTTATACCATCTACACATATGAGATTACCGCTTACCATCTCTGCCACCTCGCTATGAGCTACTAGTCCCATAAGATTTATCCAGCAGAAGACGATGATAATGCGACTTCCGGATGCTGACATTGATTTCATTTTTCAATTCCCTTTCTTTTCTCTAGCCGATGTTGTGAGATTCCTTTATGTAATTCTGGTAGTGGTTATATAATTTGTGTCTCATGGTTATATACATTATGTTTATGATGATATACTATGTTTGCATTCTATTCAATGCTTAGGTATGATATTTATTTCATTTGTTATATAATGGTGATGTTTATTCATTCAATTATTATGGGCTCTGTCTTATTAAATTCACTTAATTTAGTGATTTGTCATATTTATTTATATTGTTTCAATTCTTATGTACTTAACATGGTATGTTTGTTATGATGAAACTAGACTTCATTTTTAAACCTTGAGGACAAGGTTTAGAATGAGTTTGAGGGTATTTTAGGTAAAGTATGAAATTGATGGTAATGAAAGGAAAAAAAGGTAGAAGAAAAGTTTAGAATTACTTATAATCCGATAATCAAGTAAGTTGACGGAAATTTCCATAATTTCTTTCGAAATCAAGTAAGTATGAATTTCATTTTTCTTTATTTTTAGTTAAGAATAAAATGAAAATGAATATATGTAATAGATTTCGAATGAAAGTATTGTTTTTATTATTCAAGTGAATTTTATGATAGAAAGAATTAATTTTACACTCTTTTGATTAACTTTGCTACTTGATGAACACTAAATGAATGCCTTGTGTTAGTCTTAATAATTGGTAAAAAATCGAAACAATAGTGCAAGATGAACAAGATAGATTTCTATGAATCTTATAATACAAAAGCTATTGATTAAATATTATTTTAGTGTGTATATATATATGAAGCTATTATGCAACAATTGAAAGAAGAAATGGGTTAGAAACCGATGAATTTATTAAAGTTAGAAAGAATATTTTCTTCGAATTTAGTGGATAGTGAGAAATGTTAACAAGAGTTTATAAAATAAATATATAGAGAATCCTATAAATTTCAAAGGAAATGGGCAGGGAATCTATAGTAGGAAAAAAAGGTGAGAATGTCTAAAGGAAATGGAGCAGAGACTCAAAAGAAAAAGTAAAAAGAAATAATTAGAAAGGAGTAGAAAATAATTATAAGAGATAAAAAGAAAAGATGGATGTTCTTATTACTCTTCACATGAAAAAAATTTAACTCGAGTACTTGAAACTAGAGTTAAATGAAGTAATTTAACATGTTGTAAATGACATATTCATCGGTATCTTAGCAAAATTCATATTGATTTTGATTGTGGTACTACTATAAAGTATTTTCTAAAATTGAAACTAATCTAGTAGTTTTTGTGTTTTGAGATTCTGTATTACTTATCGTAAGCTTGATGCTTGTTAGTGGAGATTGAGAAAACCTATGTTATGCACTAGCTTTGGCAATGAACTTTAAATTCTAAAGAAGTGCTAATTAGGTGGTTGAATTATCATTAAGGTATGTTTCGTTTAATCTAAATCATTTTATTCTATCATAACTTTCATTTACTTGTGGGTAATATATTTCAATTTAAAATCATTTCTATTTTAAAAATTCTTATTATTTAAAGTTAAGATGATTTAGATTGAAAATAGATTATAAAGAATGAAAAGAGAATATGATTAAGAGTATTCCTTTGCTCGGGACAACAAAGTGTTGAGTTTGAGAATATTTGAGAAGTTAATAATTAGACACATTTTATAGTGTAATTTAAGTTGATTTTTAGTACAAATGATGATATTATACTAGTTATTCTCTTATATTTATGATTTCAGGTTTTAAATAAGAAAATGAAGAAATGGAAGAAAATAGAAAGAAAAGCAAAACAATCAACTGGAAAAATGAACTAGCGATTAGCCAGCAATTTAGATTAACACTAAAATTCGCTAGCTAAATCGGCAGCAAAAGAAGACCAGCAAATCCATAGTGAATTGGAGAATAAACTATAAATCGACCGCTGAATCAGTGGAGCACTGAGAGCTAAACTCAGTGATTTGCTCAACGATTTGTGTATAAAGTAGGAATCGCTGAGAAATCATTGAGGTAGGTTAAGAATTTTTTAGATTAGTATAAAGTATTTGAGTTTATCTATAATATGTATATGTAGGGAGACTACAAAGAAGGCCAGAGAACTTTGAAATAACTCTCTCGTTTATCTCTTAACCCTTTTTCCTTTTACTTATTAGTTTTATTGTATATGTTTGAAGATACTTTAGAGCCTTGATTTATATTAAGGTATTTATTAATTCATTATGTCTTTTAATTATTTTTATGCGTTATTTATTTCCAGCATAAGTGAGTAGTCTATTATTCTAAACAAACCCTAAATAGTATAGTATATTTTGGATTACTAAATAGTTATAATTAATGAATCATGTACTTAATGCTTTAGATCTATTCATATACGTCAATTGCGGAATTAACAAGTTGTTTTTGCGTATTACAACTAAAGGAGATTAGTATTGCATGCATAGTTGCAAATGTGTTATGTAGTATTAAGATTCTGAATCTATGTCTATAGTTATTGACAATAATTATAAAAGTAGTAATTATGATTAATCTATAGGGCATTTGTCGAGTGGATGTCTAAAGAGATTGTGTTCTAAGTAGTTTATTATGCGGCTTCGGTGATATTGGCTTGAATCAGGCATGATTTTAATTGAACTTAATGTTATCGTATTTTTATGGTGTTGCATTTTATCGAATAGTTAGACTTACAATGATAATAATGTGGCATTTCCATTGAATTAAGAAAAATTGATGGCTGGCTAAAGGCTATCAACCTATTATGAAATATGGTTTAATGATTCTAAGATTCTATATGTTTTGTAATTATAACTATAGTATGAAGTAATATTATATTTTAGTATTTGAAAGTAATCCAAATATATTATATTGTTTAGTAGAGGTTTGTTTAGATGTTTGTTTATTTATATTGAATTACACTTGAATCTTGTTTAAGTTAGTTTGAATTCGATTTGTTTAGATTGATTTAGTTAGTTTGGTTATTTAAGTTAGTAATTGTAATTGTTAAGTTATTTAGTATTTTAATCCCTATTTAATTAAATAAACTAAGTTAATAAAAACAATTAAAAGTCATTTTCCTTTGAGATTTCAAAAATCCATGTGGAGGCGATAGCCCATTTACCACTACTACAAGTTAATAGAAAACACGAAAAATCATTGTGCATGCTCGACACTTGTCATCCAAAATGGTTGGTGTCAGTACCGCCTTACCTCTATATCGTTCATTGATGGGTTCCAAAACACTTAGAACATCGTTGCTCGGCTGTGTGGTGCGCCTCCTTTGGTTGGTGGAGCAACGAATTTGAACATCTGAAGGGGTGTTCTCCGATGATGTAGGAGCATTGGATTGATGTGAGGCTCGGGATGAGATGAGTTTAAGGCACTCTCCGATGACTCACTAAGTATCAAATGGTGTTTGGCACGAGTTCCCATCGGTTGTGAAGCCATCTTGGATGTCCTCCTTGTGTTTGACTTTTTGTCAAACACCTTGTGTGCACCGACTTAGGATTTGATTTTTGAGGATTAAGGTCAGATTCGGGCACAATGGGAGATGGAGGGAGGTAAAGGGAAGTGTAATGAACATTTTCCAATAAAAAATTGATGGAAAAAAGAGTGAGGTTGGTCGAAAATCAGGTGAAGGTGAGTGAACAAGTAGAGCAAAACAAAGGCTCTCGGGTTGGCTATTAAAAATTTCCACCCCGACGCTGAGCGCATTCCACGTTTACGTGGGGCGCGTTCCGTGTCTGTATTTCAAACCCCAGACTCGAGCTCCCTGGAGTGCGTTTCAGCCCCTTGGGAGGGAGCGCGCTCCATTGCAATTTTTTGAGTTTATAAACTTCAAAAAATTTGCTCCAGAGATGCACTAATCCCACTAATCACTGTTGAGTCACTCACAAGCAATTTCATGATTTTGATTTCCCAATTAGAACATGTTTCTTAACTTGGATTTACTGACACACCTAAATTAACCTTAATTCTCACATATCAATCTATCACCTAAGTTCACTCATGCTCCAAAGTAAGTCTAATGTGGGGCTTGTTCGTAGAATAAATCCTATTTGGCCTATGAAATGCTTTGAACTTGTAAGACCTCTCATCTTTCCTTAGTTAAACTTCTAAGTGTAGACACTTGTGTTTCTTTAGGCTAGGCTCTAAGTTCGCATCCTCCTTTTCATTGGTGGCATTTGTTACCAACTTTGTCCATCCTTCTAGTCCTTTTTGAATAGTTTGATTTTGATTTTTTAAATTCAAGTTTTCTTCAAGAATGCGCTCATTTTTCTCAAGACTCTCATCAAATTTGTTTTGAAGAGTTATCAACTCATCTATTGCAAGTTGAGCTATGTTCTTGAGATTCTTATTCTCTTCAATGAGATTGCTCAATTCTAGTTCAAGATTCTTACTCAAAGTAGATAATTCATCAAAAAAGGAATCATAAATGCAATCAATATTAGTGAATGAATCAACAATAGAATTCCTTTCATGAACATGAGAGTGCATGGACCTATCATCATCATCATGATTTTGCACATAAGAATCCATAGGTCTAAGGTCTTTATGCATGTGAGTATCTTTATTATCAACCTTTGTAGCAATATGAATAAGTTCATCATGAAGAAATAAAGGAACAAGAAAGTCACTGGATGGCAATGAATCATCACACTTGCTAGGATACAATGAGAAGTCGAAATCATGACAATCACTACAAATCACTTCTAATTTTCTCCATATCCCCTAGATGAAATACACGAAAAAAGTCTAATTTTAATGTCATCGGGAATGATAAATGAGAATATGTCTAATTTCATCATCGAGTCTCGCTAGCTTCTTTTCTTCCCTATTCCACTTTTTCTTTGGCTTAGGCACTTCAACATCATTCACAACTCTAAATGGAGTGTATGAACAGTTTTCTAAAATGCCCCACATCTCATGTGATTGGGATTTAAGGTATGTTCTAAACTTAATCCTCCAACTCCTAAAAAAATTCCTAAGCATAGGTGGAATGGTAGCATCAACACCGAAAGTCATGGCCGTTGATCTTTAGCTCTAGGATGTAAATCTGAATATGAAGAGCATTTCCTCTGATATTAATTGAAGGTCACCCAAAAGGAGGTGAATTGGGTGTGATGGACAATTTAGACTTTTTATAACTTTCTTTGCTAATCTCCTAAGTTCACTTTAAAATCAAGGTAGATGAGCTCGTGTAGTAGTGATAGCAATAGCAATGTGTTGGAATGATTCAAGTGAGTGAAGTGCTACACTAGGAGAAGGGGTAGAAGATATGAAAGTACACAATCAATTTATAGTGGTTCAATCCCTCGAATCTACATCCACTACTTAACCTCCCCAGTTAGGATTTTGGACCAACACTTATATTTCAATATGTGAACAAACCTAAGCCCGCAAGCTTAGTGTGCCTAGTCTCCACTAGGTTTTTTACAATTGCCTTATCGCAATAAGTACTTTTACAAGCACCTAGCCTCAACTAGGAATTTGACTTGCCTAGATGCAAATGGGACTTTATCTTGCCTATTCCTCGATAGGCTTTACAACCTCTCATCCAATAGGATTAACAACTTAGTATATTCACTAATAGGTTTACAACCTTTAGAATTAAAAATGATTGGTCGCTTACAACAAGTAAAGTAGTGTAAGATGTTCTCCTCTCACATGCAAAATATAATCTTAAGATGAAAACAATGCAAGTGAGACTTTGCCTATTGAGATTCCTTGTAAATCAATTTTTATAGGCTAACTCTCAATATTGAAACTAACAAAAAGAATATAAATGAAGCTTAAGTTGGTTCCAAAAGTGGCTAATTGATGCACCAATGCAAAATACAAGTTTAAGCTCAAGTTGTGCAGTTAAAACCTTAGGTCACAAATAGATTTAAGATTAATAACAAAATCCTTGTAAATGTCAAAATAACATAAGCATGAAACCACAAACACCTATATATATTAAGTACGAGTTGGTTTCAAGTTAATTCAATGCACTATGAAGAATCACAATTAAGGTTAAATAAGTGCAATCAAAATCTTGGGTTTATATAAAATCCAAGATTAAGTTTAAAGCCCCTTTTTAGTAGTGTTTCATACAAACTTCAAAGAAAAATAGCCACTATAAGTATATGTTAGGCTCTATATGTTTTTCTAGTTCCGCGTGCAAAATAGTGGTTCAAATTTCGGCTTAATAGGTGCAAGTTTGCTCTAGGTCTTATCTAGACTTATTATTAGGCACAACATACTATATGAATATACCAAGTTCAGTCACATATGATTCCCACACAAATCCTTAACAATAAGATATAGATTAAACATAATAGTGTAAGGAAAATTGAGATCTTAGAACATTTCATTTCACCTCACTTAATTTGCATAAGATCAGCTCCAAAAGCCCTCAAGTGAGTGTATTTGTTTGATGTTCAATTGTATTTCAAAAACTTCATATTTTTGCTCTCTTTGTATATGTGTGTGTTAGTAAGATCAAAAACTTTTTCCATATATTTATAGTGTTCTCTCCATACCATTTTGACTATTTTTTTATCGTTATGGTGATACAAGGGTCCAAAACAATGTACCAATTCAAATTAAAGGTGTGTATGGCCTACTTTGAAAAAGTTGACTGGCAACTAGGGAGCGCACTCCACCAAATCCTAGGGCGTGCTCCAGGACTTGGGCAGCGCTTCACATAATGATGGAGCACGTTCCGGCAGTAGGCCTGAAAATAATATTTTCTGGTTTGACGCTCTAAACCTCTTTTCCTGGTTACGACTCCTCTTAACCCCTTGCACATGGTGTCTACAAGTTTAGTATGACCTAATGAACATGCCAAAATCATCCGAATAATTTTACAAAGATTAAAAACGAAAAAATCCATGTTTCATTCCAATGCTAAGAAGTTTTCTACAAATATTTTTTCAAGTGATCCGAAAACCAGTCTAAATTGATACGGTGTATCTAAAATCAAAACCAATAGTATGCACACCTCAAGTTCATGCTATACAATACATTTGCATGATTTAAAATGTTTTAAAAATCACAAATTTGAATGAAATGCATGAATTTAGGTTCTTGAAAACATGAAATTTATGAAATGCTTGAATATAATGGATTTGGCTCATGTAGTTGAACTCTTATAGCTTTTCAAGTCTCATTTCTTCCATTTCATCCCTTCCATCCATTCTATTTGAACTCAAATTAGTAGCCTTTGAATTTGTGAGTTCTAAAAATATTGGATGCACTAAAATATTCGACATATATGATATTACCATTTCACGTTGTTTGCTGACATCAAAATTTCGGGACATAGTCTAAGTGATGGAACACTTAGTACAATAACTTAGTCTACTCATATAAAATACACTAGGCATACATCACAACAAATCTAACATATAGCTTAGCCACATTGCCTCGGTCAGTGCATAGATCTCGATGTGGGTCCCATGTCACGGGTCAATGATCCTGTTTAAGGAAATTAATCTAGGGTTAGGAATTTGGGTCGTGATAAATCTTCCCGACTAATGAAAATTTCTCCCTCGAAATTAAACTCCAAGTTAATGTTGTACCTAACTCAGAACAGTACGGAAACCTATTTCGCATATAGTCTTCCTACTCCCAAGTACCACGATACTGCCACTTGACTAATACTTTCAGAATAAACTTGCCTCTCAGCTGTTGTACCTTTCAATTTAGGATCTGTACTGACTGCTCCTCATAAGTAACATCCTGACTCAGGTTAATCTAACTCAAGTCAACTCTCGGTCGTACACCTGCGTTCGACTTAACCAGTCAAAAAATATAAATATGGAAGACTGGATGAATCCCTGACATCTGTGGAGGTAACTCAAGCTCATAAACATCATTCCCAACCCTTTTTTTTAATCTTCAAATATACAAAGGCTCCCTCGATATATGTGAGATCGCTATGATAGGTGTCTGCATACTTTTTCGGCCTCTCTTGGGCCCCTTTAAGCCTCTAACAAATCTTTTGTACCTTATCCGTGTGATCAACAACAATTTCAGGTCCCATTAACTCTTGGTCCTCTGGCTCAACCTAACATGATGGCGAACGACACGGTTTGCCATATAAACCCTTAAATGGCGCCATCTCAATGCTAGCCTGATAACTATTATTGTATGTAAACTCACACAATGATAGGTACTCCTCCCAAGATCCACCAAACTGAAGTACAAAAGCCCTGAGCATATCCTTGAGAACCTGAATCAACCTTTCGGCCTGCCCATCATTCTGAGGGTAAAAGGCTATACTAAATTGTAGGAGTGTACCATACTGCTCCTATATACTTCGCTACATCCTGGACATGTACATATCATTTCTGTCTGACGTGATAGTCAACGGTACCCCATGCAGCCTGATAATCTCCCTTTCGAATAATACACTAAACTTGTCAAATATGTAATGAGCTGCAACTGGTATAAAATGGGTAGATATCGTCAATCTATCCACAATTACCCAGGTAGAATTATGTCATCTGCTAGTCCTTGGCAATTTTTTGATAAAGCCCTTGGCAATATATTCCCACTTCCATCGTGGAATAGGAAGCGGTTGGAATAACCTCTATGTCTACAATGCTTAGCCTTCACCTGCTGGAAAATCCCACGTTTCCTAATAAACTCTGATACGTCCGCTTTCATCCCATGCCACAAAAATGTCTCATCATGTCATGGTACATATTGGTCCTGCCTAAATGAACTGTGAACCTGGAATGGTGTGAATCCTGAAGAATCTCATCTTTCAAGTCACCCACTGACGGTACCCATAATCTGCCTCTAAATCTCAAATACTCACCCTTCATCTCTGTCTAATCAATACAATCGTACTCTGGGCTAACTAACTAAATCTCGGGTATAGAATATCGATTCTCTGACCCTCAAACTCTCGGTGTAGACACTATCTGCAACCTCATCTGTGTACAAATGATCATCCAAGTGTCTATAGGAATAACTGACTCATCATCGCCACTACCTCGAATAATCCATGCTCATGCATCATAAGACAGCTGACAATCTCGGCATCTCTAGTCGGTATCCTACTTAGCACATCTGCAACTACATTAGCTTTTCCTGAGTGATACTCTAGAGAAAAATCGTAGTCCTTCAAAAACTCTAACCATCCGCGTTGTCTCATGTTCAGCTTTTTTGCGTGAAAAGATATTTCAGACTCTCGTTATCAGTGTAGAGTGTGAGTCTCTCCTCCATACATATGATGTATCCAAATCTTCAGTGCAAACACCATCGCTGCCAACTCTAAATCATGAGTGGGATAGTTTTTCTTATGTATCTTCAGCTGTCTGGATGCATAAGCCTCTGTGCCTCTATCTTGCATCAATACACAACATAAACACGTATGAAAAGCATTTATATACACTAAGAACCCTATCCAGCCTTTGATAATACTAATACTGGTGCGGTGTCAACAACCTCTTCAGTTGAGCAAATGCTTGCACACACTCCTTAGACCAATCAAATACAAAGTCCTTCTGGGTCAATCTGGTAATTAGTGAATCAATCTTCTAGAAATCATTCACGAGCCTACGGTAATATCTTGCCAACCACAGAAAACTCCTGATCTCAGTAACTGATGTTGAAGCTGACCAATCGATAATAGCTTTGGCCGGATCCACCTCAATACCTACTGCTCCAACAACATGCCCCCAAAACTTGAACTTTATTATCCAAAATCCATATTTGCTAAAATTGGCGCAGAGACTGTGCTCCCTCAAAGTCTGTAACGTCTCCCTAAGGTGTTGTTTGTAATCCTCTAAAGTCCTCAAATAAATCATTATATCATCAATGAAAACTATCACGACGTGGTCGAGAAATGGTCTCATGACCCTATGCATCAAATCCATAAACATGGCGAGGTGTTGGTCAACCCAAACGGCATGACCTTGAACTGATAATGTCTATATCTCATGCCGAATGTTGTCTTCACCTATCCTCATCCCTGATCCAAAGCTGATGATACCCTGAACGCATGTCTATCTTAGAGAAAAATTGTGCCCCTCTCAACTGATCAAACAAGTCATCAATACGCGGCAGTGGATACTTGTTTCTGATTGTGACCTTATCCAACTGTCTTTAGTCGATACAAAATCTCAAAGTACAATCTTTCTTCTTTACAAACAAGATGGGTGCTCCCCATGTCGACATAGAAGGTATAATGAATCCCTTCTATTCCAAATCTTAGAGAAGACTTCTCAACTCCTCTAACTCTCTCAGAGCTATGCGGTACGCAGGTATAGAAATAGGTCTGGTGCCCGATACAATCTCAATGATGAAATATATCTTTCTCAGCATTGGTAAACCAGGTAAGTCCTCAAAAAACAAGTCTGAAAACTCGCACACAATTGAAGTCTCCTCGAGTCTGGGTCCCTGACTCTCTCTTACCATATATAATGATGCCAAAGTTCCACTTCTCCACTTGTCGCAAGTCGACCTCTCATGTCCTCGGCTCTTGGTGTACTACCACTATATGTGAACATCAGACGCCTTGGGATATCAAATATCATTGTCTTACTGAAACACTCAATATAAGTGTGATACGCTACTAACCAATTCATCCCTAACGACGAGTCGAAATATAAAAGCTCGAGCCTCTGAAGTCTGCAGGTGACTATACCTCCCATATCTCTACTGGACATCCCTCGACTTGACAATCAGTGTAAATCCTATCCTCCGCTGCAGTACTCAAAACCAAATGTACATTTACTCTAACCAGTGTCAACCCTAGGATGCATATCATGCGACCAAAAATGAAAGGTACCGTAAGACCCGAATCAAACAAGTCATAAATTTCTACCACAAATAAAAACCATACTTTTGATAAGACCTCGTGTGGGATCGATATCTAGCAGTGCTATCACGCGTACTTCTTCTCGACTTTGCTGCGAGAATATGGTTGCCGACTGTGGAAAAGCTCTCAACATGTCCCCAACCTGCCCGTATCTACAATAGGTAATCGACCAGCGCCGACCTTGTGCCTAAACCTTGAGCTGTGTCTGTCTCTGCCCCTGTCGGGAACCATCTCAACCTCTACATCTACCTCTGCCTTGGCCTCTACCACCCTATTGTTGCTAATGTGGAGCTAATTATGAAATCCAAAAATCTTGTAAACTTGATTAGGTGACTAATTTAGTATTTTTAAATTTTATTTGGAGTTAAAGCATCTGAGGTGGGACCCATGCATTACGGACCATATATTATAAGCTAAAATGTTTCTTTTTCGATGATAAATGCCTAGTGTGTGTAATATATGATATTTTGTCATGAAGTTGGGGGTGTTGAGGTGTATCCTCAATTTGTCATAATCGGGGTTGTAAATGTGTGTCTGAAGGGTATAAGTGCAATATAAATTATTAGTTGCTCGAAAACTAGTAAACAAGTGTTAAGTATCACGCAACGGTTTTACCTAGGTTTACGTGCAAGTTGGGATCAATGGCGCTGTAAAACTAGAATGAAGTTGGTACAAGAACTTGCCTCGAGTTTGGTATCTATTGGTGGTGGTCGAGGTTGAGATTGAGTTCAAATTGGTGTAAGTTTGGTGTAGTATGGCAAGAGAATTGGTCCATAAGGGTTTAGTATGTCGTGGACAAAGTTAAAATTTCTAGAGTTTTGGTGTGACCAAAATCAGTGTTATAGACATTTTATGAAGATAGACTATTTTGTCGAAAGTTTGGTTCGATTTGGTAAAAAATCAGATCGAAAACGAGCGACGAAAGTCAAAACACATCAAATTAGGGATTTTGAGCGTTATTAAATAAAAAGAAATTAAGCTGATAAAAAGCAGCTGAGGGTTTATATATAAATAAAAAAAACAAAACAAATCAAAATTGAATTTCACTTGAAACGAACTAACAAACGTTCATTTCAAAACCTCTCAATTCAATCTTTTGCTCCGTGGTCTCCCGACTTTCTATTTTCACCCAGTTAGTTTCCACAAAATAGTAGAGCGTCGCGAGATGGTTAGTTCAAGCTAAGTTTCAATGGCAGAAATTAAGCATTCAGCTCAAAATTTAATAAATTCTAAATTCTGGGCAATTTTCCACAATTCAATTTGAATTCTTACGATTTTGGATTTCGCGGGGTTTTGATAAGAATTGATAAGGATTATTGAGAATTGATGTATTGGGTTAATTTGCACCAATTTGGAATAAATTCTACTGACATAGGTTAGGGTTTTAATAAAATTAATTGATGCATTTCATTTGATAACTATTTTAGAGATGTTTTATAGTTGATATTGATTTACATTGGGTTTCTAAATGAATCGGATTATTGACTTTTGTCCAAATTGACTCCACAGGCTATGGGAAATATTTTAATATTGGTATCAGGTGGTTTCGTGGTGTTTGATGTTGAGTTTTAAGGATTTAATTACGAAAATATTGATTTGGAGAAGTTTTATTAGTTCAAAATTATTAAAGTTTTTCAAGTTGACAGACCATATTGAAAAATTCATAACTTCTCCGTCAGTGATCTGATTTGGATGTTCTTGGAGTCTATGGAAAGTAAAACATGATTACTACAAGTTTTGTTTAGGTCATCATGATAAATGTTGCAGTTTTCAAGGTTAAAAAGTTACCTTAAGTTGGCTAGTTGAAAGCCAGTTGAAACAGTTATATAAATTAATATTTGTGGAAACTATTCTCAAGCGTACTTTGGCAACAGTCTTCATTGGGTTTCTTGATTTGGTTTCAGTTGACGCTTGACCCATAATATAAATGGTTATGCATGTAAGCTATTGGAAAAATTTTCAAGGTGATTTGATGCTCCGAGGCCCCGAAAATCAAGCTCAAAGTTGGTTCGTTGTAAGTAAACCCTATAATGATCTTTTCTATTTATGGAATATATCTTTGTACCTGCATTCGTGTTTAGTCTGCATTGCATTTCGCATCATTCTTGGTCATGCATAAATGGCATCCATATATAGTTGCCCCTGCTTTGGTCGTAAGAGCGTGAGGTGCTCCACTCCAAACTAGACGTACTGCAAGTGTCTAAGGCAGGTAATATTGACTCCGGGGTAGCATGGATTGAACTCATATGACTGTTCTAGGTTCATTGTGAGTAGGCTTGCTTTTTTTGAGCTTAAAATAGGAAATGAGGGATCCACGTTATTATCTGAGTTTGTTGTTATTGGGAAATGCGATTACATGTCTCCATGTATTCAGACTAACATTTGCAGGAGTACAGAGCAGTTTAAGAGTTTACTCACCTGACATCTCTGTGAAGGCAGGGAAGAACAAAGAAGATTTGAAGACTTTGGTGAATGTTTTAAATTCTGAAAGTTTAATTTTCTTGTTGTAATCATTTATATATATCTATATATTGTTTTGGGCTTTGGGGTGAGTATAAGTCGTGAAATACTCTAGAATAGGTTATGAGAGGCTCCTAAGTTAGTTTAAAAGAAGTTGAGAGGTTTGAATTTCAATTTTGATTAATTTGGGACTCTAAGGTTTTAAATAAGGTATTAAATACTTTTAATGTTTTAAATTGATATATATTGTGAGCTGCAGGGAGTTGTAAGTCCTTTTAGGCTTCTCCCCATTATGCTGTCTATTAGGTGGATTTTTTGACTAGCCATTTTTAGGGGAGGTGCTATCAGAAATTTTTACAAAATATGGAAAATAATCAATATGATTTCCTAATTTGATTCTATTAAACAATTCATGAATTGAGTTTCATTGAGAATATAAATTTAGTTTTAGAGCATTGTTGAGTTTTGAAACAAAAAATTATTTTGAGGTTAAGTTAATTGAATGGATTAGATGCATAATTAGGGGAGTTAGGCTAAGTTGGGACTTAGTGAGATGGACCTTGACAGACTTGGTATTAGAGCCTAGGTTTTGCTCAATTATGGGAAACTTTGGTTGGGAACCAAAAAGTGATTGAGCGCAATTAGTCGAGAAGTGACTTGTGAGTTGGAAATATTTGGTTATTGTGATATGTTTGTTGTATGTTATTATATTATCTCTAGATATGCGATAGGAAGTGTATTCTTTGTGTCCGTTCGATACTCAACTCCCGAAATATGATGAGTGAGATTAGGAACAGACAATTAAAAAAAAATACTTGTTAAATGAAATAGGACGTAATTGAATATGAAATAGATTCAGGAAATCTAAATTCAAAAAGGAATGTTATAAGTAGTTCGATACCAATATAATTGAAGGAAATAGTTAGTTATAAAACCAATAAGAAATTAGTTGAGCAAGAGGACTAAATGATTCATGAATGCAAGTACTAAACATGGACTTTGTTAAAAATAAAAGTATCGAACTATTACAATTTTGAAACGCTCTGGAAAGTGCCAAAATAGACTTAAATTAAGTCACAAACGATTAAGAATTGTTTGGAAAATGTAAAATGAAGTTAAGGCTTTTGGGAAGCACAAAATATGGATTATCTTGAATTTTAGAATGAGGTTAGTACCAGTTGAACTAGTGATTAGGGAAGACATATTCTACAAAGCATTGGTTTAATTTATAACCAATTGCGGGTTGCTTTTGAAAATAGTCCCAACAAGAAAAAAAAGAGACTCGTGGTTTGAGAATAGAAATTGATTAGACAAACTGAGTTTTGACTAAAAAATCACAATGAGGTTGTGATTGGATCAATCAAGTTGTATAAGTCAGTTCCTATAAAAGTATAAATATTTTGAAGTAAAGTATTGTCTCTTTTGCAAAACAAAATACAGTGTGGAATATAAACTAGAACTATGGTCTAAACAATCACATGGCTTCTAAAATGAAGTATTGAGTGTTTTTTATTGTTTATTACTCAAGTTACTTATTCTTAAGCAACGTTTAGTGGTTCTATGAGTCAAACAAAGTAATAGTAAAACAAATGGAAATATAAAAGTTAGAAGTAATCTTTGTTAACATCGGATTATGTGTTGTTACGAAATGAAGATCAACAAAATTTCTAACTTGAAAATGAAAGGTGTAATGATAAGATTAACGTGTTAGAAGTTGAGATTTAGGGAAAATAAAATGAAAATAGCTAGGATTAGCTTTTAAATAAAACACAAGTAGTTGTGTTTTGAAACTTAAAATACCCAATAGTCACTTCTAATCAAATTAAGTTATGATGACTATCACTGCAACTTAAAATGTAACAAAGAAATAGATAGATGTATTAATGGAATATCCATAAGTGATTTATATAGGAAGTTAGTAAGAACTCCTATACAAAGAGAATTTTCATTTATAGGACTTAAAGGATTAAAATAGTATTTTTTAAGAGTTTGATTAGATGTCAAGTAAATAAGAGATTAGAAATTCAAATTCTTCTATCTCTTCAAATGAACAATAATGGAAAGGTAAATTCATCAAAAGTGAATTGATGAATAGTAAGATATTTTGGTATCTAACATAGTCTTTTGAAAAGTACCAAATTTTTTTTGAGAAAAAGAAAAAGTCAGAAAATCTAAGACTAATGAAAACAAGTTAAGGCAATAACAAACATTAGAACTATTTGGTTCACAAAACTTCTCCATTTCAAATAAAGATTAGTTAAGAAAGATTTTAGTCGATTGAAAGGATCATAAGAAGTCACAACATCCTTAGCGAAGTTTTCGAAAAGAGAAGATATGTAAATTGCCTTTCTAAGTCAAAATTAATGAGCTGTAAGTGGTGTAGGTGTTGGTCGAAAGTCATGATAAGTCTGAAAAAAAGGGCCAATAACTGAGATCAAAGTGAGAATAGGTAAGATTGACAAAAAATTGAACAAAATAGACTTTGTGCGTAAAATAAAATGAGAAGTTGAGATGACTTGTGACTATTAGAAGTGACACGAACGAACTCCTTTAGTCTAGGTAAGGCACTAGAGTAGTTGTGCATGACCAAAAGTCTAAGTATCTGCATTTCATAGTCATGATTCATTCATAGCGTAGAAGACTGATGTATAGTGCCCACTTGTCTTTGAATAATCGAATGAATTGATGATAGTTGTAATAAAAGAGTCTATGAAGTTTCATTGGAGTCAATTGGAAGCTTAAGTATAGGCATATAAATAATCAATAAATTCTCACATACACATGAAAGTGGAAATCTCAGGTGAACGAGTCTCGATAAGACTTAGGATATCAAACTATAAGTTTGATGGAATTTAACATAGCTTCACAAGGATCTTACAAGGAATCAATTTCCAAAATCTGAAAATGTTGAACCAAAGTAATATACCACTGTTATCAGTAAGTACATTGTATATTGGTTTAAATGTTGTGCTACACCATGTGATTAGTCACTGGTGAGATTTGAAGCACCGATTGTTTTAAATTGGAGTTGATGTTAGATACCTGAATGATGGTGAAGATACAAGTGAAATGAAAAGAGAAGCACGACTTACAAAGCTCAGATAGTCAGTATGATTCTTGGTGGTTTGAAATACTGAATAGAAGAGGATATCATATTTATAACTTGTATAGGACACAAGTTAAAAGCTATACTATGAGAGTATACTTATGAAATATGTCGATATCTTTGTGTAAATGTGTATATCTACTCAAGTAAAAGATAATTGTCTCTATTCAAGTAATGAAAGAAGCCTGATGAATAGTAAGTGATTGAAACGTGAGATGATATAAAATATCAAAAATTGGATAAATGTGAAAACCTGAAATTGTGAAGAATATAATCTGAAAGAGATTGCTAGTTAATTGAATGTAATGAGGTTTATTGTATGTTCATAGATAGAGAATGAATTGATAAAGTTAGAAAAGTCGTTAACTTTCTAACCAGTCAAAGAAAAAGTTAAGTGAATTGGCTGACGAGTTGAAATTGATAATTGCTTTCTAGTCCACGACTTAAATAATATTACGAGTATACATTTAGAGTGTAGCACCCCTATTCCGATTATTGCGCTACTCGGCATGAAACTCTAATTAAGCCTCGATAACCCAGCCAGACTTAAGTAGAGCCAGCAACCTCTTCATTAGTAGCTGATAAACTCAACCTGTATATTAATATCGAATAAGCAATACAAAGTATACGCAGCAGAAAATTAAAAACTTTTCGATATTTAAACACTATACAGAAATACAAAGTTTATCAAAACACAAAACCTTGTTTATAAACCTCCCAACCCTGTTTATATACAACTAAATATATCAAATAGTGTATATATGTACAAGAAGGCTCATTACATCGTAGAAAAGATGATAATACTCATAAATCTTCTCGTAGCCCTTCACTGAAGCGCTAGGTTGCAAACCTAAAATTTTAGATTTAGGGTGAGCGCTCCAACTTGCTCATTAAGTAAGGATTCACAAAGTCATCAACATTCCATATAATAATCAAGAACATTATGCAATAACAATATGCACCAAGGGTAACTAATAAGAATATGGAAAGCATATAATTCAATAAATAACGGATACAAATCAAACTGTCACTGACAATTACACTGTGATTAGACATGTGCATTGAGTGGGTTGCCCGCGTGGCCCGCCTAACTTGAACCAAAATTGGGTTCTTAAAAATATAGCAAAGCCCGACCCGACCCAAGCCCGTAAAAGCCCGTAATTATATTGGTTGGGCCTAGTTTGATTTTTTTACCATTGTCTGACCCGGTCCCGATCGGGGCCCACCCCGCATAGCACATAAACTCTTAAATTTCTATATACAACTTTAAAAAATTAAATGGTGGTTGTAACTTGTGATGATTGAACCATGGTCTTAGAACTCACGAGAAGCTCCTACACTACTAGGCCACAAGTTTGATTGTGTTGCTTTTTTAAATTAATTATACTTATATAAAATAAGTTAATTATGAATACTAAAAGACAAAACAACCGATTGTATATCCTATAATATCCCAACTAAATCTTTCATATAATATCTAATATCTAAGAATCTAACTACATCAAAAAAAAATATCTAACACACAACTTGTGTTGTTTGTGCGCATAACTCTTAAGTCATGATCGCGACAGTGACGACATTGATTGTTGGTCTACCTTCTGAAGTTTGTTTAACATATCTCACTTCTTTCTTCCTTCTTTTGTTCTCTTATCTGTTGAGTCTTGTCTCATCTCCACTCCAGAGTTCACACTCTAGATCTTGTTGGTCATCGGCGCATCGTCGAGTCCGATGTTTTTGAGTTGATCTTGTTTGTCAATGTTGTTCATTCTTATTGCTTGACGTTGAAGGTAACCAAATATATGCATTTTTTTATGATTTTTGACCTTTAATAGTTATACAACAAACATGAATATGTGATTTTACATTTAGTTCCACTTTTCTCACCCCTCCACTTGTTGACCCTTACAAAACTTAAGAGCATCACAAGCCAGCTTTATAGAGAGTTAGCCTGTAACAGTGTGGTTGACTTGATATATATATAAGTTATATCAAACAGTTATATCAATCGCATTCCTCATTTTCTAGGGACATGATAATATATATTAGTTATATGAAGCAAAATAAATAGAAAAGCAAAGTTGTGAGACAAAGTAATCCTTTAAACAACCTCTCCAAAGGTCAAAACAACCATTGAATCATGCCTCAAAGCCAACACTGGGTGCTATTACTCTAATGTTTAGACACTTAAAAAGGTTATTTTTGTAATGCATAATCAAATTCTACAACTAAGTACAGTAAAAAGTTGTGCATTGCTAATTTGCTATCAAATAAAACAAATATTTTATCCTATATGCTCCTACAAAAATTTGTTAAATATTAAGTATCTAATAAATTCATGATTTGAGAGTGTTTATGATCAATGGCTCAAGAATCAAGTTCTGTTATACCTGAGAGCAATAATGGAGCTCGTGCTAAGGATGGATTTAGTGAACATACTAAAGATAAGAAGCAACCAAGAAAAAAAAATCTAAAGTGTGGGACCATTTTGAGCTAACTATAGTGAAAGGTGAAGAAAAAGCCATATGTAATTATTGCAAAGGTACGCATTGTGCATCTTCATCGAGTGGGACATCACACTTGAAACATCATACTGACAAATGTTCAAGTCATGTTAATATGGATATCAAGCAATTTTTGTTGGTTAGGGAAACATTAAATGATGGAAGTGTTGCATTTACGAACTTTAAATTTGATGATAATGAATTGCATCGTTGCATTGCCATGTTTGCTGTTGAAAGTTATCATTAATTTGCTATTGCAGATGAAAAGGGTTTTTGGCGCATGATATCCAAGGTACGAATACTTTTAGGTGGGATATTCTTGATTTATATGCCAAAGAGAGGGATAATCTCAAAGAATAGATATTGAATGTGCCTGGTAGAGTTTATTTCACAACTGATAATTGGAAAAATGAACACACTAAAGTTGGTTATATTTGTATCACTGCTCACTATGTTGATGATGCTTGGAAATTGTAAAAATGAATTTTAAGGTTTAGAGCCTTCGTCCCTTCTTATGATACTAGATGCATAGCAGATGAGATTGAGTTATTTTTTGACTCAGTGGGATTTGAAGAAAAAAGGTGTTATTAATTACTAGTGACAATGCTTCTTTTAATACTTCAATGCTTTCCATGCTCAAGGGTCGACTTGCTTTAAAACATAATCTTGTTTGTAATGGTGAATTCTTCCAAATTCATTGTTGTGCTCATATAGTGAATTTAATTGTTCAATAAGGATTGAAAATGATTAAAGGTATTGTCGGCAAAATTAGAGATATGATAAAGTTTCTTGATGGATCTTCAATCAGAAGAAAGAAGTTTTTTGATGCTACAAAAAAAGAACTTTCATTTAAAAGATAAAAGAAGGTTTAGGCTTGATTATCCAATAAGGTGGAACTCAACTTATAAAATGCTTTAGAATGCTTTGTACTATAAGGAAATGTTTGATCATCTTGGGGGGTGGAATCATGCACTTAAGCTTTATAAAATTTCAGCACAATAGTGGGAAAATGTTCAAGAGTCCTACAAGTATTTGAAGGTGTTTTATGAAGTGACAATAATGTTTTTAGTTCATAAAACTCCTACTTCGAACTTGTTTACTAAAGGAGTATGAAATACTCACTTAGAATTGTTAGAAGTGTCAAGTAATCCTTCTCATATCTTGTATGCAACAGCTAAAGCTATGCAACCAAAATTCGACAAGTATTGGGCTGACTATAATGGGATCTTGAGTTGTGTTGAGATTTTGGATCCTAGACAAAAAAAAAACAAATATTTTAAAGTATGTCTATGGAAAGTTTTATGGAAAAAATCAAATGGATGAGAAGGTCGATAATGTTGTGGGAACTCTTCAAAGGTTGTTTGATGAATATAAGCAACCTATTTTGGGTGGAAATGGAGTTTCAAATAGTGTCAACTTTGAAAAAATTGTGGCCGATGAGCCGTGTAAAAACTTCTTTGAATTTTGGGGGGAATAATCAACATTTACCAAGCATACTAAGTCATAGTTGGATCTTTATCTTGAGGAGCTAACTCATAATATGAGTGAAGATTTAAATATTTTAGGATTTTGGGAAAAAAGCTCTATGAGATACCCTGAACTGTCTAAGTTGGCACGAGCTTTGCTATCCATTCCGGCTACAAATGTCCCTTCTTAATCTGCATTTAACGTTGGAGGTAAAATTTTAACATCTTCAAGAAGTTCATTAAAGTTGAAGACAATTCAAGCAGTAAATTGTCCCAAAGATTGGATTCGAGAAGAAGGTCATCAATCTTATCGTATTATTTTTTTATCATTTGAATTATTAATAAAAATATATGCAATTTATAATTTTTTTGAATAGGTGATTTTGTTTATAAATATGAATCGGAGAGCTCTAGTGATAAATATGATTCTGATATTGATGACGAGGAAAACGTTGAACTTAATGATTTTATATGAGGTAATCGTTATTATATTTTTATTTTTGACCTTTTTTTGCTCAATAGGTAAAATATTAATGTGTTATTTTTACTTTTTAAATTTCTTTAGGTACAAGAACATCAAGACTGAATTTCAAGAACTTGATTAGAATTTTGATGGTGAAGAAACTAATGGATAGATAAATGATAAATTTTTGTAAGGCAAATGCTTTACATACAATTTTTTATAACTACACCAAGCACGCTTATTCTATTCTTTTTCCTTTTTATGCATTCTTTGTTCTTGTTTTTATATTAATACTAAATTATTTTTGAATACATAAGTAAAAATTAATCTCTAATTCTTTTATTTATTTTTTGTAGGATTTTGAAGCATCAAGGTCATGATTCATGAATTTCAAGTTTCAAGTACTTATTTTAGATTTGAATTGTTTTTTTTTAGAAACAATACTTTAACTTATTTTAGATTTAGATTTGGATTGATTTGAATTTTGAAGCAGTGTATTTTGCTATATAGTTATGGTGATTTAATAATATTTATTTACTTTAACAAAAAAACAATAATTTTCATCAAAAAATAATAAAACAATAATGTTTTTGAAAGTAGCACTAAACGACCCGCTTAAGCCCGGCCCATATTAGATTTAGGTGGGCTTGGGCGGGCTTAGACAAGGCTTTTAAAAAAAAGCCCACATAGGCCCAACCCAAGCCCGCCGGGCTCACCCATTGAACAAGTCAAATTGTGATTTTCATTTTATTTATTACCCACTGACATCATTAATGTGATTGCTAGACCAACACATTAGCTAATGTGTTGTCTAGCCAATCCATAAATGCCCAATGGCTCTATCAGAAATCCTCTAGTGAGTATGTAATCCACGCAACCTATTTAACTGAGTAGGAAGTTACATATAGGCCGGGAAGGTAACTCATCTCCTATATAACCTGGTCTTAGTCTAAGGAACTTACTCTGTGAATCACATTAACCACTATTTTCTATTTATTAAAGCCATCACAGTATACATAGTCCCCCCATTCAGTCCATAAACTACATGAACTATATATACTAGGATAGCTAGGCAACATTGAAAAATAAGCGAATCCATACTTACTTCGATTTGGGTTTCCGTTCCAAATTCCCTAACTTTTCGAGTCACTCATGCTATCTTAGGAACCCAACACCTATCAAAAATCATTTGTGATCAATATTGGTCCAATACTCTATATTTAGAACCTCTAGTTCATTTCCTAAGTCTTCCAGAAATCCCAATCAAAATACAGCAATACTGCTATTTTTTGGGGTGGGAGCACGCTCCTTCAATGGGTGAAGTGCACTTTAGCAGCCGAGTTCATCCTCACTGATAAAGGGAGCGCAATCCTCTACTAAGTGGAGGGCACACCACCTTGTACTGTTTCGATAATACACAAAGTAGCAGCCATTGTTCCATCCACAAATCCATACAACAATATCAAACACTTCCAAAATTCATCAGGGAGGATGTCTAGTGAGGTAACAAACCATTTCCAATCAACAAACAACATAATTCACAGAGATCCAACTATCAAATTAAACTTCAAAAACATGAAAACTAAACTTACCAAAGTGATGATCTCTAGATTTTCAGTTGATTAAGCTGTTCAATTCAAGTTGAATGAACTCCTTGAGTGATCTCATAGGATCAGAAATCAAACCCTCAGCTCTGTCACTCTCGCTCGATCGAATTATGGAGATAAGTATGAAGGGTTTTAGTTTAAATATATGGATTTTCCTTGAAATACACATCGCGCTATCTCAAGACTAATCGAATGATTGATGTGTTAACATGATACTCCTTAAGGTGACACACATGTTGACACCATCAACACTCACGCTCATCTCGAGGTGATCCGACGATCCATATAATTCATTCTAATCTTATAATTTCCAATATATTTATATTTCAAATATATCTAAATATATATATATTTCGTGTATTTTCTTGCCAATAAATTATTGGACATGCCTGCGAGTATTTTCAGGTGTGCACACTCATTTCACGACCCCCTCATCGCACTTGGTGTACCGACTATTTATTGTTTGTTATGTATTTTTTGATTATAGGTTTGTATATAAGCTCCCTTTTTTACTACAACCTATAAAATTCATAAACAATCTCAACAAACACAAACCATCATGCAAACACACGCACATGCTAATAGAGGTATGCCGAACTTAACCACGAGCCTAACTAGAATTAATTAGGATTTGGATTAACACTAATCACTAGCTTAAGGCAACATGTCGTTACATAGAGAATGAGTGAGAGTTGAACGAGGTGTCATGTTTCTATTTCTGATCATATTGAAATTTGAGATCTCTTGTCATCGGATGGCAGGTGTAATTAGAGATCTATAGTCATGAGATGACTTGTGTACTTCCAGGTTTCTTATAAGAAACACTGGAATGGTGATGAATCGGATAGACATGTGACTTTACTTAATATCTAATGTCGTGCTCAATTATTATTTGCATCACTATGTAATTTTAGACTGATAATAGTCTAAGAATTGTCGATCAAAAATTTTGATAAAAAGATTGGTAATGAGAAAGAAAACTAAGATGTGTACTAAAGTTATGTGGATAAGGAAATAATTATCAACAATTTGTGGAATTGTTATCAATTAAGAATGAAAATAGTGTTATCAAAAGCAAGATATGTTAGATCTTGCTATGTATTAATGCTTGAATGGGATTCAAGGCATGAAATGAGAAGTAAAGTGAGGTTATTGGATATTCCACAAAGTTCATTGTTTAACTCGTCAGAAATCCACGAAATGCCAGAATTATCAAAGTAATGGAGAAAACTTTTCATTAAACCAAGAATTTTGAAATGAAAAGTTGAAATGTTTATGATCTCTACCACTGAGTTTTTAAATACAACTAAAGTGATTGGGTCCCACTTAACGATTTCACATTGGAAATGGTTTTACAAGTTTGGATTAAGAGAGTTGTATATGAAGGATCATATTCTTATATCTCTTTTGGTTCAGTAACCTGTAAGTTTAAATTTCGAGGATGAAATCCCTAATTAGTTGGGAAGAATTGTGAAATCCAAGAATTTTGTAAACTTGATTAGGCGACTAATTGAGTATTTTCGAATTTTATTTGGAGTTAAACTATCCGAGGTGGGACCCACGCATTACGGACCGAAGATCATATGCTAAAATGTTATTTTTTTGATGATAAATGTCTAGTGTGTGTAATATATGATATTTTTTCGTGAAGTCGGGGTGTGTTAAGGTGTATCCTTAATTTGTTATAATCTCGATTGTAAATGAGTGTCTGGACGGCACAAGTGCAGTATAAATTATTAGTTGCTCAAAAACTAGTAAACAAGTGTTATGTATCATACAAGGGTTTTGCCTAGGTTTACATGCAATTTAGGATCGATGGTAGTGTAAAATCAGAAAGAAGTTGGTACAAGACCTTGCCTCGAGTTTGGTATCAGTTGGTGGTGGTCGAGGTTGAGATTGAGTTCAAATTGGTGTAAGTTTGGTTTAATGTGGCAAAAGAATTGGTCCATAAGGGCTCAGTATGTTGTGGACAAAGTTAAGATTTTTGAGGTTTTAGTGTTACCAAAATCAATGTTATGGAAGTTTTATGAAGAATGACTATTTTGTCGAATGTTTGGTTTGACTTGGTGAGGAAAATTAGATAAAAAATGAGCACTGGAAGTCAAAAAATGTCAAAATAGGGATTTAAATAAAAAGAAATTAAGCTGCTGACAAGCAGTTGAGGGTTTATATATAAATAAAAAAACAAAACAAATGAAAATTGGATTTCATTTGAAACGAATGAACAAATTGTTCGTTTCAAAACCTCTCACTTCAGACTTTTGCTTTGCGGTCTCCCGACGTTCGATTTTTGCCTAGTTTATTTTTGCAAAACAATAGAGCGTCAGGAGACATTCAGTTCGAGCTAAGTCTCCGCGGCGGAAACGAGGTATTCAACTCAAAATTTGGTAAATTCTCAATTCACGCCATTTTCACAATTCAATTTGAATTCTCGCGATTTTTGGATTTCTTTCTCTGGGTTTTGATAGAAATTGATAGTGATTATTGGAAATTGATGTATTAGGTTAATTTACATAATTTTGGGATAAATTCCACCAACCTGGGTTAGGATTTTGGCAAAACTAATTGATGCATTTCATTTGAAAACTATTTTGAGGATGTTTTATAGTTGACGTTGATTTACATTGGGTTTCTGGATGAATTGAATTATTGAATTTTGTCCAAATTGACTTCATGGGCTATGGGAAATATTTTATGTTGGTATCAGGTGGTTTCGTGGTGTTTGATGTCGAGTTTTAAGGATTTAATTGCGAAAATATTGATTTGGAGAAGTTTTTATTAGTTCAACATTATTAAAATTTACCTAGTTGACAAGCCATATTAAGAAATTCATAAGTTCTTCGTCGATGATCCGATTTGAGTGTTCTTAGAGTCTATGGAAAGTAGGATATGATTACTACAAGTTCCTTTTAGGTTATCATGATAAATATTGCGGTTTTCAAGGTTAAAAAGTTACCCCAAGTTGGCTAGTAGAAAGCAAGTTGAAACATTTATATAAATTAATATTTGTGAAAACTATTCTCAAGCGTACTTTGGCTGCATTTTTCATTGGGTTTCTTGATTTAGTTTCACTTGAAGCTTGACCCAGTATATAATTGGCTATGTAGGGAAGCTATTGAAATCATTTTCAAGGTGATCTGACGCTCCGAGAGCCCCGAAACTTAAGCTGAAAGTTGGTTGGTTGTAAGTAAACCCTACAGTTGTCTTTACTATTTATGGAATTTATCTTTGTAACTGCATTTGTGTTTAGTCTTCATTGCATTTTGCCTTATTCTTGGGCATTCATACATGGCATCCAGATAGAGTTGCCCCTGCTTCGGTCGTAAAAGTGTGAGGTGCTCCACTCTAGACTAGACGTACTGCAGGTGTATAAGGCGCATAATGTCGACTCCGGAGTAGCATGCATTGAACTTATAAGACTATTCTAGGTTCATCGTGAGTGGACCCACTTGTTATTAGCTTAGAACAGGAAATGAGGGATCCACGTTGTTATATAAATTTGTTGTTATTTGGAAATGCAATTACATGTCACCATGTATTCAGACTAACATTTGCGGGAGTACAGAGCAGTATAGGATTTTACTTACTTGACATCTTCAATTTGTTTTTGATGATGTCAGGTCCTTTGTGAAGGCAGGAAAGAACAAACAAGATTCGAAAACCTTGGTGAATGTTTTAAATTCTTAAATTATAATTTTCTTATTGTAATCATTATATATATATATTATTTTGGGCTTTGGGGTGAGTATAGGCGTGAAATACTCTTGAATAGGTTATGAAAGGCTCCTAAGTTAGTTTAAAATAAGTTGAGTGGTTTGAATTTCAATTTTAATTAATTAGGGACTGTAAGGTTGTAAATAAGGTATCGGACACTTTAAATTAGATTAAATGTTTTAAATTTATATATATTGTGAACTGCTGGGAGTTGTGAGTCCTAGGCTTCTCCCTATTCTGTTGTTTATTAGGTGGATTCTTCAGCAGGCCACTTTTAGGGGAGATGCTGCTGAAGTTTTGACAAAATATGGAAAATAATCAATATGATTTCCTAATTTGCTCTAATTAAACAAATCATAATTGAGTTTCATTGAGGATGTAAATTTAGTTTTGGAGCATTGTTGAGGATTGAAATAAAAATAATTTTGAGGTTAAGTTAATTGAATGGATTAGATGCATAATTAGGGGAATTAGGCTAAGTCAGGACTTAGTGAGATGGGTCTTGACCATGGTGCTGCTAGAAGAGCTGGTAAAGTAGGAGCTAGGAAAGTTGGTCTAACTGGAGGTGGCAAGAGATGTCTACCCGTTATACTCTGTAGTGGAGTAGGGTATGATGCGCAGGATATAGCCGATTGGCTGCCCTGATCCTTTAGAACCTTTCTCCCATCTCCTTTGTCCCTTGCCCCTCTGTTTCCTCCTGTCAAACTCCACGACCTGACCAGATGACAATGCTGGTCTTAAAGGTGTCCCATCTGCAACTCTGTTCAAATAATAAGTCTCATGAGAAAGTACAATCTTATATATCTCACCCATTGTCCTGGCAAATGAACTGATCACATAAAACCCTATATATGGCCTCAGTCCATCTCCAAAATGATACACATCCTCATAGTCATCTTTCAAAAGATCCCCAACAAACTATCTTAAATAAGCATATCTATTTATGTAGCTCATCACCGACTAATCAATTCCCTATCTCAAGTTCATGAACTCTTTCCTTAACCTCTTCATCACTGCACGTAAGAAGTATTGCTGATAAAACTTCTTCTTGAATGCATCCCATGACTCAAAATCTCCATCAAAAGCTATTATCGCACACCATCAAATATGAGCATCTCTCACTAGAGTATACGATGAAATCTCAGCCCAAAGTATGTCCTTAGTCCTCAAAACCCTATGACGCTTCTCTTGAGACAATATCCTCTTCTTAATCTTCTAAAAGTGTCGTTGTCCGTCAAAATAAATTGGCTTCAGTCTAATGAAATCCTTTACCAAATAAACCTCGACTGACGACCTAGAAGATGTAGGAGTGGGAGACGACACTGTATCAGTGTCTTTGAAGCTGCTACTGTCACAACTGGAATAGTCTGTACCACTAAAGCTATTGGTGTCATAGTAGGAAGCTGTAACGTTGGTAATGTAGGGGTAGTAGTAATATGGGAGCCGGTGTTTGTGCTGGTGGTGTAAAACGAGCTGTCATCATGCGATGTAGTAGTAGTAGTAGTAGTAGTAGTAGTAGTAGTAGTAGTAGTAGTAGTAGTAGTAGTAGTAGTAGTAGTAGTAGTAGTAGTAGTAGTAGTAGTAGTAGTAGTCATCAGCAGATGGAATAGGAGGCTAGGTGCCACTAGCACCTGCATCCCCACTATCGCGTGAATCAGTCATCGGTGCATGCAAGTTGATATTGAATGTGAATAAGCTCTTATGTAGGTATCGCATATATACATATAGAAACTAATATGCACATATAAAAATCATTCTCCTACTTTCACTCACTTCCCAACTAATGGTTTCTAGACAAGGATCATCTAGTTTCCACAACTAAAATTGGTATTTTATTGAAGTTTAGTTGTTACTTATTGAAAAATTTGGCTCTGACACCAACTGTGACGACCCCTTTCTTAAATTAGGGCACTCCCGGCCAAATCTCGTCATTAAGCCCTAATCTCGACCAAGTAGAACTTAATAACGCATTAGTTAGCCTTTTCAGACTTTTCTCCTTATTAGTTACCTTCAAAATAAGCTTTTTACTATTCTCATATTCATTTATAATTCAGAGTTAATTAAAATTTTAATACTTAAAGATTTTACAGCGGATGTCTTAATAATTTTAACGAAAACCATTAATATAAATCCTAAGTATGTATAAAACTAGGAAACAAAGATCACATGCATACATAAAATAGAATGATGATAACAATATATTAACATGTGTTTGGTCAAGTAACTATCCCATAACCCTTAATATACAACCCCAAAAGTATCTAAGATATATAAGTAAGTCATACAAAAAAAATCAAAACCTACAAAATCAGTGGTAGCAACACTTCAGTGGCTTAGAGGTAGTCGCTGATCTTTTCTTTGCCCGATCTGCTACTTGATGGACCTGCACCCACCGTCATAAAAAGGTCGCTGAGTACAGAAAAATAGAAAGTAACACAGAGAGACATTTATCCACATTTCTAAATATACAACAAGTATTTGAAAGCATAACAATAACAACTATGCTAAAAAAGAATCATGTTGTAAGATACTTTAGTTAAACATTATGAAATTGACGCACGGCTAAGCAGTAATGATCTAGGGCCGGTCGGTTGTAAGTTACATCAAATTCGCCTTATTCCACTATTTAAGGTGTAAAAAATCTTATGAATGCCTTCACATCCTCACAAATTCCTATTACACATGTAAATATACTTGTCAACTACCCTTTGGTCCCATACCTCGTGTACTGTACAAGCTAGTGGCGAGATGTCGACAACTCTAGAACTCTAGTGACCCCATGTGCCATGCTCATCTCTATCATATCATGGTCCAATATACAAAACTACTTTCATAATTCAAGAAATGACACGGTTTAGGAATCAAACAATGTAATTGCATAACTAATGCAAAATGGAAAATAGATTTTCAACACCATAAATTACCTATCTAATAGCATGCTATTTCCTTTGACTAAATTCCTCAAGAATCAAGAATGACATAGCACATGATTTAGAATCAATGAAATCATTTAAACACCAAATAATGTCATAATAGCAAACTCATGAAATGAGATAGATCAACAAAGTCATGGCATCTATAGTACAATGGATAAATCAATCCAAATGAATGTAAATGCATAACATAATAAGAATGAAATGTAAATGAATATCTTAATCAATTTACTCACAAATCACGTAAGTTTCCCAGCTTAACTAATTTCCGGACACCTCAAACGCATACCCGAACCCCTAAGACTCTTTCCCTAGGTTCCTGATATCATTATATATGTTTTAGAGTGTTTTTAGATGGTTTTGTATAGGTTTAAGCTAAGTTACAAGTTTCTAAAGTCATATAAATATTGCAAAAATTGTGTTCTCTAGAGCACCTAGTGCGCTGGGTATTGCATCTAGCGTGCTAGAGACTCCCTGTGACGACCCCTTCTCAAATTAAGGCACCGCTCGGTCAAATCCAGTCATTAAGGCCTTAACCTCCACCGCGTTGGACTTAACAACATATTAGTCAGCCTTTCTAATACACTTACCACATTAACTAATTTACTAATAAACCTTACACCATTCTTAAACTTAATTGTATTTTAAAGTAAATTAAAATTTTACACAATTTAAAGATTAGCGGAAGCCTTGTCAAATTAGAAGAAGCCATTCATATAAAACCCTAGTATGTGAAAAATTAGGAAACAAAGATCACATGCATATATGTAACAAACGGTGATAACTATATATCAACACGTGACTGGTCAAGTAACTATCACTTAACCCATAGTATACATCTCCAAGAGTATATAAAGACATATATAAAAGTGATACAACAAAATCAAAAACCTATAAAATCAGACGTAGCAGAATTCCACTGGCTCAAAGGTCGTCGCTAATCTTTTCCTTGCATGGTCTGCTACTCGATGGATCTGCACCCACCGTCATAAAAAGGATGGTGAGTGTAAGAAAGTAGAAAGTAACACTGAGAGACATTTATCAACATTTCCAAATAAACAACAAGAACCTAAAAGCGCAATAATAGCAACTATACTGAAAATATGATCATGCATTCAGTTAATCAATATGAAACTGACACATGACTAAGTAGTAATGATCTAGAGCCTGTAAGTCGTGAGTCCTACCACAAATGCCTTTATTCCATTATCTCAGGATGGAGCTGAGCTCTACATATATGTTGAACAAAAGCCAATCATATGAGATGTATACTTGTCAACAACCTTGGGTCCCATACCCCGTGTGCTGCACAAGCTCACGGTGAGATCCCAACAACCATGAAAGTCTAGTGACCCAAGTATCGCGCACATCTCTATCATATCATAGTCTTAGACACAAGAACTACTTTTGTAACTTAAGAAATGACACGGTTTCAGAATCCAATAATAGGATTACATATTTAATGCATAAGGGAAGTTGAATTTACAATACCGTAAAATCACTATCTAATAGCTTGCTATTTCATTTGACTAAATATTTCAATAATGAAGGATGACGTAGCACATGATTTAGAGTCGATGAAACCATTTAATCAAAAACCAATGCCATGATAGTAAACTCATAAAATGAGAGGAAACAACGAGTCATTGCATGTAGAGTACAAATAACAATTCAGTTTAGATAACTAAAAATGAACAACAAACTGGAATGAAATGTAAATATCTCAATTAGTTTACTTACAATCCACTCAAATTTACTAGCTAATCCGGCCTCCCGACACCTTAAAACACGTATTCGAATCCTCAAGACTCTTCCCTAAGTTCCTGTTATCATTTCATATGTTTTAGAGTATGTTTAGACCTTTAGTTAGGGTATTAAATTTGCTTAGAATGTTTAAGATGAAATTAGGAAATTTTTGTTTTGTGCTGTCAGAGCACCTACCACGCTGGGTGACTAGTCCAGCGCGCTAGTTAGATTTATTAGCGCGCTACACACGGGCAACATGTTAGCTAGCTCTTCTAGCGCGCTATGCACAGGAAAAATTAGAATTATGTGCTTAGAATTATGAGTTCTTTGCACACATAGACTACTCCAACACCTTGGGTTCTCTCTTCTCATTTACCAAAGACCCCGAGACACCCATTAATACAACATGATCAGCCATACATCATTTCTATCACAATTCATCATATTAATCTAATTTACTAGTGTAAATAAAATTACCTAGTTGATAAAGACCTAAAGCTTGATCTACTCCTCCAAATCACCAAATTCACTTTGAGAATCTTGTTGATCTTCTTCTCCAAGTTCTCTTCTCAAGTAACTTTACTTAGGTCTCGTTTGGTTTGTTTTTGCTAACTTATGTTGTTAGTTGGGTGTTATCTCCTTGGAGTTTATATTCTTATGTTTGGTTCAACTTTAAACTTGTAGGGAAGTTTCAAATTTGTAAACAATAAAAAATATGAATTGACAAAAATAACCTTCAAACAAAAGAGAGATGGGTAATAAATTAGTCACTAATGAGGGGTAATTGTGTCGACAACTCTTGGGAGATAACTCCCTTGGGGTGGTGGGGAGATATCCCACACCCTAGGGTGTAAGTTAGGAAATAACTCTGCGGGAAAGTTGCGCAACCAAACAAGATTAGTTCACAACTCCCTGTAAGTTATCTCCTGGGAGATAATTCCACCCCTAACCAAACAAGGCCTTAGTTTCTAAGTTTTGAAAATAAAATGGTTTTCATAACTTGATCCATTCCATCATATATATTAAGATAAGATTGATTATTAGCCATTGATCTTAATGTACACACATATCTCGAGACTAATCTAATGGCCCACATCTTGACACACTTTCCACTAACTCACCACTAACTCCTTCTAACTAACACCAATATCAAACTCAATTGGTTTCTTGATTTTCAGCACGCATCTCGAGATTCATCAAATGGCTAATGTTTTGATTTGCTAACTTAGATTACATTAATATAAAATCAACTATTGTCACATTAATACTACTATTTAAGCTACACTAAGCTTAAATCAACTTACCACATCACTCTCTACCTCAGTCACATGTTAATACGCATCTCGAGGTGTGTTCTCACTCATGTCTTGACACCCAAACACAAGTAGGAGTGTCTTAATAGCCTACACATATACAATACACCAGGCAACATCACAACAAATCTAACATATACCTCGGCCACATCGCCTCGGTCAATGCATGTATCTTGATGTGCGTATCACGTCATGGGTCAATGATTCTGATTAAGGAATTAAACTAGGATTAGGAATCCGGGCCATTACAAATTTTCCCAACCAATGGAAACTTCATCCTTGAAATTAAACTTAAGTTAAAATTATACCTGACTCGAAAAAGGTACGAAAACCTATCTTGCATATAGTCTTCCCGCACTTGAGTGAGTTCTGAGTCACCATGGAACTGCCACTAGACTAACACCTATAAGATATAATTGCCTCTCAATTGTTGTACCTTTTGGTCTAGGATTTGTATTTCCTGCTCCTCATAAGACACATCCTCACTCAGATCAATATGACTCAAATCCACCATTGGTCGTACACCCGCCTTCGACTTAGCCAGTCGAAGCATAGAAATATGAAAGATTGGATGAATCCCCGACATCTATGGAGGTAATTAAACTCATATGCAACCTTTTCGACGCGTCTCTTAATTTTGAAAGGTTCGATAAATCTCGATGCTAACTTGCCTTTCAAACCAAATCTATGAAGAATATTCCAAGGAGAAACCTTTAAATACATAAAAACTCCCTCGGTATATGTGAAATCGCTATGATACATGTGCATACTTTTTTTGCCTCTCTTGGGCTCCTTTAATTCTCTAACGAATCTGTCGTACCTTCTTCATGTGATCAACAACAATCTCAGGCCTCACTAGCTCCCAGTCCTTTAGCTCAGCCCAACAAGATGGTGAGCGACACGGTCTACCATATAAAGTTTCAAATGGCATCATCTCAATGATAGCTTGATAAATGTTGTTGTATGCAACTCACATAATGGTAGGTACTCCTCTCAAGATCCGCCAAACTCAAGTAAGCAAGCCTTGAACATATCCTCGAGAACCTGAATCAACCTCTCAGTCTCTCCATCAATTTGAGGATGAAAGGTTGTGCTGAGCTGTAGGCGCATATCATATTGCTCCTACATTCTTTGCTTCATCCCGGACGTATACATAATATTTTTGTCCGACGTAATAGTCAATGGTACTCAATGCAATCTAATAATCTCCCTCTCGAACAATGTGCTCAACTGGTCAAATGTGTAATGAGCTGCAACTAGTAAGAAATTGGCAGATTTCCTCAATCTGTCCATAATTACCCAAATGGAATCATGTCGATGGACAGTCCTCGGCAATCCCCCGACAAAGTCCATGGCAATGTCTTACCACTTCCATCGTGGAATTGGAAACGACTGCAACAATAATCTAGGTCTACGATCCTCAGCCTTCACCTGCTGGTAAATTCCATAGTGTCTGATAAACTCTGATATGCCCGCTTTCATCATAGGTCACCAAAAATTCCTCGTCATGTCATGGTACATCTTGGTCCTTCCTGGATGAACAGTGAATTGGGAACAGTGTGAATCCTGAAGAATCTCATATCTTAGCTCTGCCACTGATGGTATCCACAATTTATCTTTGAATCTCAGACACTAATTCGTTATCTCTGTCCAATCGACACAATCATCATTCTAAGCTAATTCATTGAACCTCAAGTATAGCATGTCGACCCTCTAACCCTCTAACACTATCTAGTGTAGGCAATGACTGAAGTCTCATCTGTGCACAAATCATCAACCACGTGTCTGTAGGATTATCTTACTAACTCATCATCACCGCTGCCTCGAGTGATCGGTACTCATGTATCATATGGCATCTGACAACCTCGGCGTCTCCAGTAGGTATCCTACTCAGCGCATCAGTAACTATGTTAGCTTTTCTTGGATGATACTCAAGAGAAAATTTGTAGTCCATCTGAAACTCCAACCATCTGCGCTGTCTCATGTTCAGCTCTTTCTTAGTGAAGAGGTACTTTAGACTCTTATGATTAGTGTAGAGGGTGATTCTCTCTCCATACAGATTATGTCTCCATATCTTCTGAGCAAACACCACTGCTACCAAATCTAAATCATGAATGGGATAATTCTTCTCATGTATCTCTAGCTGTCAAGATGCATAAGCCACTGTGCCTCTATCCTGCATTAACATATAGCCTAGACCTGTATAAGAAGCATCTATAAATACCAGGAATCCTTGTCCAGCCTCTTGCAATATCAACATTGGTACAGTGGTCAACAACCTCTTCAGCTCAGCAAATGTCTCCTCGCATTCCTCAGACAACTCAAATCTGACGTCTTTTTAGGTCAATTAGGTAATCCGTGAAGTAATATTCAAAAAATCCTTTACGAATCTACGGTAATACCCTGATAATCCCAAAAAGCTTTTGATCTCAGTGACTGGCGTGAGAGCTGGTCAATCCATAATAGCCTGAATCTTAGCTGGATCTACACCAGTACCCATTGCTTTAATAACGTGCCCTAAAAACTTGACCTCTGATAGCTAACATTCATATTTGCTGAGCTTTGCATATAGTTGATGCTCCCTTAAAGTCTGCAATGTCTCACTGAGGTGTTGCTCGTGATCCTCTAAAGTCCTCGAGTATATCAATATATCATCGATGAAAGCTATCACGAAGTGATTAATAAACAGTCTCATCACCCGATGCATCAAATCCAAAAATATGGCACGAGTGTTAGTCAAACAAAATTGCATGACTGTAAACTGATAGTGTCTATATCTCTTGCTGAAATCTGTCTTGGACCTATCCTCATCCCTTATCCTAAGCTGATGATACCTTGATCTCAAGTCTATCTTGGAGAAAAATTGTGCTCATATCAGCTGATCAAATAAATCATCAATATGCAGTAGTGGATACTTGTTCCTAACAGTGACTTTTTCAACTGTCTATAGTCAATACACGGTCTCAAAGTATCATCCTTCTTTTTTACAAATAGAACAGGTGCTCCCAATAGTGACATAGAAGGTGTGATGAATCCTTTTTGTCCCAAATCCTAAAGTTGACTCCTTAACTCCTCCAACTCTCTCGAAGCTATACGGTATGGTGGTATAGACATAGGTATAATGCCCAGGACTGACTCAATAATGAAATCTATCTCCCACGTTGCTGGTAGATTAGGTAAGCCCTCCAAAAACACATATGGAAACTTGCACGCAATTGGAATTTCCTTAAGTCTGGGTCCTTGACTCTTTATCACTATATACAATGACAACAAAGTCTCAATCTCTCCACTAGTCGCAAGTTGTCCTTTAGTGCCCTCAGCTCTCGATGTACTACCACTATATGTAAACATTGGACGCCTTGGGATCTCAAATATCATTTTCTTACTGAAACTGTTGATATGAGCATGATACCCTGCTAGCCAATCCATCCCTAACAACATGTCGAAGTTTAAGAACTCTAGCACCCTGAAGTCTGTAGGTAACTCTACCCCGCATATCTTTACTGGACATCCCTTAACAAGACAATTAGGGTAAACCCTATTCCCAGCTGCGGTACTCAAAATCAAATGTACACTAATTGTTACCGGTGTCACCCTAAGATGCTTATCATGCGACCATAAATGAAAGTTATTGTAGAACTTGAATCAAATGAAACATATAAATATCTACCATAAATTGAAACCATAACCTCAATGAGTCCTCGCGTGGAGTCGCCATCTGGTTGTGCTACCATGTCTACCCCCTCGTGACTCTGTGATGGTAATCCTGCTGCCGACTGTGGACAATCTCTAATCATATGCCCAACCTGTCCACACCTATAGCAAGTAATTGGCGTACGCTGACTTTGTGCCTGATCTTGGGCCTTTCCCTTTCTCAGTCCCAGTTGGGAACCATCTCGGCCTCTACCAACCTACTAGTGCTGACGTGGTGTCTGTGGTGCTGGAAGAGCTAGAAAAGTAGTAAGAGCTGACAGCGCAGGTCTTACTGGTAGTGGCAAAGGAGGTTTACCAACAATAGTCTGTAATGGTGTAGGAGATGATACATAGGGCACAATTGAGGTAGCTGTCCCAAATCCCTGAGAACCTCTCCCATCTCCTTTGTCCTTTACCCTTTTGTCTCCTCCTCTAAAACTCTGCACTCTGATAAGGTGTCAACGCTGGTCCTAACGGTGTCCCATTGACAACTCTACTCAAATAATAAGTCTCGTAAGAAAGTGCACGCTCACCCAATGTCCTGGCACTTGAACCGACCACATAAAACCCTATATCTGGCCTTAGTCCATCTCCAAAATGATATACATCCTCTGAATCATCTCTCACTAGATCCCTAGCAAGCTTCCTCGGATAGCCTATTCTGTCTTAGTAACTCATCACTTACTCATTTGCTCCCTATCTTAGGTTCATGAACTCCTTCCTCAACCTCTTCATCACTACAGGTAGGAAGTACTACTGATGGAACTTTCTCCCGAAATCATCCCACGACTCAAAATCTCCATCAAAAGCTATTTTCGCACGTCACCAAACATCGACGTCTCTCTGCAGTGTATATGATGAAATCTCAGCTCGAAGTCAGTCCTCAATCCTCAAGACTCTATGCACCTTCTCTCGAGACAATACCCACTTCTCAATTTTCTCAAAGTCTCTCTGACTATCAAATAAACTGGCTTCAGTTTAATGAAATATTTTACCAACTAAACCTCTGCTGTCGAGTTAGAAGATGTAGGAGTGAAAGATAGTATCTTAATTGTCTTTATGGCTAGTGCCGCCACTATCGATACAGTCTGTACTGATGGTGCCTGTGCTGATAGAGCAAAACATGCTGTCAATATGGTAATGAGATCGGCTAACTGTTGTCCCTGAGCAGCTACTCGGTCAGATAGCCTCTGATTTTCCGCAACAGATGGAGTAGTAGGCTGGCTGTCACTAGCACCCGCATCCCTGGTATCACGTGAATCAGCCAACGGTTTCTGCATGTTGATAGCGAATGCGAATCTGCTACTACATAAATAACACATATATACATATAAAAACCAACATGTACGTATAAGAAAACCCTATCTCACTTCCACTCACTTCCCAACTAATGGTTTCTAGGCAATGATCAATTGGTTTCCACATCTAAGTTTGTGTGTTATGAAAATTCATAAGGTGATTATCAAAAAAGTTGGTCTCTGATACCAACTGTGATGTTGGTATCACTTTATAAAATAAACTATACTCCAATTGCATAGGCTCTATAAACCTAGGCTCTGATACCAACTGTGACGGCCCCTTCACAAATTAGAGCACCGCTTGGCCAAATCCAGTCATTAAGCCTTTAACCTCCACCCTGTAGGACTTAACGACATATTAGTCAGCTTTTCTAATAAACCTTAAACCATTCTTAAGCTTAATTGTATTTCAGCGTAAATTAGAATTTTGCATAATTTAAAGATTATTAGTAGAAGTCTTGTCAAATTAGAAGAAGCCATTCATATAAAACCGTAGTATGTCGAAAACCAGGAAACAAAGATCATATAAATATATATAACAAACGACAATAACTATATATCAATACGTGTCTAGTCTAGGTAACTATCTCTCGACCCACAATATACATCCTCAAGAGTATATAAAGACATATATGAAAGTCATACAACAAAATCAAAAGCCTACAAAATCAGACATAGCAGTACTCCACTGGCTTAAAGGTAGTCGCCGATCTTCTCCTTACTTGGTCTGCTACTCGATGGATATGCACCCATTGTCATAAAAAAGACGGTGAGTGCAGGAAAGTAAAAAGTAACACTAGGAGATATTTATCCACATTTGCAAATATACAACAAGAATCTAAAAGCATAATAATAGAAACTATGCTAAAAATAAGATCATGCTAATAGACTCTTAAGTTAATCAATATGAAACTAACACATGGCTAATTAGTAATAATCTAGAGCCGGTCGACCAAGACTCCTATCACAAATGCCTTTATTCCACTATCTAAGGATGGAGCTGAGCTCTACATCTTTATTGAAGGTCAGAGTTGAGCTCTATGCCTCCACAATCAATCACAAGTGCCAGTCACATGTGATGTATACTTGTCAACAACCCCGGGTCCTATACCCCATGTATTGCACAAGCTAGTGGTGATATCCCGACAACCCTGAAAGTCTTGTGACCCCGAGTGTCATGCACATCTCTATCATACCATGGTCCTAGATACAAGAACTACTTTTGTAATTTAAGAAACGACATGGTTTCGAAATCCAATAATAGGATTGCATATTTAATGCATAAAGGAAGTTGAATTTATAATACCGTAAATCACTACCTAATAGCATGCTATTTCATTTGGCTAAATATCTCAATAATTAAGGATGATATAGCACATAATTTAGAATTAATGAAACCATTTAATCAAAAACCAATGCCATGATAGTAAACACATAAAATGAGAAAAAACAACAAGTCATGACATGTAGAGTATAAAGAACAATTCAGTTCAGACAACTGAAAATGAACAAAAAATAGGAATGAAATGTAAATAAATATCTCAATTAGTGTGCTTACAATCCACTCAAATTTGCTAGCTAATCCGACCTCCCAACACCTCAAAACACGTATCCGAACCCTTGAGACTCTTCCCTAAGCTTCTAGTACCATTTCATATGTTTTTAGTGTGTTTAGACCTTTAGTTAGGGTATTAGAGTTGTTTAGAATGTTTAAGTTGAAATTAGGAAATTTTTGTTTTTGTACTGTCTTAGCACCAAGCGCGCTGGGTGACTGGTCTAGCGTGCTAGTGACCTCAATAGAGCACTAATCAGATTTATTAGTGCGCTACACATAGATAGAACGCTAGCTAGCTCATCTAGCATTCTATGTGCAGGAAAACGTAGAATTCTACACTAAGAATATTGAGTTTTCTCCACACATAGACCACTCCAACACCTTGGGTTCTCTTTTCTCATCTACCAAAGACCCCAAGACACCCATTAACACCATAAGATCGGCCATACATCACTTTTATCACAATTCATCAAACTAAACTAATTTACTAGTGTAAATAAAATTACCTAGTTGATAAACACCTAAAGCTTGATCTACACCTCCAAATCACCAAATTCACTTCAAGAATCTTGCTGATCTTCTTCTCCAAGTTCTCTTCTCCAGTAACTTAGTTTCTAAGTTTTTAAAGTAAAATGATTTGCATGAGTTGATCCATTCATATATATTAAGATAAGATTGATTATTAGCCATTGATCTTAATATACACATGTATCTCGAGACTAATCTTATGGCCTACATCTTGACACACTTTTTGCTAACTCACCATTAACTCCTAACTAACACCAATATCAAACTCAATTGGTCTCTTGATGTGTCAACACGTATCTCAAGATTCATCAAATGGCCAATGTTTTAACTTGCTAACTTAGGTTACATTTAATATAAAATCAACTATAGCCACATTAATACTACTATTTAAGCTGCATTAAGATTAAATCAACTTACCACATCACCCTCCACCTTGGTCTCACGCCGGCATGCCTCTCGAGGCAAGTCCCAGCTCACGTCTCAACACCTAAACACAAGTAGGAGTGACGTAATAGCCTACACATATACAATACACAAGGCATACATCACAACAAACCTAACATAAACCTCGGCCATATTGCCTCAGTCAATGCATGTATCTCGATGTGGGTCCCACGTCATGGGTCAATGATCCTAATTAAGAAATTAAACTAGGATTAGGAATTCGAGCCGTTATACTCCCTTAGCGCACTACTCGTACTCATTAGCACGCTACACGCAGGTAACGCGCTAGCAAGCACGCTTAGCGCGCTATGTGCAGGAAAACTCAGAATTCTTCACTTTGGATTTTGAGTTTGTTTCCTCTATAGAGCCATCCCCAAAGCCTTGGATCCATGTTCTCCTGCACAAGAGACCCAATACATCCTCCACAACTATAAGAACAATTTACACCTCATACATATCATCAAAACATCAAATTACATGAAACTAGAGGTGTAATCCAACTTACCAAGTTGTAGAACAACTCACTTTTGATCTACACCTTCAAATGCATACTCAATTGGTCTTGTGATGTGTCTGTACGTATCTAAAGGCTCACATCATATATATAAGAGGTTGATTTATACCCATTGATCGTAATGTGTACACCCATCTTGAGGCTAATCTAATGGCTTACATCATGATTTACAATCTACTAACTTTCCACTAACTCATCCTTGATAACACACATGCATACTCAATTGATCTTATGATGTGTCTGGATGAATCTTGAGGAACATCTATGCATAATCAATTACTTTTACTTTTGAGTCACAATTACTTTCAATATATATATTGGAAAATTCTACAATGGAGCCTAAATATATACCCATGTCATGGGAATTCCTCAAAATATGATGTACGTTAAATATTTGTGCATTTATGACTCATAGATTAATGTGTTGGATTAGAATACAATGGTTGTAAATAAAGTTCCCATGGCATGGGTATTTTTGTGGTTCCTATAGTAGTAGTAGTAGTAGTAGTAGTAGTAGTAGTAGTAGTAGTAGTAGTAGTAGTAGTAGTTGTTGTTGTTGTTGTTGTTATTGTTGTTGTTGTATATATATATATATATATAGAGGTAAATAACAAAAACACAAACTATTAGGTTTTTAGCAAATCTAGAACAAATTTTGAGATTTTTCAAATATATCACTAACTTTACTTTTTTTTCTTGCAAATCTATCACAATCTGAATTTTAATTTCAACCTCTCTCATGAAATATGAAAACCTACAAAAAAAACTCCAACCAATTGCATATCATGTTCATCATACCATGACTTGAATTGTTCTCTTATTTTTTATTTGCTTATAGAAATAACTATGTGTATATGTAAGCTCAATTTTTTTCAAATTTTGATAACAAATATCATGCGAAATCCGAGAATTTTCATAAACTTGATTAAGGGAATAATTAAGTATTTTTGAATTTTATTTAGATATTAGGTATCCGAAGTGTGACCCACGTATTACGGACCAAAGATCATAAAGTAAAATGTTATTTTTTTCGATGATGAATGCATATTGTTTGTATTATATGGTGTATGGTATTTTATCGCGACGTCGAATTGTGTTGAGGTGCATCTTTGGTTTTTCATACTCAGGGTTGCAAGTGCGTATTTGAAGGGCACGAGTGAAAATAAATTATTATTTGCTCGAAAACTAATTAACCAAGTGTTAATCCTCACGTGAAGATTTAGCCTTGGTTTATGTGCAAGTTGGATCAGGAGCAACGTAAAATGAGAACGAAGTTGGTACAAGAATTTTCTTTGAATTACATGTTAGTTGGCGGTGGTCAAGGTTAAGATTGAGTCTAAATAGGAGTAAGTTTGGTTTAGTATGGCAAGAGAATAGGTCCATAAGGGTTTAGTACGTCGTGGAAAAGTTAAGATTTTTGCGGTTTTGGTGTAAATTAGACAAGTGTTACGAACAATTTATGAAGAAGTGTTTTTTCGAGAAGTTGGCTCAATTTGGTGAAAAAATAGATAAAAAATGAGCACCGAAAGCCAAAACACGTCAAAATAGGGATTTCGAGAATGGATTAATAAAAAATAATATATATAAGAATAAAAAATAAAGAAATAAATCGAATTCATTTTATTTCAACAAATAGTCGTTCTCTAAACCTCTCAATTTGGTTTTTTGTTCCGCGAGCTCCCGCCATTCAATTTTCACCTGGTTACTCTTTGCAAAACTGTAGAGCATCGTGAGACGGTAAGTTTGAGCTAAGTTTCTGCGGTAGAAATAAGGTATTTAGCCTGCAATTTGGTAAATATTCAATTCAGGCATTTTCCTCAATTCAATTTGAATTCTCGCGATTTCTCAATTTCTTTTACGTGGTTTTGATAGAAATTGGTAGGGATTGTTGTGAATTGGTATATTGGATTGATTTGCGCCAATTTGAAAAAAATCTCACTGGTGTGGGTTAGGGTTTTAATGAATTGTACTAATGCGATTTAGTTAATAACTATTTCGGAGATGTTTTAAAATTGATATTGAGTTACATTAGGTTTTTGGATGAATCGATTATTGGTTATGATTTAATTTGAATCCACGGGCTGTGGAAATATTTCGATGTAGGTATTGAGTGGTTTCGTGGTGTTTGTTGTCAAGTTTTGAGGATTTAATTGTGAAAATATTGATTTGGAGACGTTTTTTAGTTCAAAATAAATAAAGCTTGCCTAGTAGATATGCCATATTGGAAAATTCATAACTTCTTCGTTAATGATATGATTTAAGTGTTCTTGGAGTCTATAGAAAGTAAGACATAAGTACTAAAAGTTCCTTTCAGGTCATCATGATAAATATTGGGGTTTTCAAGGTTGAAAAGTTACCCCAAGTTGGCTAGTCGAAAGTCAGTTGTACAAATTAATATTTTTGGAAACTGTTCTCAAGCGTACTTTGGCCACAGTTTTCGTTGGGTTTAATGATTGAGTTTCACCTAAAGCTTGACCCATTATATAATCGAATATGCAGGGAAGCTATTGGAACTATTTTTAAGGTGATCCGATGATCCGAGAACCCCGAAAAATAAGCTCAAAGTTTGTTGGTTGTAAGCAAACCATACAGTGATCTTTACTTTGTATTGAGTATTTTTGTACCTATAATTGCATCATAGTTTGCATTTCATTTCATCATTTTTATCATGTACGCACAGAGAGAGTGAGGGGGATAAGCTTATTACGGAGTCTGGTTTTCTTGAAATTAGATTTCAATCCTACATCTAACATTGGCTAGTGAGACTAGTTCCGGAGTCAAACGTCGTCAAGTTATCTTTGCATTTCATGATATCTTAATATTGTCCCTACATTATTTTTGGAAGTCGACATCTGATTATATTTAGGAGAGAGAAAAAGAGTACATTGCATTTCATGTTGACGCATATATCTTATCGATTATTTGGAAATGCAATTACATGTCTCTATGTATAAGACTAACAATTGCAAGAGTACAAATTAGTGTATATGTTTACTTACCTGACATCTTCGAGTTGTTTTTTATGATGACAGATTCTATATGAAGACAAGGGAAGAATGAATAAGACTCGAAGATTGTGGGGATTGTTTTCAAAATTTAAAGTAAATTTTTATATTAAATTGTATATATATTGTCTTGGAATTCTTAGGGTGAGTGTAGGACGTGAAATTTCGTTGAATGGTTACGAGAGTCTCCTAAGTTAATTTAAAATAAGTTGAGAGGTTTATATTTCAATTTTAGTTTATTTGGGATTGTGAAGTTGTGATTAAGCTATCAGAGACTCTAAGTTAATTTATAAATTTGAACTTGATATATAATGTGAACTACGGGGAGTTGTGAGTCCTTCTAGGCCTCTTCTCAATTATGTTATCTATTAGGTGAAAGTTTTCCAGCAGGCCACTTTTAGTGGAGGTACTGGCAAAATTTTTACAATATACGGAGAATAATCCGTATGATTTCCTAATTTGCTCCAATAAAATAAGTTAAGAACCGAATTCGTTGAGGATGTAAATTACAATTTGGAGCATTATTAAGAATGGAAACGAAAATTATTTTCAGGTCAAAGTTCAAAGAATGAACAAGCTGACTAGATTATCAGTGAGATTAAGGTAATCTAGGCCGGTCGGTCATTCAATGATGAGGGGGCCAAAAAATTTAGTATATGAGCTTAAGTTTAGCTCGATTGAGGATAAACTTTGGTTGAAACCAATGAAAGATTGAGCGCGATTAGTTGGAAAGTAACCGTGAGCTGGGGTATTTAAATTATTATGTTATGCTTGTTATGTGATTATATATATTATTGTCAGATATGCAAATTCTCCTCGTCTGTTTGATACTTAACTCTTAAGATGTAACGATTTAAATAGGAACATATAATAAAAGAGGGAATAGACTTATGAAACGAAATTGATCGCGATTGGACGTGAAATGGACTTGTAAAGTTCAAATTCATAAAGATGTAAATAGGTCGATACCAATAGAACTGATGAAAATATCAGTTATGAAACCAATATGAAATGAGTTGAAAGGAAAGTCCAAATGATTCAGGTACATAAGTACTAAACATAAAGTCCTTTAAAATGAAAGTATCGAACTGTTAAAACTATAAACCGCTCAAGAAAATGTTGGAAAAGACATAAATAAAGTCTCAAATGATTGAGAATCGTTTCAAAAATATAAAATGAAATTGAGACTTGCGGGAAGCACAAGATATGGATTATCTTGGATTTTAGTATAAGGTTAGTATTGGTTGCAAGGTTAACTAGGAAAGACCTATTCTATGAGGTATTGGTTGAATTCATAACCAATTAAGAGTTAGTTTCGAAAGACTTTCAAATGAAAGGAAAAAGGAGACACCTGGTTTCAAAAATAGAACTGATTAGATAAGTTGAATTCGACTGAGAAATCACAATGGGATTGTGATTGGATCAGTCAAGTTGTCTAAGTATGTTTATACAAAAATAAAATACTTTGAAGCAAAGTATTGTCTCCTTTCTACAAAAAAAAACTCAAAGTGAAATGTGGAATATATATGCGGTTGAAAACAATCAAACGATTTCTAAAAAGAAGTACTAAAAATTTTGATTGTTTATTACTCAAGTTACTTATTCATAAGCGACGTTGAGTATTGTGGTTCTATGAGTTGAATAAAAAAATGATAAAACAAATGAAAATACATGTAACGACCCAAATTAATTAAACTAGGATTAGCGTTATTCTTGGAGATTAATAGTTGTAATTCGAGCGTTACATGGACAACTCGGTTGACTCGGACACAAGAACCGAGGAAATATGTTATTTATGGATGGTGGTTGTGTATATGTGGTGTTTAAAAATTATTATTATTATTATTATTATTATTATATTGCACAGCATGTGTGTATGTTGCGATCGGGCGAGTTTGTGTGACGGTTGTTCACCTCGAAAGGCATGTCAACGCGGGTGTCGTATAGGCGAACTACGGGTACATTAGGAAACTCGACTAATTCACGTTAAGATGACTAATTAATCAATTAAAATGGGTATTGTCACCATAGGCCAAGTAAATTCAAATTAAAACAATAGGCTATGGGGTGCCTCGAAATGCGTATCGAGACACGGGCCACCGGGTACCAGGTAGTCGAAGGTTAATGGGACCACAAGTTGGTTGATTTTGATAAATAAAACACTAACCATATGTATTAAAATAGGCCTAAGTTAGTGCAATTAAATTAAAATAAATCAAGGCTTATAGTTTAGTTCATTAATTGGAAACTATAGGATTTTTCTAGAGATATGTATTGATACATCTAAGAGTCAAGTGAGTAGCAAATTGGTGTCACATGGATTGAGTGAGTGGGAGTGAGTGGGCTAAGTGGCTAGAGGTGGATCATTAGACAAACATCGGGATATGTAAACACATTGAGATCAAGGGCTAGAAATAAATCCCACCTTAATATATAACATCAGTTGATCAATACATGCAACCAAAAATAATTCATTTGTAAATATGAAATCAGAGAAAAATGAGTGATTCAAATCTGGATTTCAAGGATTTGAAGGTGAAACTTGGAGTTCAAGTTTAAGGTAATCTTCTTCTCCATCATCATCACTTTCAATTGAGCTAAGAATTGGGCCTTTTAATGTAATTCAGGTTTGAAGAGTTAGTCTCTGGTTTTTGGGTGTTATTTTGATTAAATTCATGTGGAGAATGTGTTAGATAGGTTTAAGTAGTCAAAAATTGAAGGGAAAAATAGAATTCTCGACTTGAGATTTTTGTCCCAGAGGCTAAGTAGTGCGCTACCTAGAACGTTTAGCGAGCTAATCATTCTGTATTTCCAACTGTTCTTCGTCCTGAAGAATAGTAGCGTGCTACATCAATTACGTAGCATGCTACCACAGCATAACGCACTACAGAAGCCCATAGCGCGCTAACGACAGATAGAAAGCTAAATTTAAGGGCTGATTCAACATTTTTGACTTCATATATATCCCAAACACCTATAAAGATACTAAACATGTAAAATTGGACTTTAAGAGCTTAGGGGATCGTAGCTCGGGTACCGGGGAGCTAGTCGGGTTGGATATGGGAGTCCAGGGAAGTCCGAGCACGGATTGAGGTGCTTACACCCATTGGAATGCCTCATAGAATTCATTATTTGGTTTATCAATTTTGTTTTTCATGTGTGACTACTGGTGGACACATATGGGGTTTTCATTCCTGTTTCGGTGTGCGTATATATTGGTTGTTGCTAAATCGCATGCATGAGTTACTTGTGATAATGCTCATGTCGATGGCAGTAGAATATATCTACAATTGTCGGAAGGGATTAGGGTGGTCCTGATGTGTATAAGCGTCGGGAAGGGACCATGTCGTTTACTAAAGTTGGGGTTTAGCCACTGTAAGCTTGTAAGTATATACGTGGTTCCTATTTGATTTATCGATTACTGGTTGGTGTAGGTCAGGGTTTTCTCGTGATTATACGGATGTTTACTAATTAATGCTTTATTTCTGAACTGGTTTAATTGGTATATGCTGTTTATTTATTTCATGCTACTGCTTTTGCTTGTCGTGTGCTGCTTACATTCATGGGAATATGACGTATTGTTGTCAGGTGTTATATTTGCATGTCTCGTAGTTTATCAGTTTTATTTCATAAATATTGAGTAGACTTCTCTTGGGATTTTACTCATTATACTCGTCACTATATTTGTTGGGTGACTGAGTGCAGATCCTTTGACGAGCAAGGGCAAGGAGGTACTGGGCGACTACCTCTGAGATTGGGGAGCCAACTCGTATGTGATATCAGTATGTGTTTATTTTACTTTTGTTGTGCTTTGGGGACCATGTAACACTGATTACATGTATATGGAACTTTTGTTACACTTAACTCGCCTTGATATATACATGGTATCTTTTGTCGGGTTTTCCACAACTTAGGATTGTTGAATATTGTATAATTTACTTAAATTAAGACTTCCGCTATAAAATTTCATTATAACTTTATAAATTGATTAACTTGCTAATGAAATCATTAATAATTATATGGAAATTAATTAGCTAAGTTATGATTAAATGGAAAAATGTAAGTAGCCAGGTAGGTCGCGGAACGTCAAGGATAAGCGGGCTGTGAAATGGCAAGGCTTGGTGACGTGGGATGCGACGTGGTGGGTAGCAAGGGGGCCTGGAATTTGGGGCCGCCACAATACACGAGTTAGAAGTAATATTTGTCAACACCAGATTAGCTATTGAATAAAACACAAGTAATTTGTTTTGAAATTCAAAGTACCCAATAGTCACTTCTAACGAAATTAAGTTATGATGCCTATCACTACAACTTAAAAAATATAATTAAGGAAGTGATAGATGTACTGATTGAGAATCAATAAGTGACTTTTATAGGACGTCAATATGAACTCCTATATCGTGAGAACTTCCATTGATAGGACTTAAAGAATTGAATTAGCATCCTTTAAGAGTTTGATTAGTCGTTAAGTTAATCATGGTATTGGAAATTCAAATTCTTCTATTTCTTTAGTTGAACAACAACTGAAATCATCAAAAAGTAAATTAATGATTAGTAAGATATTTAGTTATCTTACATAGTCTCTTGAAAAGTACCAAATTTCTTTTTGAGAGAAAAAAAATTCAAAAAATCTAAGACGAATGGAAACAACTTAAGGCGATAACAAATAGTAGAACTATTTCAGTAGCAAATTTTTTTTGTTTCTAATTAAGAATAGCTATGGAAGACTTCAATTAATTGAATGATCATAAGAAGTCATATTGTCCTTAGCTATATTTTTGAAAAGTAAAGAGATATAAATTGCCTTTATAAGTTAAGACTAAAAAGTTGTAAGTGATTTAGGTATTGAGAGAAAGTTGTGCTAAATCTGCTAAGGGACTAAGAACGAGATAAATGTTAGAATAGCTAAGATTGACAAAAAATAGAACTGAGTAGACTCTGTATCGTAATCACGACTCATTCACAACATAGATGACTGGCACGAGGTTCTCACCCATATTTGAATAAACAAATAAATTGTGAGGTTCAGTATAAAAAATTCTATTAAGTTTCGTCGGAATCAATTGGAAGCTTAAGTATAGGCAAACAAATGGTCAATTTATTCTCACATAAATATGAAAAAGGTAATTTCAAGTTAACGAGTCCTAATAAGACTTAAGATGTCAAAATATAAGTTTGATGAATTTTAAATTATTTTCACAACAATCTTACAATAAGTTAAACTCCAAATGTTGAAAGTTTTGAACTAAAGTATTATACAAATGGTATTAGTGAATATGTTGTATATTGATTCAAATGTAATGTTACATCAAATGACTAGTCAATGGTGGATTTTAAAGCACTAGGTCATTTTTTTAAATTGGAGTTGATGTAAGATACATGTATGATGATGAAGATACAAATGAAAATGAAAATAGATGTGTAACTTATAGCTCAATTAGTAAGTATTATCCGTATTGGTTAAAAATAATGATAGAGGACAATATCTGTGACTTAATATGTTTGAAGAATTGAATATTCTTCTATAGTAAATTGAGTAGAGGCAAAGAGAGATATCATATTTATAATTTGTATGCAATACAAGTTAAAAAAATATATACTATGATAGTATAATCCTAAAATGTATCGATGTCTCCGTTTAAAAATGTATATCTACTTAAATTAAGGATAACTGTATCTATTCAAGCAATGAGAGAAGTTGGTGAACGGTAAGTGATCAAGGCAATCTGAAAGAGTTTGGCAGTTAAATGAATGAAATAATGTTCTTGGTGAGCTCATGGATAGAAAATTATTTAACAAAGTTAGAAAAGACATTAATTTCCTAGCCAGTCAAACAGAAGGTTAAGTGAATTGACTGGTGAGTTAGAATTGATAATTGCTTTCTAGTCTACAAATCTAAATAATATTGTGAGTGGACATTTAGAGAATAAGGGAGGGTTGCACGATGTGTCAGGTTTCATTTTCTTATTAGATTGAGTTTTGAGATCTCTTATCACGAGATGACAGATGTAATTAGAGATCTATAGTTATTGGATGACTTGTGTAATTTTAAATTTCTATTGAGAAACGCTGGAATGGTGATAGATCAGATAGACATGCAACTCTACTTTATATCTAATGTCATGATCTAATATTATTTGCATCACTTATATTTAGACTGGTGATAGTCTAAGAATTGATCGATCGACAATTCTGATGAAAAGATGATTAGTGGACAGGGAAAGAATTATCAAAAATTTGTGGAATTGTTATCAATTAAGATGAAAATGGTTTTATGAAAAGCGAGATAGGCTAGATCTTACTATGTTCTTGAATGGGATTCAAGGCATGAAATGTGAAATATAACGAGGTTTATCAGATATTCACAAAGTTGATTGGTTAACTCGTGAGAAATTCACAAATTGTCAGGATTGGTAAAGTAACAGAGAAGACTTTTCATTAAACTAAGAATTTGTAAATAAAAAACTGAAATGGTTATAATCTCTACCACCGAGTTGTTGAATACAGCGAAAGTGATTGGGTCCACTTAATGTTTCACTTGGAAATAGTTTTATAGGATTGGGTTAAAAGAGTTGTATATGAAGGGTTATTTTCTCATATCTCTTTTGGTTCAGTAATCTATAAGTTTAAATTTCGAGGATGAAATTTTTAATTAGTTGGAAGAATTGTGAAATCTAAGAATATCATAAACTTGATTAGGCGACTAATTAAGTATTTTCAGATTTATTTCAAACTTAGGTATCCGAAGTGGGACCCACGCATTACGGACCGGAGATCATAAGGTAAAATGTTATTTTTTCGATAATGAATGATTATTGTGTATTATATGGTAATTTGTCACGATGTCGGAGTGTGTTGAGGTGAATCCTCAGTTTGTCATACTCGGGGTTGCAAGTGCATGTCTGAAGGACACGAGTAAAAATAAATTATTAGTTGCTCAAAAACTAATTAACCAAGTGTTAATCCTCACGTGAAGATTTAGCCTTGGTTTATGTTCAAGTTGGATAAGTGGCACTGTAAAATGAGAACGAAGTTGGTACAAGACTTTGCCTCGAGTTACATGTTAGTTGGTGGTGGTTAGGTTGATATTGAGTCCAAATTGGTGTAAGTTTGGTTCAGTATAACAAGAGAATTGGTCTATAAAGGTTTAGTGTGTCGTGGACAAAGTTAAGATTTTCGAGGTTTTAGTATGACCAAAACCAATGTTATGGACGTTTTATAAAAATGAACTGTTTTGTCGAGAGGTTAGCTCAATTTGGTGAAAAATCAGATCGAAAACGAGTGTCATAAGCCAAAACAAGTCAAAAATACGATTTCGAAAATTAATAAATAAAAAATATTAAGCCGTTAACAAGCAGCTGAAAGTTTATATATATAAGCATGAAAAATGAAAGAAATGAAATGAATTTATTTCATTCCAATAGACAGTCATTCTCTAAACCTCTTAATTTGGTCTTTCGCTCCGCGAGCTCCCGACATATGATTTCACTCTGTTTCTCTCCACAAAACTTTAGGGTATTGCGAGACTATCAGTTCCAGCTAAGTTTCTGCGGTGGAAACGAGATATTCACCTGCAATTCGGTAAATACTCAATTCATGGCATTTTCTACAACGCAATTTGAATTTTCACGATTTCTCGATTTCTTTTGAAGTATTTTCATAGAAATTGGAAAGGATTGTTATGAATTATATATTGGATTAATTTGCACCAATTTGAAATAAATCTCACTGGTGCGGGTTAGGATTTTGATGAATTGAACTATTGTGATTCAGGTGATGACTATTTTGGAGGTGTTTTATAGTTGATATTAATTTACATTAGGTTTTTGGATGAATCGATTATTGATTTTGATTCAATTTGACTCCACAGGCTGTGAAAATATTTCAATGTTGGTATCGAGTGGTTTCATGGTATTTGTTGTCGAGTTTTGAGAAATTCATAACTTCTCCATCGATGATCTAATTTGAGTATTCTTGGAGTCTGTAGAAAGTAAGACATGACTACTACAAGTTCCTTTTAGGTCATCATGACAAATATTGAGGTTTTCGAGTTTAAATTGTTACCCCAAGTTGGCTAGTTGAAAGCCAGTTAAAACAATTATATAAATAAATATTTTTGGAAAATGTTCTCGAGCGTACTTTGGCCACAATTTTCATTGGGTTTAGTAATTTGGTTTAACTTGAAGCTTCACCCATTATATAATTGGTATACATGGAAGCTATTGGAACCATTTTCAAGGTGATCCGATGCTTTGGGAACCTCGAAAAATAAACTCAAAGTTGGTAGGTTGTAAGTAAACCCTACAGTGATCTTTACTGTTTGTTGAATATTTTTGCACTTGTAATTGCATAATAGTCTGCACTTCATTTCATCATTCTTGGTGATGCGTGCACGAAGAAAGTGAAGGGGATAAGCTTGTTTCGAAGTTTGGTTTGCTTGAAATTAGATTTCAATCATACCTCAAACGCCGGCTAGGTAGACTAGTTCCGGAGTCAAACACCGACAAGTTATCTTTACATTTTGTAATCTCTTAATATTGTCTATGTACTAATTTTTGATGTCGACATATGATTATAGTGAAGAGACAGAAACAGAGTGGATTGCATGTCATGTTGACGCATATATCTTATTGATTATTTGGAAATGCAATTACATGTCTCTATGTATCTGCAGACTAACAATTGTAGGAGTACAAATCAGTGTAGATGTTTACTTACCTGACATCTTCGAGTTGTTTTTTATGATGTCAGGATCTATATGAATACAAGGGAAGAATGAACATGACTCCAAGATTATGGGGATTGTTTTCAAAATTTAAAGTAAATTCTTATTTTATATTGTTTATATATATATATATATATTGTTTTGGGATTCTTAGGGTGAGTGTAGGACGTGAAGTTTCGTTGAATACATGGTTACGAGAGTCTCCTAAGTCAGTTTAAAATACGTTGAGAGGTTAATGTTTCAATTTTGGTTTATTTGGGATTGTGAAGTTGTGATTAAGCTATCGAAGACTGTAAGTTAGTTTATAAATTTGAACTTGGTATATAATGTGTACTGCAGGGAGTTGTGAGTTTTTCTAGACCTCTTCCCAATTTTGTTATCTATTAGGTGAAAGTTTTTTGGTAAGCCATTTTAAGTGTAGGTACTTTCAAATTTTTTACAAAATACGGATATGATTTCTTAATTTGCTTCAATTGAAAAAATCATGAATTGAGTTTCGTTGAGGATATAAATTTAATTTTTTGGAGCTTTTATTAAAAGTTGAAACAAAAATTATTTTGAGGTCAAAGTTAAAAAAATGGATAGGCTTACTAGATTATCAGGGGATTAAGGTAATCTAGGTCGGTTGGTCGTCCTAATAACGAGGGGGCTGACACGTCTACTTTTGTTTATAATTAATTGGATCCATGGTTGCACAATTACTGTTCGACCACACACTTTCTTAGTTTCAAAATCATGAGGCACATCATGGTTCAAAAATGGCTTCCTTTAGAGTCAAGACTAAGTTGAGAAAGCATGACATCCCTTTTTTTAGTCATATATATCATTAGTTTTATATAGTGATATAGAACAATTGTCAAAATGAGATGAAATAAAAGCATCAAAATATTGTAATTAGTGGTTGCAAAATTGAAGCAATTATAGGGTTTGTGATAGATTTGAAAAAAATAAAAAATAAATTTTGTGATATATTTGAAAAAAATCAAAGTTCGTTTTAGATTTGTAAAAAAAATTCAATAGTTTCTGTTTTTTTAGGTATTAACTCATATATATATATAACAAATTGCATTTTTGAAAAAAAAAAGACTAAAGTAATATAGAAATAATATGATTTATGTATTGTGTAATGAGTGTGACATTAAAATTTGAAAAAAATTGGAAGGGAAGCGAAAATGGAAATAAAGTAATATAGACATGTTATGTCATAGGTATGCAAGGGGTTGGGGTTTGGGTTGGGGTTGGGGGCCATGGTCCCAAGTATGCACTTAGCTTCGTCCCCGGCAGCGGTCTTCCATAGCGGTCGTTCATGATGTGCTGTTAGGGGTCCCTGTTAGGGGACCACTATGGCGGTTCCTTGTAGCGGTGCCAACACGTACAGAAGATTGATCAGTTTTAGCGTTTAATTTCATGTGAAGTACACTCATTGATAGTTGCCAATCTAACAAGTCTAAATTTCTTCCTCCTGGATTGTATATGATGGCTTTTATAATGGTGGCGCCCAATGCCAATAAATTAGCCACAAGTCTTTTTGACTAGTTGATTATTGGATTTATAATGCCTTTTCTTGCAACCATAATCAGTGGGATCCGCAGATGCGGCCACTCCTGATCGAGCTTAATTCTCCGACCTCGGACACCTTGCGGCACTTTCAGGTGCCAAGTGTCAGCACCCGATTGGTTGATTCTGTTTTTCACTTTTAATTCAACGGCCCTATTCCCGGAGTAAAAAGTGCGAAGGCGGCAGAACTTAGAAGAAGCGGCGTAGAAGTACTAGTACGTGTGAGAAAAACGGCTCGATGTTATTTAAAATAAAAATATAAAAAAGGAACGGCTCGAGGCTATGCACGTCTGGATTAAGTGTGATCCTCCGGGGCAAGTTGTATTGAGTTATTTGAGACAGCGAACTAAAAATTTTAGTATGATCAAAGGAGGACACGGTGCGACTTGCACTCATCGTTAGCCCTTCATACATTTTAGTATGTACGCAAGCAGGGGCGTACCCAGGTGGGCCTTGCCCTGGGCTGTAGCCCAGGGCAAGGCCCAAAAAAAGCCCAAAAAAAAAAAAAAAAAAATAGTATTTAAGGCTTTTAAGCCCACACTTGCGACCAGGGCGTACCCACAGCCCAGGGCAAGGCCCAAAAAAAAAATTATAGCCCAGGGCTATCAAAAATCTTGGATTCGCCCCTGTACGCAAGTCTCGAGAATTAACTGCAGTTGGACAAGTAAGCGTACATGGTGGTCACCGCACCATTTATCATAGAGAATGGAGGATGCACGACAGTCGTCGACCACTGAAGGTCTGCCAATGAAGGCATGTGGGACCCACCAAATGATAAACCATGGAGTTGATGACGTGTTTTGCTACAGTGATTGAGACCATCGGATTTGTTGCTTTCAGTTGTAGATATTAGAGACGATAAAGTGTCACACATCTTAGGGAGTTTTCAATTGAAGTTATTCAATTTTTAAAGAACTTAATCTTAATAAGAGATTCGGATGTTTTAATTATTGGAAAGCTTTTGTCACAATTCATAATCTAACTTGGCGATATCTTAACTTTTTATTATTATATTATGATTATATGCGACAAATAATAAAAGAGGATTTAAGAGGATTACAACATTAATTAGACTATTCAACAAATTGTGTTGCTACATTAATTTTAAAAGCACCCTGCTAATTTTAAAGAGACCTTGCTATATATTGTTATCCAGCATGGACAAAGCAAGACCGACACACTCGTAGACATCCCTGCAACATACATCTAGATACTTGTGCACACATCTTTATATAAAAATCAAGGGATGCCAACATTGCGTGTTGGTCCTTGTAAGTCAGAACCATTGAGAAGGTGGTGTTAGGCACTATCAAGTACATTGATGTATTTTGTATGGTTTAAGCTCAGTGTTAGTGTTAGTGTTAGTGTTAGTGTGAGTGAGTTAACTAGAGTTGTTGATGTATTGTGAACATTCTAGAATAGACACATGTTCAAATCCCGTAATCCCATTCTATCTATAAAAGAAATCTCATTCTCTCTCAAAATTTAGTTAGAGAGTTGAAACGATGTTTTCTTGATTCCTCTCTGTTGATATGGTATCATAGCTTAAGATAAACTCATCGTCGCCATTAAAGGTGATCGATTGAAGGTACATAGTTCGTGTTTCATAATTGGAGAAGGAGATCTTTGAAGATTTACCATGGAAGCTAGTGGAGAATCATCTATGGAGGTTCGGGGAAGCTCTTCACATCGGATTCTTGAAGATTCCTCTTCTGATCAAGTTTGATTTGTCAATCCAGTGTTCAACAATCAGTTTACCACTCCATTTGGTAATTCTTTGAACCATCTTGTTTTAGTTAAGCTTGATTAAACGAGTTTCTTGCTTTGGAAATCAATTGTTGTACCGCACTTGATGGTAGTAGACTGGATAATATCTTGTTTGGGAAAAATCATGTTCCTAATGAGTTTGATAAGAATGGAGAAACAAATCCTGATTAACAAAATTGGTATTCTCGTGATCGTATATTATATGTTTGGTTAATGTGCACAATTGAACCACCAATTGCTCGATCTGTGTCTAGAAAAATAATTGATGGAAAACCTAAATATGCTAGGATTTATGTGGAGCAAGTAATAGAGCACACATTCAGTATAACAGAACAACCATTTGGACTACAAGGAAAGGTTCATTGAAGATGATTGAATTCTTGAGAAAAATGAAAGATTATACTCATAATTTGATTACAGCTGGAGATATGATTACTGATGGTGAATTGATATCATGTACATTGTCTGGCTTAGATGGTGAATATCTTTCCATCACCTCTATGTTAGAGCACAAGTTAGACCTTACTTGGACTGAAATGCAGTCCACATTATTGAGTTTTGAAGCCAAATTAGAACATCTACAGCTCATCTCTGGTATTAATTCAATGAGCAATATGGTGGTGCGCAAGTCAATGGAAATAATAATAGAGGAAGAGGCAGATCATGAGGAAGAGGAGGTTTCAAGTATTCAAACAATGCTAAACCAACTTGTCAAATCTGAAACAAGATTGGTCATTCAGCTGCACATTGCTATTATAGGTCAGACATGAATTACATGGGAGCATCTTCATTTAATGAGAATACTCAGAATACAAAGGGATCTGGTTTCATGAATTCTAATAGAATAGGTGGTTTTGGTGGACGTGCACCAAATGCTCATTTCATTGGAAATCAAAGTCAGTTTGACAATAGTTCTCAACAGTCCATATCTGATGGTTCTTGGTATGCTGATAATGGTGCTACATCACATGTTACACCAGATTCATCACAGATGAGTGGTTGTGCTCCTTACCAAGGTAATGATGCTTTAATTGTTGGAAATGAAAAAAATTTACCTATCAAATATGTTGGTACTGCCAATATTAAGTCTGCAAATAATAGACTTAAGTTTCACAATACACAATGTGTTCCAAACATAAAGAAAAATCTTCTGAGTATATCTCAACTTGTTAGAGATAATAATGTCGTGGTTGAGTTTACTAACTGACATTGTTTGGTGAAAGATTCTTTAACTAATGAAATATTGCTATCTGAAGTAATGCATTAAGGACTTTACAAGTTTTCTAAATCTTCTTCATTGTTACCAGTTTCACTGTCAACAAGATAGAATAATAAAGCTTTTGTGGTGTCAACAAAGCTATCATCCTTTATCTAACATTTGAGATTGGGACATCCAGCTACACAAACCCTCTAGCAAATTATGAGATCAAGTATGTTGGTCCTAAGTTACAAAAGGTTACAAAATCATTTTCCATTACAAAAAAAAAAAAAATGGAGGATGTACGTGGAACTGTGGAAGATTGGGATTAAATAGAGCTGGGAGTACTCGAAGTCTTTGAACTAGTCATCAAGTCATGTCAAGTTTAAGCTGATAACATAGCAAAGAGGAACAATTTAGGCCCTATTTGGTTGGAGTTATATATAAGGTATAGGGATTGACTTATATAAGTCATAGCTTAGGGAGAGATAGATGTTTTATTTAAAGGTGTTTGATTCAAGTTCTCACCTCTTGGTATTAGAGTCTTTAAAGAACAAAAAATTGGTGAAAAGTCTTAAATACCCATATTTATTTTCCAACTACCAAATCACCCACCACGTTTACAAAACCCTAAACCACGTTGTGGCAACATTTGTTGAGACATCATTTCTACAGTTCATCCATCTCCTCCACTTCTCTTCTTAGCTTCTTCTTTAATGAGATTTGGGACTGAGGCTATGTGCAGTTAGAAGAAAACATGGGATACACTCATCAAGAAAGCTTAGACAGCTTAATGGAGCACATAACATAATAAAATGGTCATGAATTCAAATATTTTCTATGTGTGAAGGTGATATGTGAAGAACACAATTTTATTGATGAACAAATTACATTTCTCGACTGTAAAGTGACATTGACCCAAATGGCAACAAAAATAATAAACCAAAAGTCACGATTACATAACAAGAGGTTTTTCGACTTTTCGTTAACGTCATGAAGCAATTTCCTTCTGTTATAAAGATAAATTCATAAATCTCAACACGATTGAAGATAATCTACATGGAAAATTTTTGATGATGCAAAATTATTATGCAAAAGATATGAGGAAAAAATCAGATCGACTATATTCCTCACATTTTCTTCTCATTCTAAAACCAAAATTGAAACCAAAACCAAACCATCTATCTTTAATACCATATCCATCATATATGCTTCTCCAACACTCTCGTGATGACGCCTCATTCATGAAGATTGAGCCTCGCCAAGTCCCTCCAAAACACCCTACCAAGCTGGTCCGCCCCAAATCCATCAGCACCTTGAGCGCCTTCTCAGCACTGCGGATGTGAGGGTCTTATTCCTCTTGTGGCTGTAGACGACGTGAAGAAGGAGATGAGTTCATGAAGAAGGTGAACAAGGAGATGAGTTCTTGATTTTGGAGATAGTGTGTGGAGAACGAGAGGTTGTGGGTTGGGAAATGTTACATTTAATGAGGGCTAGGATGGACTTTTCACCAATACGATACATCAGACTTATCTAAAGACATGGTTTCCCTTGTCTTTAAGTAAACTTGGGTTTGAGGTCTTTGGTAAGACCATGTATTGCCTAACACTCGAACAAAACGCCAGCCTTACAATTAATCCTAAGCTTACATAAGCTAACACTCGAATCAAACAGGGCTTTAGTTGCATTAATTGTCCAACATTCATTTGAGTTGTCTTAGTTTTATTGATATATATATATATATATATATATATATATATATATATATATATATGATTTATCTTTTGATACAAACACTTTGCAATATTTTTTTTATTTTTATTTTTTGTGTCAATTAATAGCGTACTTGCTACATGGTTGATGGAGATTTTGGTGCATCCCGATGTGTGCTATATATCAACAATATGTCACCCAATCGGTATTCCTTTTTATTTTAAAAATTTATACAATATAATATATATATATATATATATTTTTTTTAGTAGACATATAACTTTCTTTTCGAGTCAATGTATATTATACAATATAATAACTTAGTTGCGTTCCAAAGAATGACATGAACTAGTGTAATGGACTTATATATTTTGTCACTGATGTTATGCTAAAATTTGGATCTCGACACCTCTTGCTGTTATATTTTTATATCATCGATTCATCATATATAGTCATATTTCATATTTAATTACAATATACTCCTATTATAAATTTTTTGCTAGAAACATATACTAACTAGAACAGATTCGGGTTTTAATAGAGGTTTTAAACCTCTATAAAAGACCTTTTATATGAGTTTTTGATCTCTACGAAAAGCGTCATATTTTAAGTCGTTATCTTATCCCAAAATGGTAAGATGATGGTTCTAAACACCTACGAATTCTTGAGATTTGATAGGGGTTTAAAACCTCTATAATATCTTCAGAGGCTTACATATGAGTTTTAAACCCCTATGAATTCTAGCAATTTGATAGGGGTTTGGAACCACTATAATTTTTTAGTGGCTTATATAGGGGTTTCAAATCCCTATGAATTCTAGCGATTTGATAAAGGTTTGGAACTGCTACAACAGCTTCAGAGGCTTACATACTTTAATGTCATTTAAAAAAAATGAAATTAATAGCTGAATGCATAGAATTATTAATTTCCATTTCCAACTAAAAATATAACAGATGTACATCCACTCGCTCTAATATTATAGATGATAACATTAGTGATTCTAGAAAATAGTTGTCAGCCCCTCGTCATTAAAAAGACTGACCAGCCTATATTATCTTAATCCTTCGATAATCTAGTCAACCTAATCCTATCTTTTAACTTTGACCTTAAAATACTTTGCATTCCAGTCCTTAATAGTGCTCAAAAACTAAATTTACATCCTCAATGAAACTCAAATCATGATTTGCTCAATAGGACCAGATTAAGAAACATATCTTTATTTAATAAAAATCTCAGCAGCACCTTCTTTAAAAGTGGTTTGCCTAAAAATTCACCTAATAGAAAGCAAAATGGGGAGATGCCAAGAAGGAATCGCAACTCCCCGCAGTTTACAATATATAACAAATTCGAATTTACATCTTAAATTAAAGTCTCTGATAGCTTAACTATAACTTTACAATCCTTAATGGAGAAAAATTGAAACATAAACTTCTCTATTTATTATCAACAAGTATAGGAGACTCGTATAACCATTTAACAAAATTTAATCTTCAAGTCTTATCCAATCATCCCTTGTCTTCATATAGAATTTGACACCATAAAAAACAACTCAAAGATGTCAGGTAAGTAAATTCTTAAATTGATCTGTACTTCTGCAATTGTTAGTCTGATACACGGAGACATGTAATTGCATTTTCAAATAAAGAATAAGATATATGCGGACATGCAATCCAGTCTGTCGTTATCTCCTAACAATAATCAGATGTCGACTTCCAAAAATAGTACAGAGACAATATTAAGAGATCATGAAATGCAGAGATAACTTGTTGATGTTAGAATCCGCTAGTCTCACTAGACGGCATAGAGGTGATTGAAACCTAGTTTCAAGCAAACCAGACTCCGAAACAAGCTTATCCCCTTCACTCTCTCTATGTACGAATGACCAAGAATGATGAAATGCAATGCATACTGTGATGTAATTACATGTACAAAGATATTCAATCAATAGTAAAGATCATTGTAGGGTTTACTTACCACCAAACCAACTCAAAGTTGGTTGCGAAACCTCACACAACGTTTTCCCGACTTTCACGTACTTTGAACGTATTCCCCAGCTTCGTTCCAAGTAGTTTTGGAATTACTAAAGGTTTCGACCAATTTTTTCGTATGGCTTTGGTATTCTCAAGTCCTAAAAATCTAGAATCACTCCGAATTAATTCCTCGGACGTTCAAATTCTAATTTTAACTCCAAATTGTGATTCAGCATTAAAAATCAACCTTGACTAGGCTTTTAAATGATTTTCTAAATTTCAGACATTTTCGGGTATCGTAGCACGTATTACGAAGAAAATTCCTGGCATAAATACTCGAGAAAATTTTTAAATTCTCTATTTTACATAAAAATCCACAATTTCAATTTATTTGGAACAAACGTAATTTTTCTTGATTTTTCTCTATTTTCTAATTTTTTTTTCATTTTTCAGCCTTTTCTTTTATTTTTTTTTTATTTTTCATAAAGTAGGGTTTGACCCCTGAACCGGACCCGGTTCGGTCCGGTCTGGGATCAAACCCCTATTCTTCCTCCTAACTCCTCTACCGACTGTAAATTAAAACTAATGTGTTTTTTTTCTTAAATTTCTCTATTGGGGTTGGGAGCCCAACCCCAACCCAAGATTAGGTCTGGGCGGGGGCCATTCCGCTGCCATCGTCTCCTACGGACGAGCCGAGTCACTCCATCCCCAACTTCTTCAACCTCCATTAACAATATCACAACAACAAATAACATCAACAACAACCTACAAAAACAACCTACAACAACAACCTAACAACAACGAACAACACATACACTTACCTTTTCATCGCCTCTGTCTCTCGGTCTCTCCCTCTCTCGTCCAATCTCACTCGGTTTCGAAACAACAGAGACGGTATGTGTGGTTTGGGAGATATACATTAGATTTTATTGAGATTCATATCGCACGAATCTCGACGATGATATAATGGTTCCTTTATCTTTTTATCTTTCTTGAAATACGTATTGCATATCTCGAGGTCAATCTCGTGGCTATTAACAAGATCATCATTACAGACCGACTAACAAAGATCAATTATATTGATCTCTTCGATATACGTATCGCGTATCTTGAGGTAGATCAAATAGTTTTATCACTAACCATACACCACTTGATTTCCTTGATATGCGATGGCACACATCACGAGGCATGGATAACCTCTCCAAAATCACCAATCGTTCACTCTTTATCTCTTCAATGCTCACACTATGCATATCTCGAGGCGAATCCAAGATTTAAACTTTTCATTTGAATTAAACTATAAGATTAATTTATATTTATATATATAAACTATATATATAAAAATATATACACTATATTTTCATGGCTATAAATTCGCCACGCGCGCCAGTGACCACCATCGGGCGTGCACACTATTGTACATCCCATGCGTGTCACCCTCGACCTCGCGTCTCTAAGCGCCCACCAATTTATTAATTATTCTATTTAATTTCATGATTATCTCTCATTTTTAGGTCCAAATTAAACTCTGAAAAATATCCCAATTTCATTAAAATTGGAGAAAATTCCCTAAGCTCTCGAATTCGCAGACACCGCGTATAAACTTCTACTTAACCCTATATCACGTCAAATAGAATATAATACATCAATTAGTCATGTGTCATACAAAAATAATATTTAGACTTATGATCTCCAGTCCGTAAAGCATGGGTCCCACCTCAGATACTTAAATCTCAAATTAAATATGAAAATACTTAGTTAACATCTTAATTAATCAAGTTTATGAAATTCTCGGATGTCACAATATCATCCGTTAGTGAAGATTGACAGTGACTTCAAGCGTACGACAATCGTCAAAGTAATAGTGGCACCAACTTGTGTTGGTGTCGTGTATATTGTATCCACAAGGACGGTTAAAAGCTAATGTTTAGTCTAACTAAGGAATAGAGTTAGGCACATTGATTTTGGGTTTGTAAATGAAAGTAAATAACTAAATTAATCTAACTATTAGCAAGTAATTAAAAGAAGGTCTTAAGCTATGGAGAGAGCTCATAGGGAGTCTAATTCACCCAAATTGAATCCCTTGAATCCAATGCAACTATAATGTCTCCCGATTCATGCGATGATAAGTGAATTTCCTAATTTTCACTCCATTCCGAGGTCTTAGTAATGGGGCTTCTAGCGTCTCACTCGGACTCCGCCGGTCGGCGTGAATAACATAAATGAGAAACCACATCAAACACCAAATTCATTTGCCTCCCTAATCAATGACCATCGGTCGATGTGTCATATGTTCCAAGGTTGTGTTTCTCAAATTTTGGGTCTAAAAGCCCCAATGGTCATGGTGACTCTTATACCCTAAGTTCTACACCTACTTGATCAAGGTAACTATAATATAGCACAAAAGAATGCACAAATCAACGCATTGAATTTAAAGAACAAACACAATCACATTGAAATCACAAGGAATCCAACTTGGGGTCCAAAGACCCCTAGAACAAAAGGGATTACCCCATAAGTAGGTTCAATTTAACACAAAACATGATGGCAAAGCTAGAAAACATGAATTCAAACCTCAAGTTGAAAGGAAATACAAGATTTAGAACACAATCTTCGAGTCTCCACAAGTTTCTTCTCAAGTTCTCCCAAGCAAAAAATCATTTCTTATATCTCTCACACCTATATATATATATTCTAGGGTATTTTGGTCCAACAAAATAGGCACAAAACCCTAAAAAATCCAAAAAATGACACTGACAGCGTCGCTAAAGTGGGTGCTGCAGCGCCATGCTCAGCGTCGCATACTGATGATATGGCTCGACTGGCGCCATAGCGCCATAATGGGCGCTGTGGTGGGCGTCACGTTGCCCAGGTATGGCGCCATGGCACCAAGGGTGGCGCCCATATGAGATGACGTCTTGGCCCCGGCGCTGTGGTGCCAGGGTGGCGTTGTGGTGCCAGGGTGGCGATATGGCGCCAGGTCCAGCAAAGAGGGAAAATTATGGCTAGGGAGTGAGTCACTACAGCGCCAGGTAGGGCGCTGTGGCACCAGAAACAACAGTACACATTTTTTTCTTTTTCTTCTCTTGCTTTCTAGCTTCGCTCCACCTGATTTCACTTCACTCGATCTGTCGTTTAATCGCGTTGTCCCTTGAACCTAATACACCTAAAAATGCACTAAATAAGTCTCAAATCATCATTTATTTTTCTATATTATTAATCAAATCCTACTTAACACACTCAAAATCATGCTACGTATCACACCCCCAAACTTGAGATTTTTCTAGTCCCTAGGAAAGAATTACACACCCAGAGATGCAATATATTTTAAACTAACAACCTAAGCATAAAATACATCCATCCATAGTTTGAAAACATCAAGCATATGCAAACACAATTTATTTTCTAATTTCATCATTCTCATTTCTTACCCTTAGTGGCATCTTCCAATCTCATATTCAAACTAAATATTGACTTAACCTAAAGATCTTCAATTGCCTACGAACCCAGCCTTTTAACCTAACCTTCATAAGATCTCACTTTCAATAACCCAAGTGCAGTTCCAAAACTCTAGCCACCACTACTCAAGAGAGTTCACCAAAAGAATTTGAAACTTCAATAATTCTTCATTTAAAGCATCAACTTCCAAGAGATTCCATAAGCTTATTTTTCGCTCCACTCTCCACTATCATCAAACTTAAAAATACCAAGAATCCTTAGGTCTTTGGTAGGTTGTAATGGGGCCACGAATTGGTGTATCAAAAAGCAAATTTTTAAGCTCAAACAAAGTTAGAAAGAATTCGCAAACCCTTTCCTTACATACATAGAGCGCTTAAAAAGAATAAACTTTCAAAAATACAAACTTTCACATTCACTTAGGAGTTCACTCATAATCATTCTTGTTCATCACACTAGTCCATAAGTTGAGATCGAGGAGCGGTCTCGAAGGCGCTTTTTGCCCTGCCTGTGAGCCTAGGAGCGCTTCGCTTTGATACTGATGGTAGCATAGCGTATTCGCGTAGAAGACACCGAGGCAAGGAAGGGAGGAGGTAAAGAAAGAACGACGACACGGGACAGAGATAGCAGCGGTGGCAAAAAGAGTTTTCGTATACCATTGCTTTATTCCTTAATAGTCATAACCTTGGCTAGTATAAGTGGAAAAGAGCAGTCGTTACACCGATTAAAGCCAGAACCCTAGATGCGGAGCAGTCGTCAAGGGCGTAGCGTATGCGTGAGAAGAGGTGCGTCTAGCCTTAACTTAACCCTTGGGCCAATTTTCTTTTTCTTTGGACTTTATTTGGTGGATTTATTCATTTTTCTCTTGACATCCTTTTTTTCGGGTTGATTTCATCTTTCACTCAAAATTTACAAGCTCTTTTCGCCATGGATAAGGGTTGCTCATCAATCTAACTTTTAGGTGGTCTAAGGGTTTTTTTATCTCAGGACAATGAGGGGTGCCAAAAATTCATGATAAACAAGGATCAATGGGATAACTAGCGATCTAATGTATGGGAATGAGATATAGGATATTGTGTAAAACATTCAAACATGGCCTAACTCCTCTCCTCAATCCTTTAAGTTCGGAATTTATCGCCTCAAGTGGCTCTAGAATAAGTTCTAGAATCTCTGAATCCATATTAAAGCCCGCCTACTTTTAGTTTATCCATTTTTTCCATTGGCATAAGTCCTTCCCTACATCGGGCATCTCTGGAGAAACACCGATCTAGCTAAGCTAAACACTTAGGCATGTGCCATTTACTCCCCAGGTATTTTGTCTCATTAGTTTGATAAAAAAATGTATCATAGATTGTCAGCCACATAGGAAAATAATCAAAAGAATTCTCTAACTAACATGCATTCTCTAACTAACATGCAAATGCTTGCAAAATACTCGACGCTTCTACCACCCAACCTCCCAAAAATAAAAATAGGCGTTATGCACCCCCAAACTTAAGATGTTCATTGTCTTCAATGAACCGAATCATGAACAAAAAGAGGACAAGAACATGCATCAAAATATAGTCATTCACAACAATCACAATATTAGAGAAGTAAAATAAAATAAAAGTTTTGAAAGCAAATACTCCCCTTATTAGTATTGATGCCTTTTAAGTTTCTCTCCATCGTGCCATCCTTTCCTTGGTACTCCCCCAAACTCGGATCTCAACCACATTTCTTTGATTTTTGTGGGCTCCTGCGGTCTACTAATTCGATGAAAATCACCCGGCAATTGGTATTAGACCTAAAATGTCATCACAACATATATAAACCACATAATCAAGACAATTCATTTTTTTTTTTTGGGTTCAGGGGCGCTGCCCACGACGCTTAAGCTAGTGCCATGGCACCCGAGGCAGCAGGTTCAAGAGTTTTGGCGCTGAGGCTAGCACTATGGCGCCAGAGTCCGCGCTAGGAATAGGGACATATTTGTTTGTGGCATTGAGCACAGCGCCATGGTGCCAAAGTCAGCGCGTAAACTATTTTGTCGAATTTCAACATTTTAAGCCCCTAACCAACACTTACGGCTCCATGCATTCATCGCGGAACAACATAAACACCAATTAACCGTGTTTGGAGCGCAATTCAATAATCTAAAAAAACTAAACTGAAGATACGGAGTGAATTCAAAGTGCAAGCTAACGGCGACACACCCAAGCGCTCCTTCAATCGGTTGTTTTGAAATCGTCCATTTCGATGAAAAATCAACGGGCAAATGGTGAACAACCTGAAATCATGTAAATACACCTAGTTAGTATTGCAAACAAATCCAATCATTTATTAGCTAAAACACTAAACAAAGTAACTCTATGGTGCCTCCTAGTAGTGCTAAAGTTTTCGTCGTTAGCTAGTCGCCTAACACGGGACCATCATTTTTCGGTTGCGGCAAACTCGCTTTGCCACACGTTCGAGCCATAATAAATCTTCACGCGCTGAATGTTAACTTTGAATGTCTTGCCATCATAACTCCGAAGCTCCACCACTCCAAAAGGCCATGTTTGAACCACAGTGTATGGTCTGTACCACCTTGATTTTAGCTTTCCTGGAAAGAGCTTGAGCCGTGAATTGTAGAGTAAGACCAACTGTCCCGGCTCGAAGGTTCTGTATTCAATCATTTGATTATGCCACCTCTTCGTTCGCTCCTTATATAGCTTTGCATTCTCATAGGAATGAAATCGGAACTCATCCAACTCAATCAACTCAAGCAATCGAGCATCGTCAGCGGCTTTGATGTCAAGATTTAACTTCTTCAATGCCCAATATGCCTTATGCTCCATCTCAACCGGTAAGTGACATGCCTTCCCATAAACCAACCTATACAGAGATGTCTCGATTGGTGTCTTGAACGTCGTTCTATACTCTCAAAGTGCTTCATCAAGATGTAATGCCTAGTTTTTCTGACAAGAATTAATGCTCTTCTCTAAAATTTGTTTCACCTCCCGATGACTCACTTTGGCTTGGCCATTGGTTTGAGGATGATAAGCCAAGGAAGTCTTGTGTTGCACACCATACTTCCAGAGTACCGTCTCCAAAGCTTTATTGCAAAAATGAAACCTTTCATCACTCACTAAGGCTCGAGGTGTCCCAAACTGACAAAAAATATTCTTTTTCAAGAAATGTATAACAACTCTAGCATCATGCTTTACCGTTGCCACGGGCTCAACTCACTTCGAAACATAATCAACGGCGACGAGGATGTATTGTTTCCCATGAGACATTGGGAAAGGACCCATAAATCAATTCCCTACACATCAAAAAATTCTAATTCTTGAAAAGTAGTTTGAAGAAATTCTTGTCGTCTCGAAATGGTATCGGTTCGTTGATATTCATTGCAAGTTTTGACATAGATATAAGTGTCTTTGAAAAGACTCGACCAATAGAAACCACATTGGAGCACCTTTGCCGCCGTCCTTTGCACACCAAAGTGACCGCCAAATGGAAGAATGTCATCCCTCAAAGATCTCCATTAACTCATCTTCGAGAACACATCGTCAGACCAACCCGTCATTGCACCGCCGAAACAAATATGGCTCATCCCATAAATAATGTTTCACATCACTTAAAATTTTCTTTTGTTCGGATGGACTCAAATAAGGAGGCAACACTCGACATGCCAAGTAGTTCACAAAATCTGCAAACCATGGCGCATCTTTTTGAATTTTCAATATAAACAGTTGCTCATCCGGGAAGGTGTCTTGGACCTGCTTCTTTGTATCCGCCTCTCGATGTGGTAAGCGCGAAAGGTGATCGGCTACCATATTCTCACTGCCCTTCTGGTCTTTTATTTCAAGGTTGAACTCTTGCAATAAAAGAACTTATCGAATCAACCGCAGCTTGGCATGTTTCTTGGCAAACAAGTAGCGAATGACTGAATGATCTGTGAACACCGTGACTTTAGAACCCACAATGTATGGGTGAAATTTGTCACAAACGAACATAACTGCCAACAACTCTTTCTCAGTGGTAGTGTAATTCTGCGAGTTGGATCCAACGTTTTGCTTGCATAATAAATAGCCCGAAAGATCTTCTCTCTCCTCTACCCAAAACGGCCCTATGACAAAATCACTTGCATCGCACACGATCTCAAAGTTAGACTCCCAATCAAGGATAACCACAATAGGCGCCGAAATCAACGCCATTTTCAACGTGTGAAAAGCCTTCAAACAATCATTATTCATCTAAAAAGGAACATCCTTTTCAAGCAACCCATACAAAGGTTTCATGATTTTCGAGAAATCCCGAATGAAGCGACAATAGAACCCCGCATGTCCTAAGAAACCCCAAATATCTTTGACATTTCGAGGCACTGGAAGCTTCTCAATTGCAGCTATCTTTGCACGATCTACCTCCAACCCATTAGATGATACCCGATGACCAAGAATAATACCCTCACGGACCATAAAGTGACATTTTTTCCAATTCAAGACTAAGTTAGTGTCTTGACACCTTTTCAAAACCAATGAGAAATTCTGCAAACACAAACCAAAAGATGCCCTAAAGATCGAGAAATCATCCATGAATACTTCCATTATATCCTCCACCATATGTGATAAGATTGTCATCATACACCGTTGAAATGTCGCTGGTGCATTACAAAGACCAAACGACATTCTCCGAAATGCAAAGGTACCATAAGGACATATGAAAATAGTATTCTCCTAATCCTCCGGCGATATCGCAATCTGATTGTATCCTGAATACCCATCAAGGAAACAATAGTAGTCAAACCTCGCTAATCTATCAAGCATATGATCAATGAAAGGCAATGGGAAATGATCCTTTCTTGTCGCCTTGTTCAGCTTTCTGTAGTCAATGCAAACACCTTATCTCGTTATAGTTCTCTTCTCTAAAGTCTCTCCTTCCTCATTTTGAACTACGACCATTCCCCCTTTCTTAGGGACAATATGCACTAGTGAGACCCACGAACTATCGAAAATTGCATATATGATTCTCGCATTAAGCCACTTCAAAATTCCTTCACCACTTCCTTCATCACAGGATTCAAGCGGCGTTGATGCTCCACTGACTGCATATAATCCTCCTCCATCAAAATTTTGTACATGCAAATTGATGGGCTAATTTCTTTGATATCCTTGATTGTCCACCCCAAAGCTGATTTGTGCTCACGTAAGACACAAAGAAACTTCTTTTCCTCCAACTTAATCAACAAAAAAGATATGATCACCGGATATATAGATTTGTCTCCCAAGTATGAGTAGCGCAGATGCTCGGGCAAAGGATTCAATTCTAGAGTCTATTTAATAACTGCACATTCGGGCTCGAGTTCTAACTGCTCAATTGCCTGTTGAAACTTCACTGATTTCAATGCTGCCAACTCTTCAACTGTATCGTGAAGTGTACATCCACTAGTGGGGCTAGCTGTGATGCTTTGCACTAAACATCTCTCCAAAGGATCCTCTGGTGTCTGCTCTCGAGATTGTTCGGTCACACATTCAGAAACTCTATCCTCCACTTCGATGCTCTTGCATTGTTCATTGGCATTTGGGAACTTCATCATTCACTCACAATCGCAACTCTCCTTCTTGCACATCAATGAGAGCTCTAGTGGTTGCCAAAAATGGTCTCCCCAAAATCAAGGGAACTTCATCATCCTCATCCATGTCTAGTACAAAAAAGTCGACCGAAAGGATAAATTTATCAACTTTTACGATCACATCCTCGATCACAACTTTATGATAAGACAAGGATCGATCCGCCAATTGCAAGGTCATGTTCAGATGCTTGACCTCCCCAAACCTAAATTTTTGAAAATAGTTAGGGGCGTCAAATTGATACTCGCTCCAAGATCACACAACACCCTATCAAAAAGACGAACTCTAATGGCGCACAGTATGGTGAAGCTACTAGGATCCTTTAATTTCTATAGGAGCTTCCTTTGTAGAATAACACTGCACTCCTCAGTTAAGTTCACAGTCTCAAAATCCTCAATCTTCTTTTTTCGAGCAATGATGTCCTTCAAAAACTAGTGTAGTGTGGCATTTGCTCAAGAGTATCGACAAAATGGATATTCACTTGCAACTTTTTGAACATATCAAGAAACTTTTTGAATTGTTCTTGATTTTTCTGTTTCTTGAACCTTTAAGGATAAGGTAGTGGTGGAGTAATAATTGGGAGTGTTATCTAGAAATGTAATCCTACCTGGCTGTCTATCGCCTTGGTGACCTACCCATCTCAACACTTTTTCCTTTTCTGCCTACTTCAGAACTCTCTACCATATCATCATCATGCAAACCACTCTACTCATTCTGATCACACCGCCCAATCGCTTTAGACTCGTTATGCTAAGACACCTCAAACTCATCACTCTGCTCAACTTCAATTACCTCATTCTGTTTCTGTTCCACTGGCTTTTTATGAACTGGCTCAAACAATGTCTTACCATTCCTTAGAAGCACTGCGCTGACATTTTCCTCGTATTCATAACAGTATTACTTAGGAATTGGCCTTCCTGACGAGAATTCAAGGCTGTCGCTAACTGCCCAATTCGTCGCTCCATGTTCTTCATTAGTTGAGTTCTCTCATCTTCTATTCTTTTCAAAGTTTGCTTCATTCCATCCATAGTCTGCTTTACTGCCTCCATTTCTTTCTCAATCTTCTTATGCCTTTGGGTTATGATTAATATCCATAGCCCTCAAAAATTGCTAAATCTTCTTGAAAGAGGCTTGCTCTTCGGGTAGAATTTGTCTTTGTTGCTCCTGGTTCCCAAAACCAGGAGGAGGTACTTGCAATGCATTACTAGGATTTCCATACGACAAATTTGAATTGAAATTGATTCCCAGATAATACCATCGTGGAGCTTGAGCCCTTGGCCTAAAATTGTTCCCATAATCTTGATTGTTCATGTAATTCACTTCCTAATATTCCGGACTTTGAGGCATTTGATCCAATGGGTTGGCCACCAAAGCCAGCACATGCTGTGGACTTTGTGGTTGTTGACTCGCCTGCCCTTGTTGAAGCTTAGCCATCTGATTAGATAAATTGGACAATTGTGCCATTATCGTCGTGTGTGAATCAACCTCAAACATTTTCGGTGCCTTCTTTGATGATGATTGTGCTATTAGTTGCGAAAAAAAGTTCATATACATCATCTCAAGAAGCTTAAATGCATCGTCCTCGCTTTTAGAGAGCAAGGTACCTCCCGAAGCCGCATCAACTAGAGTCCTCGTGTTTGGAGTCATGCCATAGTAAAAGATTTGCAATTGGGCCCATTTCTCTAACTCATGCCCGAACACTTCCTCAACAACTCCTTCAGTCTTTCCCACGCTTCTCCCAACAATTCCGTCTCGTCTTACCGAAAAGAATTGATTTCCTACTTCCGTTTTGCCACTTTCACAGGAGGAAATAATTTTTGAAGGAATCTCTCATTGATATCAGCCCAAAATGTAATACCTGCTTGATTGAGCCCTTGAAATCATGCCTTTGCTTTCCCCGTAAGTGTGAAGGGAAAAAGCCGCATCCTAATGATCTCCTTTGGAACACGATTGATATGAGCCGTGTCACACTTCTCTAAGAACATATTCACATGAGCTACTGGGTATTCATTAAGTAAGCCATTGAAAATACTATTTTGCACCAAATTAATCAATCCCGAATTGAGCTCAAATGGACGATTGTTAGCCGGAATTCTCATCACACCATTATAAATTTCTTGAATATTCGGCTTAAAATAGTCACGAAGACATTTTGGCCTCTCCTCTTCTTCTTGATTCTCAGGCATATTATTAGCCTCTTGTTGTTGTTGCTCCTGCGTCTCCTCTATAAAATTTTAGAGAGTTATATCAAACTCGAGGTCGTCAAGTTCCACCTCGATCTCTTCATCGTTTTGCATAGACACAAAACACCTGAAACAATAATAAAGAGAAAATCAAGTGTAGATAGTTATTGAAATTAAACAAAAAGAATAAACAAATATTATTGAAAATAAAATCCTAATCAAACTATCCTAATTAAACTAAAAATCAGCTACCATCCTCGGCAACGACGCCAAAAACTTGACAGTGATCGCAAGCGTACGACAATCTTCAAAATAATAGTGGCACCAACTCGTGTTGCTGTCGGGTATATAGTATCCACAAAGATGGTTAAATGTCAATGTTTAATCTAACTAAGGAATAAAGTTAGGCACATTGATTTTGAGTTTGTAAATGAAAATAAATAACTAAATTAATCTAACTATTAGCAAGTAATTAAAAGAAGGTCTTAAGCTATTGAGAGAGGTCCTAGGGAGTCTAATTCACCCAAATTGAATCCTTTGGATCCAATGCAACTATAATGTCTCCCAATTCATGTGATGATAAGCGAATTTCCTAATTTTCACTCCATCCCAAGTAAGGCTGACAATTTGGGTCATGAAACGATTAACACTTCACGACACGACACGACACGTAATAAACATGTCGTGGGTTTGGCTTAAGTAGGTCTGGGTCATAAACATGTTAACACATTTATACAGAGTTAATAAAAGAGTCATTAACATGTCAACCTGCTTAACTCGTTTATGATTCGCTTAACACGACTAAAGAATAATGTATAAATAATAAATATGGTATAATAAATAGATTGGTACAAAATTCGCCCATTTGAATACATGTTAATAGCATATTTATTTATTTTATTTATGGACATATTTTATCATATTTTATTTTATATTTGCGAGGAAATGTTCATTTTACTTTTAATATATTATTTATGTTTTAGATTTTATTAATAATTATTTATTAAGAAAAAATAATACTTTTCACCAAAGTAAATCTTAGATATTTTTTTAGATGATTCTTATAATTTTGTTTATGTTATTATTACGAGTCATTTTTGCTTTATTATTATGAGTAATAAAAACTTGAATGAAAAAGTAAAGTAAAATTAACGACTACATACAACCGCATTATATTTTATTGGCTATTTTAGTATGTTTGTTCGAATTTAATCATTTAGATATATTTTAAAAAGTAATAACCAAATTATAAAAGTTTAAAAAAAATAAAATTTTTAAATACAATATTTAATAAATGAGTGACACGAATACACGACATGTTTAACACGACCCACTTAGACACGAAAATGATTAACACGATTAATAAACATGTCATGTAATAAGTTTGCATTATATGGGTCATGATCTGTTTATGACACGACACGTTTACGACTCACCGACACGAATTGCCACCCTTAATCCCAAGGTCTCGGTGATGGAGATTCTAGCGTCTCACTCGGACTCTGTCGGTCGGCGTGAATAACGTAAATGAGAAACCGCATTAAACACCAAATTCATTTACCTCCTTAGTCAATGATCATCGATCGATGCGCCATATGTTCTCAGGTTGTGTTTCCTAATTCCGAGTCTAAAAGCCCCGATGGTCATGGTGATTCTCAAACCTTAAGTTCTACACCTACTTGCTTAAAGTAAATATAGCATAGCACATAAGAACACAAATCAACACATTGAATTGAAAGAACAAACACAATCACATTGAAATCACAAGAAATCTAACTTGGGGTCCAAAGACCCCTAGAACAAAAGAGATTATCCAATAAATGGGTTCAATTCAACACAAAAAATGCTGGAAAAGCAAGAAAACATGAATTCAAACCTTAAGTTGAAAGGAAATACAAGATTTAGAATACAATCTTCAAGTCTCCACAAGTTCATTCTCAAGTTCTCCCAAGCAAAAGATCATTTCTTCTATCTCTCACACCCATATATATATATATAGTCTAGAGGTATTTTGATCCAACAAAATGGGTACAAAACACTAAAAAAAAGTCCAAAAAATGCCCCAGCTGACGACGTCGCTTAAGTGGGCGCTACGGCCCCATGCTCAGCGTCGCATACTGATGATATGGCTCGATTGATGCCATAATGGGCGCTGTGGTGGGCGCCATGATGCCACGGGTGGCTCCCATATGAGATGACGCCCTGGGCTTGAGGCTGTGGCGCCAGGGTGGCGCCATGTCCAACAAAGAGGGAAAATTGTGGCTAGGGAGCGAGGCGCCACAGCGCCGCCAGAAACAACAATACACAATTTTTTTTTCTTCGCTTGCTTTCCAGCCTCGTGAAGCTCCACTTGATTTCGCTTCACCCGATCTGCCGTTTAATCGCGTTGTCCCTTGAACCTAATACATCTAAAAATGTACTAAATAAGTCTCCAATTATCATTTATTTTCCTATATTATTAATCAAATCCTACTTAACACACTCAAAATCATGCTACGCATCAAATATCTAGAAATTTTACATTATACATGCAACATATGCATGTGTGTGTGTGTAGGGTAAAACTCGTAAAGATAGAATAAAAAATATAGAAATTCAAAGACAAGTAAGAGTAACACCAATTGATACAAAGATTAGAGAAGGGCGGTTGCGGTCGTTTGATTACCAGCAAAGACGGCCTATAAATGCCCCACTATAAAATTTGACTCAAAGGAAACTGTAGAGATTCGACGAGGTAGGGATAGACCAAAATTAAGATGGGATGCATTAATTATGAGGGATTTGAATGGTCTGGAAAGCTCACCATCAATTGCACTTAATCGAGCACAATGAAAAAGTTTGATCCATGTAGCTGACCCCAATTACGTTGGGACTGAGGCTATGTTGTTGTTGTTGTTGTTATATATATATACTGTCACATGACACATCAAGCAAATATCTGTCAAATGAACATGAAAGCTCCTAATTCTTGCAGTACTCCTATATCCAGTTAATTGTTATAAAATAGGCACTCAGAGTTTAAAGAACATTGCAGGCTCACCCAACATCAAGGATCTTTGTTTTGTAGCTGTTTACAGCAGCTAAGGAAATTCCAGCAACAGAGACAAAGTTAGGGAGCTGAGCCAGAATGAAGTTAGGGAGTTGCAGTCATTGCAGGTGAGCTCCATGAACTTCTTAAGACACTTCCCTCCAGTAACCATGTAAACTAAAAATATCGATATAAAACCCAATTTGAGCTGACACCCATATAGCAAAAACAAAACATCAATTTCAGTTTCAGTGATGGATTGATGTTCACCTCAACTTTTCTTTTGAAGAGACTGAACATAGTTGATGATTTCATCAAGCATTCCAGCTTTGCCAGTGATCTTATTGCACCCAGGGACCAAGTCTTGCAAATACTTCATCCTCTCACTGATCTTTTCCCTTCTCACCTACACAAGTTGAAACACACTACAAAATCAGTCACTGAAACCCACCAGAAAGAGATTTTGAGAAGTTGTTGATTGAACTTATTCAAAATCCAAATTACCCTTTCAGCTAAGCTATGGCTATCAGTGGCCTGGCATGGCGCGCAAGGACATGTAGTCTGATTTTTGAACTTCAGTGACCTTTGATGTAATGTTTCAAACTAAAATTCCATGCAAAACACATTGCCACTAATTGTCGGACATAAGCTCTGAATCTTTGAAGAGAGTATATCATCTGGTTGTAAGGAAAATTAATTAAATTAAGTTCCATAGTTCTTGTTAAAAGATCAGACAAGAATAAATAGATAACTAGTGCACGACAGTTCTGCAGTTGTGAAGTAAATTGTAACAAACCAAAATCAGCATACGTATCATATTCAGCGCATTGATTAATAAGATCCAGCAGTCTCAAGATTCAAACCCAATCATGGATAACAATTGCTCATAATCAAATACTACGTACAAACTTCATTTATACCCTCGTACAATTTTAATTCAGCTCAAAGCTTATTTAGAATGCATAAATATATACTCACAAAAGGAACAAGATCATTGCGAGATTAGCAAACAATGCATAATTTTATATTATTGAATGTAATATAAACAAGTCTTTTTCACTGAGCAGAAATTAGGACAATTCCATTACAAGAAAATAACGGCAGGCAAGAAAGAAACTGATAAGATCCCATGTATTTGATGTGCATCAACACTGAGTTTGTAGAAAGTATAAGTTATATCCCTTTTATTTTACTTTCAGGATTCTCTCCTAGAATTAATATCCTCTCCTTTAATGCATGTAAAAGTAAAGAAGGAAGGGATTGCAAAAGTATGAATTAAAGCTGAGAAATGACACTGTTAGCTAGAATGAGTATTTGGGTTAGGGTTTGAGATTAGGCCCTTTGGCAAAATTAGCAGATAATCTACTCGGAAGCAAAAAAGACAGTAGCTTATAATTAAGAAATCAAATGCCACTACATAAGAATAATCAAGTTAACTAAACACAACTACTTGATCAACCACAAAAACCATTCTACATGCGTCTGGTTAGCAGATTCATGCAACCAACCACAATTACCTGGGATAACACTCAGCTGAAATGAGTGTTAAGTGTTCCACCCAAACTAAACACCACTAGATATCGCAGCAACAAAAACAAGGAATGAATTTCACTTACATGAGAACATGAGAAATGTCTGCACCAAAATGTTTGAATGGAAAAATAAAACATGTTCAACCCAAAACAAAACTTCTGTCACTTTACCTGCAAAGAACAAGTAATAGAAGGGGTACATCACTGATAAACCCCCAATCAAACACCCCCTTGAAAATTGGAATATATTCTACATGCATTACATCCATGCATTGCATATCTCGATGTACAACTTAACATAAATGTACAGGTGCAAATGAGGGCAGGGAAAAATATACGAAGAAATGCCACTGCCACCTATATATGTAACACAACATTTGATAATCAGAACATAATCTTGTGAGCGTAAGTTAAGATGCAATCGAGCGCCACACAGAGCTAAAGAGATACAAGTAAGAAAGAGGCAGGCCATGTTAACACCACCCTTGATGTACTCAAAAATAGACTTCACATTGAATTTTGGGACTACATCGAAAAACTGTCATCGGAGTTAAAGGAACAATCCAACCAAACACCACCCATGGTGTATGTTAGGAACTTAGGCCCACACCCAATTCATAAGGTGTACCAGCGCAACAACAAAGGGAGCAGGGGATCACTCCAAGGTAAGTATGTTGCATCTGTTGCAATCATCAGGCCTGAGGGTCCCACTGGAGTAGGTGAGCTGTAAGTGTGATGTTTGCGTAGTCAGTGTTAGTATGTGTCAATGTGCATAGAGAGAAGAATAGGTGGGTGGGAGTACTAATAGCCATCACTGTTCATGTGATATGCACTTTGTAATTTCTCTTTAGAGGGGAGACTTGTTGTCTAGGTGAGAGGAGACTTTTCTCCTTCTCTGGGGTTCTAGTTGCTTCTTCTCTCTGTGTTGTAAACCAGCCTCTTTTGATCATCACTGAAGTGTTCATGTTTCTTTCTATTTCGAGTAAGGATATTAACAGTGGTATCAGAGCAAGATTCCAGAGATGGGCCGATGATCGATGTTCGAATGGATGCAGTGTAGACAGAGCTAAGAAGGGTTCAAGAGCTGGAAGGGACGATCGAGAGTTTGAGATTTGAGTTCCAGGGCCAACTGCAGTCACAGATCCAGACACTATCACACCGGATGGATGATATGTTTCGTCAATAACGTGAGGATCTCAGTCGTTCTCCTCAAATCGGCTCATCAAGTGGCGTGAAACCAGCATATCCACCAAATCAAGTCTCAGCCAAAAGGGTGTCTTTGGAGGACAACACAAGTCCGTCACACATTCGCCTTACCAATCTGGTTCAGAAGTGCGGAAGATTAAAATGACCACGAGCAATGGCTCGGAACTCTTGGTGTGGCTCAATCAGGCGGAGCACTACTTCGCGTTGCATAATATGACGAAAGTCTCCAAGCTCCAAGCGGCGAGGATCTGTCTCGTGGGAGCAGCCTAGATCTGGTTACAAACGGAGGAGCAACTCTAGCCCTTTGAGTCTCGGGTAGATCTAAAGTCACAGCTTTGTTCCCGGTTCACAGAGGTCGACCCCTTACTTCTCTGTCAGCAGTTCTTGACCATCAACCAGACTTCTTCAATGAGCGAGTATAAGGAACGATTTGAGTTGTTGCTGCTGCATCAAAACGGGTTGCCGAAGAGGGTGAAAATCACAGCATTTATCAACAGCTTGTCCGACCGCCTCCGCATAGAGCTAATGGTCGATATGCCAGTGACACTAAAGCGGTGGTCGCACGTGCGGGATGATTCAACAAGAAGCTTCGAGATAGGCAAGTGACTACATTTGGGTTGAGGCCCAAGAGTGATTCGAGGCCCACTAACTGGGTTAGTTATACTATCACGAGCCCAGGACGCGAGCCCCAATTGTCGTAGTCCAAGTCCACCAGTCCCACGACTTCAAGTTCTAAACTCAGCCCATCGTCATCGTCGTCAGAAGCCCGAGCTCGTCAAATGCAGCTACACCTTACGTGTCACCCCTCCAAGCACAAGCGTCTAACTGAGTCCGAGGCTCAAACGCGTCGTAAACAGGGTTTGTGTTGTCATTGCGACAATCGTAAGCATCTCCATCAGGTTCTCTCTATCTTGCACCTCAATTCTCTGTTTGTCAATTTGAAGAAATGTTATTTTTTTGTTCTAACTTGAATATTTGGGCCATATCATATTGGGCGAGGGGTGTGTGTTGACCTGACAATGGTTCAAGCAATGGGTCAATGACCCTTGCCCACTTCACCAAAGGAGTTGCGGGGTTTTCTTGGGCTTACCAGTTACTACCGACAGTTTGTTAAAGACTATGGGAAGATGGCTGTCCCTCTAACTCTGTTGTTACGCACAGATTTTCTTCTTGGTCTGATGAGGCTACGTTTGCAGTTCGACAGCTTAAAAATGCTATTAAGGAGGTGCCTACTCTTGCCGTGCCCGACTTCAATGCCCTTTTTGTGATTGAAACTGATGCGTCCAGGGTAGGTGTGGAGGACTGTATTGCCTCAGAATGATAGGCCATTGGCTTTCTTCAGCCAGGCTCTGTCCATCCGGGCTCGTTCCAAGTCTGCCTACGAATGGGAACTCATGGCGATCGTTCTGGCAGTCCAAAAATGGAGGCATTAGTTATTGGGGAGGAAATTCTTGGTGCGGACAGACCAATAAAGCCTAAAGTTCCTTCTTGAGCAACGTGTGGTAGTGCGAGATGGTGTGACGAGTATTCACCTTGTAAAGCATGTCAATATGGGTGAATGGTTATAGGAACTAGGGTACACTAGAAAACACGACTAACTTAGGAAAACTCGACTTATTAGTGAAACAAATGAGAAATAATACCATAGGCTAAGTCGATTTGGTGGGTTATGGAGCGCCTTCGGATGCGTATCGAGGTGTCGGTAGTCGAATAACCGAGTAACCAGGGATATAAATTAGCTAAATAAGCTGTCAAGTGTCCTAGCGGAGTCATGAAACTGTATTGGACAGTTTAAAATAGGGCCTTAGGATTGTTCTCGAGATACGTTTGCGCACTATATTACATAAAAGAGTATATAAGGATGAGTTATTAGAATCGGTTCTCAAAACACAAGAACTTTAAATGCAAAACTGAATTCAAAGATGATTATAGAGTAGATTGAGAGCTCAAATTGGGGATTTGAGGGCTGGAGTCTAAGCGTTCAAGAACCACAAGCAAGGTATCCATCTTCTCCAACTTGCATTTCATGAGATTGAACTCAAAATCTAGCTCTCTTAGTTCAAACGAATTTCAACAAAACTCTCTACAATTCTATGATCTCTTTATGGTTTAGAAGCCATTAATGCACATAATTCAAGTTTTGAGATTATAATTGCATGAATTAGATAAAACGGGCTTTATATTGATGAATGCATGATAAATGATGTATGTTTGTTGTTATTGCTATATTTGGATGAGGTTTCAACCCATGATCGTTCCGCGAGAGGTTCGCCACGATCTGGAGTCGAAAACCCCATCAAAAGTCCCAAATTTTCGTAAAATAGCAGCTCTGGCTGAGCTTGACTGCCACTCGGCGCTGTGGCCATAAAGGCATGGTGCCATGATGGCGCTGTCACAGCGCTAGGACCCTTAAAAATACTAACATTCTATAATTCAAAATTGGGTTTTGGAAATCAATTCTAACCAACCTAATACGTCATAAAACACCAATTGGGACCTCAGAAGACTCGAGGACTATAGTGTGATAGTCGAGAGTGTACTAAGGTCGGATCGAGGTGTTGTTTAGGGCATCAGAGTGCGATTTGAGGTGCGTAAAACCCAATTGAACATCAAATGAGTATTTAATTGTTATTTTACTTGATTTTATCCATTCTTGGCTTACTATTCCATTCCATTGCTATTTTGGGATGGTTAGTCTAGTTTACTCCCACCGGCACTTCCGTTTAGTGTTTATGGAATGCTAGACTATAGCACGTGTGACTAAGCCTTTGGTGAATGACAACTCGAGCTGCTCTCCGGTGCACGTGTCGATGGAACGCAAGTGATACATCATTAGATATGCTATGACTTTGTACATTTTTGTTGTGAATTCTGACACATATATCATCATTTATATTGATGAGTCTTTGTTTTTGTGTTTTCAGGTTAAAATAGGCTATTAAACGAAAATGAGAGATTTTCCATAAGAATCAGTGAAAAAAGCTAAGAGAAGGCTCAACGCCTCCACTTGGTCACACATCGCCATGGAATCGCTGAGCTTAACTTAAGTGTATTGAAGATTTGACACTGAACTTGAACCAGAAAAAGCGTTACGAAGACCTAGGAGAAAATTGAAAGCTAAAAAGTCAAAACACACCCAGCGCCTTCGAGTGTACTTAAGGCGCTATGACATTACTAGGCACGATTCGAAACAAATTGGACAAAAAACATAGCATCGCAACGATTAGGTGATGATTCTTCAGAGAAGTGTCTATTACACGTATGACGCTGTACGAATCTAAGGATTTTAAATCTTGAATTCGGTGGATTTTAAATACCTAAGGTTGGACATGCAAAGAAGATATGATCTTATTATATCTCTAGTTTTTAAGTTTGGAAGAGAGGAGCTATCTGGATTTTAAGTGATCGTTCTTTTACATTTAAGGTACTACTTAATTCATTTTATTATTTTAATTAGTTTATATGTGTACTAGTAACTAAGTCTTTACTGAATTGAGTGTTTTCTATAATTGCAAATATTGATGATATGAGGTTTTGTTCTTTAAAGTAAAGTTTCCTTTCATTGGAATCTTGTAACTTTGATTGTATTGATCATAAATATGTTGATTTTTCATTAGGTTAGATTGAATATGCTTTGCTTGTGTAGTGGCCAATGCATAGGTAGGTGTAGGAGTTCTAGATCAGTGAATCTACAGCCGCTCGGTAAGGGGATTTATGTTAGGTGAAAAATAGAGCTTCGTCTGTTGGCAATCAATATGCTCATGTACATTCAAAATATAAGATGAGTAACAGTTCATGCTAATTATCCCTTAGATAAGTGTTTTCATTGAACGATAAGGCTGTTAGCTCGTTGAAAGCCTACAACATATCCGATGGTTTTGTGAGTTTAGTTAGTATATGATAGTATCGCTCGTTCCCGCCATTATCCTTGGAAAACAGAGTGACCGCACTCGAACTTGCCTTTGAGAACCCAATAGGATGGATATTATCTTTTGTAACCAATTATTAAGTCAATTAGTTGTCACTTATGAAAGAGCTCTCAATTTAGGTTTTTATTATATTGTTTGAATTATTGTTTTTAGTTGTCAATATATGCTTCTATTGTTTAGTGTAAGTTGTTTCGTTTGTCTCTTCTAGATTAGGTTAATTAGAAATCCGACCCCCTATTTCCTTTTTAGTTATAGCCTAGGAGTCCTTTTCAGTCTCTGTGGGTTCGACCATGTACTTGCCTCACTATATATCTAAGTAATCGGTAAATTGGGACTATTACTAGTGTTGTACGATGCAACATCAATTTTTGGCACTATTGATGGGGACTGTGTTAAACGGTTTTCTAGGATAACATGAAAAAAATATGAGCCAAGAAGAGAAAGAACTCACTTTTTGGGAAACAAACCAACTTCGAGGTGGTTCTCAACCCTCTATGCCTAGAATTCACTACAAAAATCGGAGAGTTCATGTTAAAAATTGGACTTATTCAGAAACTTCCAACATTTCTTGGAATAGATGATGAGGATCCGCATAATTTTCTTGCGGAATTTGAATGGGTTGTTGTAGGTTTAAAGCCTAGTGCAACTGAGCTTGATATGGTTAAGCTGAAAGCTTTTCCATTTTGTCTTAAAGGTAATGCTCTGGATTGGTTGTTCCATTTACCCCCTAAATCTATCCATTCTTGTAAGGATCTACACCTCAAACTTCAAGAACAATATAGGCCAGCGAGCAAGATTACCTATATTAGGACACAAATCTCCACTATTTACATGAAGGAAAGAGAATTTTTCTTTGAGTATTGGGAGAGATTTGAAAAACTTTGCCATGCTTGCCCTCAACGTGGTTTCACTGAGAAATCATTATTAGAAAACTTCTACGAAGGAATAACTAATGGTGAGAAACAATAAGTGGATACAATATGTAATGGAAGTATTTTAGAAGTTACACCTCCGAGGCCAAGAAAATCATTATGAAAATGGCAAATCAATTTAGACATTATGGTGTAGCGGATAATATTTACAGGAGTCGAGCTGAAGTCAATTCTTGAAAGGATAGGCTTGAGAGTGAAATGTCAGAATCGAAGTCCATGAAGAAGCAGTTAATGTTAGGGTCAGGGAGAGTTCAAGCTTGCAGTACTTGTTCTGAGTACACACATACTACGGATAACTCTCCCTTACATTTTAGAGATATATGTCAAGTTGATATAGTTTAGCAATTTCAAGATCATTTCAGTAGAGAGGTTAGGATGATCAAAGCTATGGCTCTCAAGGCCATCATTTAATTGTTCCAGAAGTACAAAAATCACTCGTATAGGTTAAAGCAGTCGTTATGGGAGAACTTAGAATCTATTTGAGTCTTATAATCAAAAGTGTGACATGAGATTTGTTTAGAAGGCAAAACAGATCGAGCAAGTCTGGATTGAAGCTCAAGCAAACATGGAAGAAATACTATATACTCAACATTCTGTTGAGGCTAATAAGATGAATTTGAGGAGTGGAGTTGAACTTGAAGGGCCCAAGCAACCGGATTTACCAAGTAAACCGTATAAGGTAAGAGCAAAGTTTGAGCATGAGATAGAAGTTACTGGTACACCACCGAGAAACCTACGGTAAAACCAATTACCAAACCTGTTGTTATTCATCCTCCATTTCCCTAGCATCTTGCAAAATCAAAGAAAGATGAGCAAGACAAAGGAATCATAGAAGCCCTCAGAAAAGTAGATATCAATATCCCTTTGCTAGATATTATAGCCAATGTGCCTAGCATTGCCAAGGTCTTGAAGGAGTTGTTTAGCAACACATTAAAGCTACATGAATATGAGAGAATCATCTTTGGTTAAACTATCTCGGCCATCCTTCAAAAGAAACTTCCCCCTAAGTGCAAGGATCCATGAATGTTCTCATGCCAATCACCATTGGTGAGAGAAACTTTTCTAAGGCAATGCTATACTTAGGAGCATCCATAAATGTCATGCCTTTATCTGTGTTTTAGTCTCTTAATTACAAAGAACTCAAGGAAACCAGGATAATGATCCGGTTAGCAGACATATCAGTTGTACACCCTATAAGATTCCTAGAGGATATCATTGTCGTTGTAGGATTGTTATACTTTCCAACAAATTTTTTCATCCTAGAATTGAAAGAGGAACCATTCACCAATTCTTCTTTGATTATATTACGATGTCCTTTCATGAAAATAGCACAGGCTAAGATTGATGTCACAGACGGGTCTTTGACTGTGGAGTTTGATGGCGATATTATGAAATTCAACATTCATAATGCCATGAAATATCTTGCTGATGTATTATCCCTGTGTACTCTGAATGTAATTGATCCACTTGTACAAGCAAGTATTGGCTACTGTACGAGAGATACATTGAACTCAGTCTTCTGTAAAGGAGTGACTTCTGATGATTTGGAGTACATATGTTTACTCGACAAAGATGTCGAGGATATCGTTAAGGAGTTAGAGTCTTATGAATTCTGTTCTGAACTCCCTGTCTCAATGGATTTGTTCTCATCTGGTCCCAAACTCAAGCACTCACTCGACAAATCCCTAAAGCTTGTTTTAAAGGAGCTTCCTGATCACCTGAAGTATGCCTATATAGGTGAGAATGAATCACTTCTAATAATCATTTCCAGCAAACTCTCGAAACTGAAAAAAGGAAAGACTAGTGCGCATCCTATGAGACTACAAGGAAGCGATAAGATGGACACTAGCTGATATTAAGAAATTACATCCTTCCATATGCACATAAAGAATACATCTAGAGGTTGACTGCAAACCCTCGAGGCAAGCTCAAAGTCGATTAAACCTGCCTATGATGGAAGTAGTCAAAAAGGAGATTCTAAAACTTCTTGATACATGAATGATTCATCCCATTTCTAATTGCAAGTGGGTTAGTCCAGTGCAATTCGTACCCAAAAAGATTGGAGTATCCGTTATGAAAAATGCCCAAGGAGAGTTGGTACTTACCCGTGTCCAAAACGGATGGCGTATTTGTATTGACTTTAGAAAACTCAATGCTGCCACAAGGAAAGATCATTTCCCTTTGGCATTCATAGATTAGATGCTTGAGTGTCTGGGTGGAAAATCCCACTACTGTTGTTTAGATAGGTATTCAGGGTTTCATTAGATTCCCATCGCACCAAAAGATCAAGAGAAGACTACCTTTAATTGTCCTTTTAGAACATTTACTTACAAGCGCATGTTGTTTGGGTGATGCAATGCACCCGCAACATTCTAGCGGTGCATGGTAAGTATATTCTCTGATTTTGCTTAGAACTTCATTAAAGTCTTCGTGGATGATTTCACCATTTATGGAGATTCTTTTGATAGTTGTCTTAACAATTTGACCAAAGTGTTATCCCGATGCATTGAAAATAACCATGTTCTCAATTACGAGAAATGCCATTTTATAGTAGACCAAGAGATTATTTTGGGTCATATTGTTTCATCTAGATGTTTGAAAGTTGATCCAACAAAAGTGGATGTCATTTGTAACTTGCCATATCCTTCCACTGTGAGAGAGATATGTGCATTTCTAGGTCATACAGGCTGTTATAGGTGGTTTATCAAGGATTTTTCCAAGATAGCCCAACCTGTGTCGATTACTTCAGCAAAATGTTCCATTTGTCTTTGATGATGAATATAAAAAGTCTTTTTCTACAATGAAGACAACAATCATCTCCACCCCAATCATCAAATCTCATTATTGGTTGTTTTCTTTTGAGATTATGTATGATGTGAGCAATTATGCTGTGGGAGTCGTGTTAGGACAAAAATTAGGGAGAGAATCTTATGTTATTTATTATGCATCTAGAACTTTAGATGCTGCTCAAAATGAATTACACCACCACTAAGAAAGAACTCCTTGCATTTATCTTTACACTTGAAAAGTTCAAGCCTTATCTGCTAGGTACCAAAGTCATTGTCTATTTAGACCATGAAGCTTTGCATTACCTAATTTCTACAAAGGAGTCTAAGCCTAAACTTATAAGATGGATACTCTTACTCCAAGTGTTCGATCTTACAATTAAAGACAAGAAAGGTGTCAAGAATCTAGTGGCAAACTATCTCAATCGCTTAAAGAACGAGAACTAAGGGTGATAATTCATGTCGGCGAGTCGTAAACGTGTTGTAAACAAGTCATGACCCATATAATGTAAACCCATTACATGACATGTGTATTAATCGTGTTAATCATTTTTCGTGTCTAAGTGGGTCATGTTAAACATGTTGTTCATGTCACTCATTTATTAAATATTTCATTTAAACTTTTTAAATTTATTTAAACTTTTATAATTTGTTTACCATTTTTTTAAATATATCTACATGAATAAATTCAAACAAACATAATTAAATAGCCATTAAAATATAATGTGGCTGTATATAGTCTTAAGTTTTACTTTACCTTTTCATTCAGTCTTTATTACTGTTAATAATAGAAGGAAAATGACCTGTAATAATAAAATTTACAAGATTATAAGAATCGCCTATAAAATATCTAAATTTTACTTTGGTGAAAAGTATATTTTTTCTTAATAAATAATTATTAATAAAATCTAAAACATAAATGATATATTAAAAGTAAAATAAATATTTTAAAAATAAAATAAAATATGATAAAAGATGTCTACAAATTAGAAAAAATTAATCATATTATTAAAATGTATTCAAATAGGTGAAATTTGTACCAATTTATTTATCATACCATATTTATTATTTATACATTATTCTTTAACCGTGTTAAGCGAGTCATGAATGAGTTAAGCATGTTGATATGTTAATGACTTGTTTATTAACCGTATATAAACGCATTAACATGTTTATGACATATACCTACTTATGTCAAACCCATGACATGTTTATTACGTGTTGTGTTGTGTTGTGTTGTGTTAATCATTTCATGATCCAAATTGTCACCCTTACAGAAAACCACCTATTGCTATTAATGACGTGTTCCCTGATGAACGCATTTATACAGTGTCTTTTGATGTTCCATAGTATGCTGACCTTGTTAACTATTTAGCCACCAAGCAGTTACCATCGAACTACTAACGTGCATGAAAACAAAAGCTTGTGTATGATTCGAAGCATTATCTGTGGGACAATCCATATTTATGGAAGTTCTGTGCAGATCAAATGATTCACAACTGCATTACTCAGCTGGAAACGAATTCTATCTTGTCTCACCATCAATTATACGCATTTGGCGGACATTTTGGTCCACGACATACAACTAGGAAAGTTTTGGAATATGGATTTTACTGGCCTACACTTTTCCATGATGCTTATGTATTCACAAAAACTTGTCCTAACTGTTAGAAGTATGGGTTATCATGACTAAGATATCGGATGCCTATGGGATCCTTTTTGTGAGATCTTCGATATCTAGGGTATTGACTTCATGGGTCCATTCCCACCTTCTAATGGTAATAATTATATCCTACTAGCAGTGGATTATATCTCAAAATGAATTGAAACCAAAGCCACCAGAAGTAATGACTCCCAAATGGTGGTTAAGTTCTTAAATTCACAATTTTTTTTAAGATTTGGAGCTCCACGCTCAATCATTAGTGACACAGAACTCACTTTTGCAATAGGATTATAGAGTCTTTGTTCAAGAAATATAATGTCACCCATATGACATCTACAACCTATCATACCCAAGCCAATGGTCAAGCTGAAGTCTGTAATAGAGAGATCAAATCCATCTTTGAGAAAACCGTTCACCCGTCAAGGAAAGACTGAAGTTTACGCCTTGATGATGGATTATGAGCATACATGACAACTTTTAAAACACCTATTGGAATGTATCCATAAAGGTTGGCTTTTGGAAAAACATGTCATCTTCCTGTTGAGTTAGAACATATAGCATATCGACAGTCAAACATTGTAGCATGAATTACAACGAAACTGGTGTCGAGCGAAAATTGGACATTCAGGAACCAGAAGAGATTAGGAATGACGCATATGAGAATGCAAGGATTTACAAGGATAAGACGAAAGCTTATCGTGATCATTATCTGACGAGAAAATCCTTTGTAATAGGTCAAAAAGTCCTCTTCAATTCTAGGTTGAAAATCTTCCAGGGTAAGCTTAGGTCTAGATGGGTGGGTCCATTTATTGTTAATAATATCTTTTTCTATAGTGCCGTTGAAATACATAGTATGATAGCAAGCCAAAGTAGGAATGGTGGGTGAAAGCAAAGCTAAGGGAGAAGACTAAGAAGAACATAATGGGAAGCAAGAAAGAGGAAACTGCTACAGAGAAAGTTGAAGTCTTTATCCATAGGAAGCCAAAAGCACCAAAGACTAGGGTGAAAAACAAGCAGAAAAAAGAAAGGGATGTCGCTGTTGAAAATAACGATACTGCCGGTCAAGAAAATGGAGGATCTAGGTCCTACAGAGATTCATGTTAGAGTTAATGGAGAAATTTTTGAGAAGACACTTCTGGACACCGGAGTTGAGATCAATTACATGCGTTTATCATTCTTCAAGAAGGCCAAGATTTCGTCAACGAACAACTTAAAAAAGTGGAAATCACCTGTGAAATGGCAAGACCATCACCGCAGTCGGGATGACGAAGAATTTCATGTATGCTACTCGATTCATTTATGAGGTGGACTTCTACATTATAGACACTTCAGATTCAATGAAACATGCTATGATACTTGGGAGGTCTTTCATGTGTTCTGCTAAGATGTTGATTATTGTGGATAGCAAATTGGTCTTAATGAGATGGCATGAGGACATCATTCTGATGCGAGACTGAAAAGTTATCACTCTTCCTAAAGAGTATGACTCAATGCCGACACCCTTGGTGCCATATATCGATAACCTGAAGTTCTTAATAATCGATTTCATAGGTACTGATATGTTACCCAGTTGGGAATAGAGGTTGAAAACATCAGGCCATTGAACACCGGCGCTCCTAGGAGGCAGGCCAGAGATGTAGTTTAGAATTAGGTTTAGTTACTTACTAATTTAAATAAGTGGCTAATGACATAGTTGGAAAACATTTGGATTAGATTTGAGAAACTCGACATACTCACTTGCCGGGTGACTTCATCAGAGTGTAGTAATAATGATTGTTTTTTATTATTATTTGTTGATTGAGGAGTTAAGGTTTATGTTTCATAGAAATTACCTTCTTTCGCTGCTATTTTCACCACTTCATTCCATTTCATTTCTTACATTCTATTTCGATTTCAATTGTTCTTTTGAATTTTGTATGGTTGTCTGACTTTTTTGAACCTTGATGATAAGGTTAAGGATAAGTTTGGGGGTATGTAGGTATGCAGGTTTGGATGGAATGCACGGATGAACCGTAAGGATTTTTTGTATAAATTTTCGCAATTTTTCTAGTGAAATTCAGGTACTATGGTTCCATTTTGTTTATGGATTAATTGATGGGTAGGTTGAACACATCTCCATAACTTGTGAATTCTTTCTTTGTTTCTTTTTTTTTTCCATTGTTTTGAGCTTGATATGAATGCCCAATTCTAGCTTAGGAAAATGGTTGACAATTTTTGGATTTATATGTAGAATGATGTTGCCAATGATGGATAAGACCTTAGGTAGAGTATAAGTGAAACATAATGTTCTTGTAATTAGTCTACTAAATGGGTTTACACCAACGAGTGCTAGTATCGAGTCAATGCTCTATGCTAGATGTGAAAGCAGGTAGAAGGTCACATTAGGACAAGAGTCAACTTAATCTCTACAGATTCCAAAATAGGTTTGCATCCATTTAAAAATGAGTCTAACTTAAGAATAAGTTTGGGGGAAGACGTAGGCAGTGTTTATTTAACCCTTAGCCTTAGCCCATCTATAATTTATCCTAGTTAGCCCAGTTGAGCCAACCTAACCTGATTCCTTCATCACCTATCATGAAACTTATAGCCAAAAGCCTTATAATCCTTTTTCCTACATTGGTAGGCTAACTTAATTATAGTGAAAGTGAGAAGTGCTAACATGAGTTTTTAAATAAAAAATAGAGTGTCCCACAAGTTCCACAGGAGGTAGTAGGGAATCTAGAGGTAGAAAAAGTGAGAAAAAATGGAATCTACTGGAAATGGAGCAGGCATCCTACTAAAAACAAATACTTGGGAAAAAATAGAGAATATATAAGTGAAATGAATAAAGGTGAAAGTCTATAAAAACTCCTAAAATAAAAAAAAATTAGTTCGAGTGCTTGTAGCTAGATTAAGTAAGTCTTTCCAATGTTTTGAATCCTTTAATATCTATTTCCTTGTTACCCCAACCTAGCCATAATAACCCAAAAGAAAGCCCTATTGACTCCAAATGATGTCTTGAATGTGTTAGTGGAATGGTTGTATAAGTTTCTCTTTGCGAAATCTTGATATTCAATGCCCTTTTTAGAGATTGTTTGTTTTCGGCTTGTTAAAAGTTCTGAGGTAACTCGTGATTAACAGATGCTTTTAGCCTTGATGAAACTTAGTGTTTGATGGAGAATTCCTCAGGAAAGTGGCCGAAATATCTTGACTCTAAGTAACTAACTTTGCTTGAGTGTTCTTGTTTTCGTTTGACAAGTTTGATGAAACAAATTGGACGAATCCATTTAATTTAGAGTTGGGCATTAGAGGAGTTGAATTGTAATTTGTGTATACAAGTTGATTGTTTCATACTCCTTTGCTCGGGATGAGTAATTGTCTAAGTCTGGGGGTATTTGATAAGTCATCAGATATGCTATGTTTTTATACACTTTTGTTATGAATTCCGATACTTTTATCATCATTTATATTGATAAATCTTTATTTTTGTGTCTTCGGGGATAAAATAGGCTATTGGACAAAAAAAAGAGATTTTCCACAAGAATCAACGAAAAAGCTAAGAGAAGGTTCAATGCCTCCTCTTGGTAAGAGATCGCCATGGAATCGCTAAGCTTAACTTATGCGTATTGAAGATTTGACACTAAACTTGGACTAGGAAAAGCCTTACGAAGACCAGGAGAAAATTGAAAGTTAAAGAGTTAAAACACACCTAGCACCTTGGCAGTGCCTTAGAGTATACGTAAGGTGTCGTGACATCACTAGGCTCGATTTGGAACAAATTGGGTAGAAAATAGTGCATTACAACGATTGGGCGACGATTCTTTAGAGATTTTTCTATTACACGTATGGTGCTGTACAATCTAAAGATTTTAAATCCTAAATTTGGTGGATATTTATATTTGGTGAATCTATTCCGTTGTATTTACAACCCATATAAATACCTAGGGTTGGACGTGCGAAGAGGATTTGATCTTATTCTATCTCTAGTTTTTTAGTTTGGAAGAGAGGAGCTCTCTAAATTTTTAGTGATCGTTCTTTTACATTTAAGGTACTATTTAATTCATTTTATTGTTTTAATTAGTTTATATGTGTACTAGTAACTAAGTATTTATTAGATAGAGAGTTTTCTACAGTTGCAAGTATTGATGATATGAGGTTTTATTCTTTAAAGTGAAGTCTCCTTTCATTGGAAGCTTATAACTTTAATTGTATTGATCATAAATCCATTGGTATTTCATTATGTTAAATTGAATATGCTTTGCTTGTGTAGTGGCCAATGCATAGGTAGGTGTAGGAGATCTAGATCAGTGAATCTACCGCCGCTCGGTAAGGGGATTTATGTTAGGAGACAAATAAACCCAAATCTCTTGGTAATCGACGTGCTCTTGTATATTCAAAGTATAAGACGAGTAACAACTCATTCTAGTTATCACTTAGGGTAAGTGTTTTCATTGAACGATAAGGCTGCTAGCCCGTTGAAAGCCTACGACATATTCGGTTGTTTTGTGTCTAGTTAGTATATGGTAATGTCGCTCGTTCCTACTATTACCTTGAAAAATATAGTGACCGCACTCGAACTTGCCTTTAAGAATCTAATAAGATTGATATCTTTTGTAACCAATGATTAAGTCAATTACTTGTCAAATGTGAAAGAGCTCTCAATCCAGGTTTTTATTATATTGTTTGAAGTTATCTATGTATGCTTATATTGTTTAGTGTAAGTTGTTTAGTTTGTCTCTTCTAGATGAAGTTAATTAGAAATCCAACCCTCCATCTCCTTTTAGTTATAGCCTAGAAATCCTTTTCAGTCTCTATAGGTTCGACCTTGTACTTGCCTCAATACATATCCAAGTAGTCAGTAAATCGGGACTATTATTGGTGCCGTACGACGCACCATCAACATGAGTATACCAACCAACGTGAGGAACCAGGTGAAAGAGTAGTGGGGGCATGCACTTAAGGGATCCCGTGGATCCGAAGTACAGTCTAGTCTGACCGGGACGAACATACACGTTCGTATATCTACTATGTTACATATTCATGCAATGATCCATTTACTGTTGCATGTTTTACTTTCCGCATGTCTAATTAACATATTTCTTGGTTTCTCTATTTACTTAAATGCTCGGTGAATTTCCTTAGGATTTTACTCACTGGACTCGTTATTTTTTGTTGTGATGACTGAATGCAGATCCTAGTACGAGCAGAGGCAAGGGGATCCTTAACGACTTTCTCTGACCGCTTATTGTCCAAGACCTTCTCGCAGTTTATTTTGTTATTTTTCTTTCTTTTGGGTATTAAGGTACTATGAGAGTCACAATACATGTTTGTATATTTACATGTTGAGTATCACATCGCCTTATATGCAGTGTACTTGTTTCCCCAGTTTTCCATGTAGGATTTTTGCTATTTTGACATGACTTATCATATATATTCATGTTTTACATGCCATTTTAAAACTTCTACAGTAAATTACTGCTTATCTACCTGCAACTATGTAAAACACAAACCATTTTTGTAACTTGAATAAATGAGGAATAAGAGACTAACTTAATAAACTAAAATCTTGTAAAACTTAACAAATAACTTAAGGAAAGCTTGAATAATTGGTTTACACTATAACAATATGCGACAAAGTGTATATACACCGAGGATGCTAGCATGGAAACGAACGCCAATGGAGTGTGGGACCTATCGGTTAGTGACATGACAAGTGCAGCGAGGCCCACAAGGCGAATAGCAAGACACCCTGGGCGGCCTCGGGACACGGGGTTGCTATAGTTGGAATCAGAGCAATGGTCCAAGGAACCTCGGGAACTAAATAATAGAGCATAAAACCTAACGAATAAATTTTAAATATAGAAACCTGGCGTATTTAACACTAGTTAAGAAGTGATTTGTAAGGCGGGCAGAGTGAGGGTTTATATATGTGTTATATTTTTATCATATACATATATTATACGCGTATAAACATCGAGGCTAATCTGGCGCTCGCTTATTGATGCAAATCACGATAGACGAACAACCTACTATTTCGCCAGAATTGATTAAGCTAGCGATTCGGCCAGGGCCACTACCACCGCTACTACACATAGTTTCAATAACTAACTCGCGACACATGACACTCTTTTGGCCAAGATTTTCCAATTACTTAGGGCTCAGACCGCAGCCGTCATAGCAGCAGTAGCTCCAACAATACTTGTAGTACCAACTAGTACTACTCCAATAGTCGCCGCCCTGACTATCTCAGAGATGCTTGTTTAAGCAATGGTTCAGGACACGTAGGCAGAGACGGTTACGTAAGTGGTAGTACTAGCTGGGACATCAACTCATACTTCCACTCCTATGCCTACAGAGCAGTCGGCTACTACTTATGTGTTTTCCTTGACACTTAAGGTTAAGTTTATCAGATTCCAGCTTGGGTTCTTTTATAGAGGTGGTAACCCGGAGGTAGCCGAGAAATGGTTATTATCACTTAAGTGGCTTCATAAGCTGCTAAGAGTCGAGGAAAGTATTCAGGCGATAGTATTAAGGTCATGTTTCAGAGGTGACGCAGTGGTCTTGTGGACAACCTACTGCGACAAGCATTCAAATCCAGTGACATGGGTCCAATTCAGATATATCTCTTATGATCTTTATATACCAGTTGAGGTGCAGCTAAGACAGACGGAGGAGTTTCTAGCCCTTAAATAGGGTAACCGATCAATTGTTCAGTACATGGAGAGATATCGGTACCTACTGCAGTTTGCTACTGATGTTGCGATGATGAAGAGACTGCAGATTTACTACTTCATCTGTAGTATAGATGAAGTCATCATTAGTGCTATTGTGTCGATTGAGGCCCACACTCTGTAGGAGATGTATGAGAGAGCACTCATACACGAGACTTTACTCCTACAGAGAGATAGCAGGCGTTTGTTAGTTGGTTTTGAGAGGCAGTCAGGATAGAGTTCTCGGTTAGATCAACTACCGAAGAGATAGAGGATCGGATCGATAGGGGCCAGAGGGATGATCACATGATATAGACCGCAGGGATGATCGTAGTGAGTGTTAGCTCATATTTGAGGACAGATAGCTGTTTCACACTATTACACCCGCACTGGCTGAACAACATCGATAGTAGACTAAGTAGTACCGTTAGGACAGTGATTAAGGAAGTCGTGACAGGGGTTAGAGGGATCGGGGTAAGGGTCAGAGATTCTTAGATAGACAGGCCAAGAGGCAAGAGAAATGTTGATGTCATCATTGTGGTAAGACAGGACACCTTAAGGCAGATTAAAGGACACCACCATTACCACCAGAGGCGGTACAATACGGTCATGCCAGAGAGAGAGCCCACATAATCGTATAGTCGAACAGGGAGGCGATTAGACAGCTCGTCGATGGTACGTTATCTATTATGGGTAGACCAATTCATGTTATGATAAATTTATGTAGTACATTGTCATTTATTGTTGGACGCATGCTACGATAGTTAGGGTTAGCATCACAGACACTAGACACACACCTTATCCTCAGTACGACCATTAGGGATAAGATATACCCTAACCGAATATGTCGAGACAGCATGATAGAAGTAGATGGGCATTAGTTGTCGGTATACCTACGAGTTCTAGAGTACTTAGAGTTCAATGCACTTTTGGGAATGGACTGGTTGGTGGCATACCATGGACTGTTAATTATGTTTGGAAGACCATTATTTTTCACATTCTGGGCATTTTTGAGTTAACGTTTACTAAAGTTGCGATCGCATTACCTATCGCTAGGGGCCGACTAGTTATGACTCAGGAGATGAAGGCGTTTGTTGGAGTATTTGAGGCGAAGCTGAGGAAGGAGATCAAGATCGAGGATGTCCCAGTGGTTAGAGAGTTTCCTGATGTTTTTCTGGATGATCTGCCAGGACTACCACCACCTAGAGTGGTCGAGTTTATTATGGAGCTTCTACCAGGGATGCAAATGATTTCCAACAAACCTTATAGGATGTCAGCATCCGAGCAAGAATAGGTGAGGAGACAGATTGAGGATCTATCGCATAAAGGGTTTCATCCACTATAATGTCTTTTTGGGGAGTGCCAGTGTTATTTGTGAAGATGAAGGAAAGTTCCATGAGGATGTGTATGAACTTCAAGAAGCGGAATCAGGTAACAGTCAGGAACCGTTACCTACTCCCTAGGATTGACCATCTGTTCGACCAAGTAGCAGACTCCAAGTTCTTATCGAAGATCGATCTATGTTCAGGTTATCATTAGTTGAGGATTCCATAAGAGGATATCAAGAAGAACACTTTTCGTACGTGATATGGGTTATTTGAGTTTATAGTCATGCCTTTTAGGCAGATTAACACCCCGATGATCTTTATGGAATTGATGCACAGGGTTTTGAGACCGTACTTAGATAGATACATCATTGTCTTCATCGACAACATTTTGATTTACAATAGAACTCGTATGGAGCACATGAGTCACCTCGGGACAATATTGATGATATAGAGGGAGCACAGGTTGTATGCCAAGTTCAGTAAGTGTGATTTTCGGTCAAGTGTGTTGAAGTTTTGAGGACACGTCATCAGTGATCAATGTATCTCTATGGACTCAAAGAAGGTCTGGGTTGTCATTGTTTGGGAAACGCTTGGGTCAGTGTCAAACATCTAGAGTTTTTTTGGGGTTGGCAAGGTATTACAGGCAGTTTGTTCAGGATTTCTCTTCGATTGCAACATCGATGATGAGACTGACCAAGAAAGATGTCCGATTTGATTGGTCACTGGAGTGTGAGGAGGTTTTCGGGAGTAGAAGAGGAGATTGACTTCTACACTAATGTTGACATTACCAGAGCCAAACAAGGGTTTGTTAGTTTACATGGATGCTTCGGATGTTGGGCTTGTATGCGTATTGTTGTTGGAGGGTCGTCCAGTAGCTTATTTTTCCCAATGCTTCAGACCACACGAGGGTAATCATCCAATGCACGACTTAGAGCTTGTAGTAGTTATTTTTGCACTGAAGGCCTGAAGGCACTATCTCTACGAGGAGAAGTTTGTCATGTACACCGATCATCAGAGCTTGCGATACATTTTCACTCTAAGAGATCTGAACATGCGTAAGAGGATATGGTTTGAGCTACCGAAGGACTACAACTTTACCATTAAGTACCATTTTGGGAAGGCGAATGTCGTTGCCGACGTATTGAGCATGAGCAAGATCAACTGTCAGACAGTTGTTTGACAAATGACACATGAGCACGGATTGTGAGAGGCATCATCAGTTATGTTTGTGATAGAGATTCTGCTATAGATGAGCCACATATTTATTATCAGATGAGAGTTCTGGCAGTATCTATTGAGCGGGTAGCAGAGTGATAGGGGGCTGATGTTATTTATGACTGGTTCAGCAGGATGGCAGGGGATCGAGAGTATATAGATTGGTCAGAGAGAGCATATTGGTGTTTGAGGCATAAAGGCAAATTATGGGTGGTGCGAGTAGTTCAGGAGATACGGGACGGTGGTTTGGAGGATGCATATCGATCTCGGTACACAGTTCATCCTTGTCGGATCAAGATGTATCAGGACTTGAGGAGATTACCTTGGTGGCCAAGGATGAAGGATAACGTCGACGTGTACGTCAGGAGTTGTCACATCGACCAGCAGGTGAAGGCTGAGCACAAGACACAAGGAGGATCGTTACAACCACTACCCATTCCACAGTGGAAATAGGAGCATATGACGATGGATTTCAATTTTGGACTACCTCAGACTTTTAAGAGACACGCCGTTGTCTGAGTAATGATTGACAACTTGACGAATTTAACGCACTTTATATTGATTTCGATGAGGTACACATTCCATAGCTGAGCATTATGTTTGAGAGGGAGATTATTAGACTGCATGGGGTACCAGTCTCCATTGTATATGACAGGGATCCCGGACTTATGTCAAGGTTTTGGGAGAGCATGGAGGAGCAGTTTGGCACGAAGTTACAATTTAGTACGGCTTACCACCCTTAGACCGACGACCACTCAGAGAGATTGATACAGATTCTAGAGGAGATGCTCAGAGCTTGTATATTGCAATTTGAGGGTTCGTAGAAGGACTATCTACCACTGTGTGAGTTTACCTACAACAACACCTATCAGGCGAGTATCGAGTTGCCTTCGTTTGAGGCGATGTATGGGAGGCCCTGCAGATCACCTGTGTATTAGGCAGAGCAAGAGGATACAGCGACCGTTGGGTCTTAAATAGTTATGGACCGCATCGAGAGAATAAGGTAGATTTGACACAGACTATAGGTAGCACAGGACAAACATAAGAAATATGCGGATGAATATCACGAGGGTCTCAGCTACAAGGATGACGACATGGTTTGTCTGAAGGTTTCCCCTTGGAAGGGCCAGCAGAGGTTTGGGATTAAAGGGAAACTGGTGCCAAGGTTTACTGGACCATTTAGAGTCAAAGCACGAGTTGGCAGCGTGGCGTAGATAATTGATTTGCTCGTAGAGTTAGCTGGTGTTTATCCGACTTTCCATATTCTTATGTTGAGGCTGGCTAGGTTATGAGTGAGACTGATGGTAGACTTGAGATGGATTGAGGTTCATCCTAATGCGACATACGAGGAGCGACCGATGGAGATCTTGGACCATAAGATTCAAACTCTCAAGAGCAGGGAGATCCCTCGAGTATTGGTACGTTGGCATCATCATGGGACCGAAGGACTCACTTGGGAGCTCGAGTATACTATGCAAGAGCGTTATCCTCAGCTATTCCACGGTATGATCGTTTAGTTTAACCAAAGTTTCAGGATGAAATTTTCCCTAGTTGGGAAGAATTGTAATGACCCATTTTTATTAAAGCCGTTATTATTATTTATTTTCACACTAATATTTATTGTATGTTGATTGCCTACGTGGACGCCATAGATAGGCTAGGGACATGCCTACTTAGGTATACTAATATTATTGTATGTTGATTGCCTATTTGTGATGTTAATTTATTACTTTATGCATCACTTGTTTGTATTTACCTTGTTATATCGGGCGAGATGGTGTGATTGGTATTCGCCTCATAAAACATGTCAACGCTGGTGAATGGGTAAGCGAACTATGAGTACACTAGAAAACACAACTAACTCATGAAAACTCTACCAATTAGTTAAAAATGAGATATAATACCATAGGCTAAGTCGATTGGGCGGGCTATGGCACGCCTCGAGATGCGTGTTAAGGTGTGGGATGTCGAATAATTGGGTAGCCAAGGATCTAAATTAGCTAAATAAGTTGTCAAGTGTCCTAGTGGAGTCATGAAACTGTATTGGGCAGTTTCAAAAAGGACCTAAGGATCGTCCTCGAGATACGTGTGCGCACTTGATTACATAAAAAAGTATATAAGGATGAGTTAATGGAATTAGTTCTCAAAACACAATAACTTTTCATGCAAAATTGAATTCAGGGTTGATTATAGAGTAAATCGAGAGCTCAAATTGGGGATTCGAGGGGTCGGAGTCTACGGGTTCAAGAACCACAAGCAAGGTATCCTTCTTCTCTAACGTGCATTTCATGAGAATAAACTCAAAATTTATCTCTCTTTGTCCAAATGAATTTCAGCAAAACTCTCTGCATTTCTATGATCTTTTTATGGTTTTGTAGTCACTAATGCACACAATTCAAGTTTTGAAATTATAATTGCATGAATTGGGTAAATGGGATTTATGTTGATGAATACATGATTGATGATGTACGTGTTGTTGTTGTTGTTGCTGTATTTGCATGGGCTTTCAACCCAGGATCATTTTGCGTGAGGTTCGCCACGATTCGGAGTCGAAAACCCCATTAAAAGTCCCAAATTTTTGTAACATAACAACTCTGCCTAAGCTTGACACCATTTCGACACCGTGCGTGATAACGCACGACGCCTGGGCATCAGGCATGATGCCACTCAGCCCCGTCACAGCGCTAGGACCATTGAAAACACTAAAATTCTATAATTCAAACTTGGGTTTCGGAAGTCAATTCTGACGAACTTAATACATCATAAAACACCAATTGGGACCTCAAGGGACTTGGGGACTATAGTGTGATAGCCGAGAGCGTAGCGGGGTCAGATCGGGTTGTTGTTTGGTGCATCGAAGTTCGATTTGAGGTGCATAAAACCCAATTAAACATCACATGAGTATTTAATTATTGTTTTACTTGCTGTTATCCACTTTCGGCTTATTATTCCATTCCATAATTATTTTTGGTATAGTTAGTTGTTTACTTCCACCGGCACTTCCGTTGTGTGTTATAGAATGCTAAACTGTAGTACGTGTGACCAAGCCCTCAGTGAATGGTAGCTCGAGCTGCTCTTCAGTGTACGTGTCGGTGGAGCGCAGGAATAGGCTAACCATTGTAAGGAACTAGGTGAAAGAGTAGTGAGGGCACCAACTGAAGGGATCATGAGGATCGGAAGTACAGTCTAGTCTGACTGGGATGAGCATAAACATTTATTTATCTACTGTGTTACGTATTCATGTGATGATCCAATTACAATTGCATGTTTTAGTTTTCGCATGCCTATTTAACATATTTCTTAGTTTCCTTATTTACTTAAATGCTCGATGAATTTTCTTGGGATTTTACTCTCTGAAATCATTATCTGTTTTATTGTGATGACTGAGTGCAGATCCTAGTATGAAAAGAGGCAAAGGGATCCTTGGCCATTTTCTCTGTCCTCTTACTGCTTAGGACCTTCTCGTATGTGTTTATTTTGTTATTTTGATTTCTTTGGGGTATCAGGGGATTACAAGAGCCACAATACATGTATATATATTCACCAGTTGAGTATCACGTTGTCTTATATACAGTGTACTTGTTTCTCCGGTTTTCCACATAGGATGTTTGCTATTTTGACATGACTTATCATATATATATATATATATTCATGCTTTACATGCCTTTTTAAGACTTTTGCGGTAAATTACTACTTATCTACATGCAACTCGTTAAAACACAAATCATTTTCGTAACTTGAATAAATGAGGAATTAAAGACTAACTTAATAAACTAAAAGCTAGTAAACCCTAACAAATAACTTAAGGAAAGCTTGAATAATTGGTTTACACTATAACTTCACGCTAAAAAGTATATATACACCGAGGATGCTAGTGTTGAAACAAACGCCAGTGGAGCGTGGGACCCATCGGTTAGTGACATGACAAGTGCAGCGGAGCCTTCAGGGCGAGGAGCAGCACACCTCGGGCGGCCTCGGGGCGCAAGGCCGCCACAATGGGCACACACCCATACAAAGAAATTTGACACTCCCCAACTCAACTTGGTTTGCAAATTCACATGTTTTTCCCTCTCCTTCAATCTATTCTCTATTCGTTCATAGAAAACAACCCATTTCTTCCCTTATGGCATGTTTGCTTGGGGGTGTGCAGATAAGCTTTGGTGTTTCATAAACACTTTATTTCATGCTTACCAAAAGACATGACCAAAAGACACCTCCCCCTGTCTTTAAGTAAACCCGACTTAAGAGAAAGAAAAGTTATAAATTTACCCTTTTTTTCGTCATCCCAACTGAAGATGAAGCAATGTGGAAGGGGAGTAATAGTCCAACAAAAATCTAAGCTAGCACAATAAGTTTGGGAACAAACAAAGATTAGCTAATGGAAGAAAATAATCTAACATTTTAGGAAAGATGAGTTTTAAAATAGTTTCCCTAGATCGGATATAGGTGTTGGGGTCGCCAACACCATAGTTCCCCTATTCTTGATAAATAGGGCAAACGCTCTTTAAATACTTCCCTCACTCCACCGTACAACCTTGGGCAACTGCTCTTGAGATTTAGCATGTGAGCAGAACTTAACGCTCTGTGGGAACACCGAACCCTAGATAACCTTAGGCAACCACTCTTACGATTTAGCCTAGTTCTCGATGTTACTCACTTAGAATAATAGGTGTGTCAGATTTCTTGCTCTAAGTGATCACCACTTCTCAACTCGGTTGGTATCACAAACTCAACCTAATTGATAGCATGACAATGGGTTTACTCCTAGAGATTTACAATGAATATATAAACTATAAACTACCATTGAGACATCATGAAAAAATAACATAAAGATAAATAATCAAAACACTACTATAATGAAAATCTCAACAAGACATAGAAAACAACTAACTAATGGTTCTTCATCATCGACCTAAGTATTAAAGAACCTAGCCGAACATGGCTACTCTACCTTTCTCTATGCCTAAAACACTCTAAATATAATCTATTTTTGTCCGTAGAGGTCCCTTCTTTTATATAGGTGAGCTTGGGTACAAAAATACGAAAGCCCAGGAAATAAGAACCTTCTAAAAATTGCAAAACTTTTGTTCTACAAGTCTATCGTTGTCGGTGACACCTCCATTATGTAGGAACAACGCCAAGTCAAGGTGTGGCAAGATATAGTAACATTAAGTCGGCCTAGTATTTCTATTTCTAAACCTGGTGCCATGGGTGACACCGTCTGTTGTAAATCTGACGTTGTCTGTTCAATTTTGACGTCGTTCCTTATTCTGCTTTGACGCCCTATTTGGCACGTTGCTTCTCCATGACGACGTTAGTTCATTCTAAGGGTGTCAGCTTGTTGCTTTTTTACCGAACTTTGACTTCATTCCTGGATTTGTCTAATTCATGCACAAACACTCAAATACGATGTAAATCTCTAAAGTAAACACATAGAGCCATAAAACATGACTTTGAACTTGATTTACATAGTAAAACCCCTATGAAAAAGTGCATAAATAATGACTAATCAAATACCTCAAACTTAGAACTTTACATGTCCTGAGCAATCTGACTACAACGACTGAAAACACATTTCAAAATTGAGTGATCCTACTACTAAGACTTTGTACCCATTTCACAAAATAATAGAGTTCTTTCGACTAACCTTTGGTCAATCTAATTAACAAGAAACTCGAAATTTTGGAAGGCTAGTTTGAATACTCAAACTTGATTACCTCTCAATACAACAATTTTTTAAGACTTAAATTAGTTTAAAACCATGCCCATTAACTACCCATAAGTTTTTTGGGTCTTTCCATTAAAGTCGTAGGTTTAAGTGATCTCTAAATTTTATGAATTTAAGTGGGTTCTTCAAAGGGACTTTTAATTAGCACTTCTAAACTTTTGCAATTAAAAGAGTACATATGGCTTGTCTTGAAAGATAGGCTATTATGAAACCAAACGTCGAAAAAACTCCTTTAATCTAGCTTTTAAGCACTTGAGCTAAATTATTTTCGGAGGAGTTTTCATAAAGACTTCTGCCTTTCTTTTTCTACACTGATCACCTCACTTATTCTCCATCTTATTATTATTTTGTACAGTCCCTGCTCCATTTCTTGCGGGTATAGATTTTCATTATTTTTCCAACTACTAAGTTCCCTACTCCATTTCTTACGGAACATGTGGAACTTTCTATATTTTTTATTTTATTTTTGAAAACTCCTGTTAGCACTTCTCACTTTACTATGATTAAGGTAGTTTTCCAATACAAGTTTCATTAAATATTTTATGAAGTTGAAACAAAAATACCTACTTCTTCCCCTTAAAAGTGTCAAATCATTAACAATTATGCTCCAAATGATTTTGTCCTAGTTTTAAGAATCCTAGAGATTTGAACTTTCCCACAAAAAATGATTTAACCATCTACCTACTTTGGTCTCAAGACATGATTCATTCATAATTCAAGTCTCTATTAAGATGTCATGAAGGTGGAAAAAACTCTTCTAATTTTTCTGAGTCTGAAGGTAAACAATTTGACCAAGTTCATACTCATCCTCAATCGATAGCAAAATTTTAATCATAGGTACGACTCTGCTAAATACTAAACTACTAAATTACCGATGCATGCATGCTAATTATATTAATTTCTAAATGGAATGGATGAGATGGAAGATAAGAAATGGAAGAAAAAGGAAAACATACCATCGTGAATCCACTAAAGTCGCAAAAACTTGAAAATTTTTTAAGATCATACCTGCGAGTCTTCAACTGAAAATTTCGCCTAATGATCCACTTACCTAAACACCCCTAAACTTATTTTGAACCTTGTCCTCAAGGTTCCAAATTAAGTCTGAGCATAACAAAACATAGAAGAATGGTGGAAATAGATGGATATATAATATTAAGAGATTGATACAAGTTTCATGCATGATTAGACAAAAACAAGAAGATATAAGAACTGAATTAAAAACATAAATTAAATCCTAAAAACAATTTTTCCTCTGGGCTACATCCCAGTAGCGTCGGTGTTTCAAGTCGAAGACCTGACTTGGCATGATAGATCATGTGACACCCACTAACTTGGAAAAGTCGTGAACAAATAACATCCATAATGTCTTGGATAATGTGATATGTATAGGTCTTCTTATGGTTTCGAGCTCATCCGGGTCATCTATTAGAAAATGTTCTGTTTTATCATGACCATCTAACATGAAAGTGTCATCGGCATGTAAGATTTTGAAATGCCCTTTCCTTCTACCCTCGTTTCAAACTTAACTAATATTCGTGGTAGAGTGGGTGGTTTTACCAACACGAGAGGTTGATCTTAATTGCTCTCCTCTTCTAGCACCTCTGGCCTTTCTAAAGTGACTCCAATTTTCTTCTCGATTTTTTCTTCATTAACTTCTGCAGCAATGACTTTTGGCTTTGATGGAGAAATCTCAACTTCATTCTCCAATTCAGACCAATACTCATCTTGCTCAACACCTCTCAATGTAATCGCACTTGCATTCTTTTCTTGATCATGATGTACATGTATAGGGAACTTTTCTTCATTAATCAAATTATCAAGGCTAATATTTATTTGACTAATTAGAGTTCCCATATTTTGAAAACTTGAATTCACCGCTTGCCGATGTTGTTCCATATTTTCCTGATAGCGTAAATTGTCTTGATAGAACTTTTCATAGAAAAGACTAAGTTTTTCATGATTTCTTCAAGAGAACGTTCTTGTTGAGGAATCCATGAACTTGGCATGAAATCATAGAAGTTAGGTTGTGGCGATGCATATCACCATTCGGAATAATTTTCATATTCTGAGTAGTAATGATAAGCATCAGTAGGATGAGAAACATCCGCACAAACTCCATAAGCTTCCACATAACCCTGTTGCGCAATAAAAGGCAATTAGAAACTTCAAGTCTACAATTTGATGTACTTACATCATTCATTTTATAATAGTATGAATTATTGTAATGACCATAGTTTGGGGAGTAAAGGTCATACTAGAGAGAAGAAAAATAGATACAACAAAAAGAAAAGAAAAGTTAAACTCAATTTGGAACCGAATACCCGGCAATGACGCCAAAATTTGATCACATGTCGATTATGTCAAATATAACTCGTACAAGGTTACCAATCCTACTAGAATGTAGTAGAGGCAAGCACGGGGTCGAATCCACAAGATTCAATTAAACTGAGTCTAACAAGCAGAAAAGTAAATTCGTGTTTTGAAATAGTTTTATCCTAAAGTTCTATTAAACAAGAAAGTAAATAAGTTGTAAATCAGAGAATAAAAATATACTTAAATCTAGGAATCCACAATCTAGCCTTATGTTGTTTCCATGTCTTATATCATCGATTTAGAAAGATGGGTTTTAAAATAGTTTACTTAGATCGGCTATAGGTGTTAAGGTCCCCAACACCCAGTTCCGTTATTCTCAATAGATAGGGAAACCGCTCTCTAAATACTTCCCTTACTCTGGCGTACAACCTTAGGCAACTGCTCTCAAGATTTAGCACGTGAGCAACACTTAGAGCTTTACGGGAACACCGACCCCTAGATAACCTTGGGCAGCCACTCTCAAGATTTAACCTAGTTCTCAATGTTACTCATTTAGAACAATAGGTATGTCAGGTCTCTTGCTCTAAGTGATAGCCATTTTTCAAGGTGGTTGGTATCACAGACTCAACCTGATTGATAACATGTCAATGGGTTTACGTCTAAAGATTTGCAATGAATATACAAAATCTAAACTACCTTTGAGACATCGTGAAAAATAATAACATAAGATAAAAAACTAAATCAAAACACTATTATAATAGAAAATCTCAACAAAACATAAGTATTAAAGAACCTAGCAAGACATGGCTACTCTACCTTTCTCTACTTCTAAAACACTCTGAATACATCGTGTTTTCATCCATAAAAGTCCCTCATTCATATAATTGAGTCTGGGTACAAGAGTTGGAAAGCCTCTAAAATAAGAACTTTCTAAAAATTGCAAAAATTCTATTCCATGAGTTTGGCACCATCAGTGATGTTGCAATTATGTGGGAACGATGCCAAGTCATAATGTAGGACAATATAGTAAGTTTTGAATAGCATGTCGATCTGGTATTTCTATTTCTAAACATGGCGCCGTTTGTTGTAAATATGACATCGTTTGTTTATTTCTGATGTTGTTCATTGTTCGCCTTGTCGCCCTGTTTAGCGTTATGGCTTCTCCATGGCATTGTTGGTTCATTTTGGGGGCGTCAAGCCTACTGTTTTTTTTACCGAACTTTGACTTCTTTCCCGGATTTGTCTAATTCTCACACAAACACTCAAATGCCCCATAAATGTCTAAAATAAATATATAGAGTCATAAAACATGACTCTAGAATTGATTTACATCGCAAAACACCTATAAAAAAAGTGCATAAAGAATAACTCATCATGTAGAAAATGTATGCACCAAAAGAATGTCAAAAAATCATTTTCCTTAGCATATGACTTGTGTTAGTCAACCAAATGGGGAAGGCCTCACTCATTCTAGAACCAAATGGGCCATTAGTTTTATAAACTAAACATCTTCAAGTTTTAGTGATTGATGTATTGTATCTTGAGGTGAATCTAAGGGTATCATCACAACAACACATTAGCCTCCCTTGATGACACCTCCTACTTAATTCACATGCACAATTTGATCTAACTTAAGATCACTTACGCATATATCTAGGTACATCTTATGATTAAGTGTCTAAAGTGACACATCAACTTAAATGGATCTCCAACACTAACACGTGATAAGAGGAAGATCTAGATGCTACTAATTTACATTTACAAACTTATGACTTAGTTAAATAGATTCAATTACATCATTCAAATGCACCTATATGTTGTTCTAAGCAAGTCGGGCTAATCTACTACTACTCTAATTCGGCTTAATTAAAATTTTTATTAGGTTTAATCAACTGGTTAAGGGTTCCGGTTGTCACAAAATATAAGAAGATTACAAAATGGAAGAAAATTTGTAAGGGGAACATGTATTTTTCAAAATTTTAGCAGTTTTTTAGATTTTTTCGAAGTGAAGGTGGGAACCTTCATTTTTCGTGTGGTTTGACCTCACGTGTCTAAACTCTAATTAAAGAGTTAGTAGGAGCCTATTAAACCTTTAGTTCGCAGTTGTCAACCAAGTTTCAACAAAGAGGTTAAGTGAAATAACACCGAGCCTCAAACATAAGTCTCGGCCTTGTGACATCAGATCTTACAAACGACTCAAAAGAAAACCAAAATACTGAGGAACGACCAACACAAACAAGAGAAGGATAATATCGAATCGACGAAGAAAAGAAGAAGAAAATGACAACAATAATACTCCATTCAAACTCCCAATAATTCCTTTCTTTCTTTTTTGTTATCTATACTCTTTCTCTCCAATCGGTAACTCTAATTTTTCCCTTTTTAGTTTAAGAACTAGGTTTTTTTTGGTACATTAAGAACTAGGGTTTATAAATTACTTTTAAGATTCTAAGAGTTGTCTTGTCTGCATTGCTATAATTGCTTCTAAATGGTTGATGCCTCCATTTCTTTAATATTCTCTGTTCGATGGTTTGATTCTTATCTCCAAGTGTCATGCTATCAATAACACCCAATTTAAAGAATTACTAAACTTCGTTAGTGTTAGCTATTTGGGAACATGTTATAGTATAAGAGGCACTTGGTTTTCTAACATGCTTGAAAGTCAATTATTTAGTTTCCTACACAAATGGGCGCACCATTTAGCTTGACTTGAAAATTATAACCTTACTTTTTCTTGGATTTAATATTTGAACTTTGTGAATTAAAATTTCTTGAGCAATTAATTACCTTAATCAAGCCTTGTTAAATAATGAAATATGTAAATAAATAATATTAACCATGTGAAATGATGAGATCATAGGAACTGATAGACAACAAGTTAACTACTTTACAAATAATATAGACATATACTATATAACCATTAGTGACAATATCTAATTGTATGTTAGTTTCAAGGATTAGAAACTCTATCGTACTTTAAATGACTAAAGTTCCTAACAAAATATGATGAACTATGTCTAGGTAATTAATAAAGTCTATTATTATTGTCTCCCAACACATTAATGTAACATTCATATATTTTTGTTGTTAATAACCACTTCTTCTTTTGTGGCTCTCTAAAATGATGTGGTTTGTCAATGTCTCATCTTTGAGTGTTGTGAAGTTTTCTTTAGGTGTTCGTTGCATATTAGATGTTGTTGTTGCATTAACTTTTGTACTTGTAGTCGCGGTATTGATTTTATTATCAATATACTCTAATTTGTATATATTGTCAATATTACGATATTGATTTATGAGTTAAGTCTCCTTCTCAATTGTTAAATGTTGTTATGTTGTAGCAATTATTTTCAAATTGAGATCCTTTTTGCTATTTGCATCACGTAATTCATTCTCAATTCAAACTGATTTGACTTGCATTTTAGAAATTTGTATTGTGTAATATCATTGTTTTTTAACAAATAAATAAAGCATACATTCAAATGAACATGTGTTTCCAAATGGGTTAAAGAATATGACACTTTGTCACCAATAATTGCAGCATGCTAATTATTTTTACATTGAACTTGAACATTGCAGTTGTCCTCAATTAATAGATATATAATGAAGTATATTTTACTGGAGAATGCTAGAGTAACTTCGGTTAGGCATGCACAAATCTCGACAAAAATGAAGGGACATGCACACGTGTTTGCCCGACCTCTGTGCTTGGTGTGCGTATTACACTAGCATTTTCCTATTTATTTTATTTTTTTAGATGAATAATAAATAATTTCGTAGTAAAAATAGCTTAGTTTAGGTTTTTCATATAACAATTATATTTAGGTGACTATGCTTTGTCAATGATGTATATTTAAAAATTTGTAAATTCAATTAGATAAATATTATCATTCATTGATCACTTGCATTGAATTCTTATGTTTGTATGGTTTTATTGAATTGCAAATTATTAAGAATTTATGTGTTTTAACACCATGCGTCTATAGTTAAAAGTACCTTCAATACATTGCACTCAGAGTTTATCTTAAGGTCTTAGTAGAACTATGGTGGAGAAAAAAACTTCAATGACAACTATGAAACACTACTGATGCCACCAGTAAGCAACAAATATCGAAGTTGAACAAGACAAATGAGGTGATGAGTCTCGTTGATGGTTTGACAACAATATAAATTCTGAACAATACATGTATTTTCTTTTTTTATTTAGACCATGTATTTCAATATTTTGTTAATGATAGACGTGTTATTATATTGTTTCTTCTCATTTTATAATTTTGTTTTTTATAAATATTTAAAAATGTTTATTAACTATATAAAAAATATTGACACTTAAATAACATGTTTGATTTTTTCTTTGAACACAAACAAAATATTTGGTTCCAACTGGTATCAAAGTGAATGATAAACTTCCACGTATTGTCGACACTTTTAATATTGTTGATTTTGTCGATGTATTGTTGTATTGATTATTATATATTCACAAATGTTCAACATATCAATGATGTTCAAGCTATTGCCATTTTTATATGCACTAAAGACCTAATCTCTGGATGAACTTCTTTGTTGCAGAAGAAGACGTTCGAGAATCAAACACAGACAAGTTTTCAATTAAAGACATGAACAACGGGGCAAAAGAAGACGTTATTCAAGAATCAAAAGCTGAGGAGTCTTTAAAGACCTGAACGACATGGTTCCCTCCAAGGTTTTTTGTTGGAATTCGTAGATATGTTTTATTTGAAGATTGAAATTTTATTTGTTAGGAATCAACTTCATGCATCCTATCTTCCTACTTGTAATTGCTATTTAATGGTTCATGAGAAAGATATTTTATACTTGTAAGTTTTTTATAAAATCTTTGGATGCCAGAATGTATTTTTATTGGTATTTATGCCTTATTATATTGGTCTTTGTAGGATTTGTTTTTAGATATTTTTCAGTTTTTGCTATAAAATTATTGAACTTATTTTCAATAATATCAATATTATTTATATTGACAGTATGTTTTTATGAAAACTCTTATACTACAGGGACTTCTTGTCTACATAAAGTCATTATTTAGAACCAATAACACTCTTAAACATGATTTTATAGCAATGGTCAAATACTCATATCAATGACTATTGACCATATAAACAATATATACAAAACAATTATTATGATAAAGGATTTTACTCTCCTACATCATCTTTAAATTTCATTTATATCAAGATTTTTATTTAAGTAGTTGCAATAATATGTATTTATCGAAAAAACACTTATTGAGAATATAGACATTATTGACAATATAAACAATTCATGCATATATATAGTTAATATTGCCAATATTAATAATAAGGTCAATAAACAAGTTGGACAATTTCACAATCTTGTTAGAAAATGTCACAATTGTTAAGAAGCCTTAATCGTAAGTAGTTCTTGTGCTTCAAGTAATTCATTTAGTATGGAAAGCATAAAACTTAGAAAATTTAATGATATAATTGTTTTGTCTATATTGTCAATATCGTCAATAATTTGTATGAGTTGCTTTAATAAACAATCTCATAAAAAGTTTCATTTGTGGCGTTTCTACAAAACAAGTGTATTAAAGTAACAACTCTAAAAATAATATTGGAAAAAGTTGTTATGAAGAAAGAAATTGATCCATTGGCTTTTAAAAAAAGAGCTGCATGACTATAACATAGGGGATATGGTTGCTGACAACAACTTGGAAAGGAGACTAGAAAAGTTAATGAGTTGTAGCTAGCTTGAAGAGAAGATGATAATAGTTTCGTAGAAGTAGAGAGAAATTAGGGCTAGTAAAAATCTAAGGGTAACTTTGACATTTTAACTCTCATTATAGGCTAAAAAACTTATGTAAGAAAGTTGGATTAGTTTTCATTAGGGCACCCACAATGAACGTGCAATGGGTGACTCGTTCAATGGCAACGTTATGTGCCATTGAACGAGTAATCTGGTGAGCCCCACAAACATTAATGCGTAGGGGGCCCCCAGAAGTCAGTTTATTTTATTTACTTTTTAATAGCTTAAATTCCTATTTTTTGTTTTTATACATATTTTTTTTGTTTTGATGAATCAAAAAGTTTTTATTTTTCATTTGTACAATATTTCAAAGTAAAAAAAACTATCCGTCGATATTATATGGTTTTTTGCCCTTTTTTTAGCCCTTACATTTTTTTGACAATTTTCAATATTTTTAGTTTTTTTAATTAAAACTTATATAAACACACATCCATCTTTACAGTTCTTACACAACTCACTCAACACACTTCAACTTCTCAATCTTCTCTACTATACCACAACTTTCTTTTGCCTCCATAAGTTTTATTTTTGCGATGTGGACCATAACAATCCTCCATCTTCCCAAAATTTTCATAATTTCTCAAACTAATTTTTCCATCGAATTTTCAAAATTCCTAATTTATCCTATTTCCCCAAAATTTTCAATATTCTCCAAATGCTCCTAATCTTCCATATCCTTTCATTTCTCAAACACCCCTACTTTCTCAAGCACCCTTAATTTTACATTTCCCTTTTTCCATACAAATGTCCAAAATTTGTCACAAGATATGGACAATACTACTCGAAATGATTAAGATAGCATAGCAAAAATGAGTTCATTATCTGACTTTCAAGTTCCTCTATATTCCACGCAAGCATTAGCTGAAAAGGAAAATACTGAAGCAGTACCAGAAAAATAGCGTGTGTTGTGGTCCATTGATGACGATAGGTTGATTACTAGTGCATGGTTAACAATTTCGAATGATAGTATCGTTGGCAATGCTCAACAACAAAAAATATTTTGGAAACGAGTCGTTTCCTACTAGAATGAGCACAGACACTCGAGTCATCCACATAAAGCCTAAAGTACAATAAAAGGGCATTGGCATTGGATGATAAGGTTAGTTAATGTGTTTAACCAAAATTTCAATAAATCTGCAAGTAAAAACCACAGTGGTTGGTGATATGGAATAGAACTACAATCTACGAAAACGATAGTTTAACAGATAAGCAACCGAAATTATCAAAGACTTATCTAGTCCATGGGAAACATATATCAAGATTGACTCAAATCACGTGATACCAATCAATCATAATGAGATGGAGACTCCTAGTTAGAGATTGACTCAAATCACGTGATACCTATCAATCTTAATGAGATGGAGACTCCTAGTTGGAGATTGACTCAAATCGCGGATGGTTACACATCCTAATAGATAAGATTTGATGTCAAGTATATATATAGGGGTTGGTTAAGATATGAGGTATATCTCACCAAAAAACCTTCTTGACTTCCCATCTGACTTAAGCATTGGAGTGCTTCCCCCAAAGACCAACCTCCGGGGACTTTGTTTTGCAGGTCTTGTTGCAAAAGAGGTCAGGACTTAGATGACGTGCATCTGTCGTGGTCCTAAGATTCGAGGCAACCCTTTCCTATTTACACAACATATTGGAGTTGGAAGGAGGGCCCCATGGCAGTTACAACTTGAAATACCGGGACACGAAACCCATCCAATAGCTGATCAAGGCAAGACCGATATAGTCTTCCACCACGAGATGAGGGCCACGAAGACGGCATGTCAAGGCGTGCACCGTGCAGACATGTTGATGAAGCACATATTGTTTCTAAAGAGATCCTTATTAAAGGGATAAAAAAAATGACGAAAGATTGAGTGAGGAAAATAATAGGTCGGAGACTCACCGGCCGAAAACGAAGTTGCCAGGCTGAAAGAACAAATAAAAAAATTACGAGGGAAAATTGACATCTTAAGTGGGTCAAATCGTAATGAAAGCCGAAGGGAGGCCACCGGAGATTATGAGTCAGGCCATCATAATCTTGATCAGGAAAATCAATTCCACAAAAAGATACTACTGGAAAATAATATACATGGTCGGACTGCACCTTTTTGCTTGGGAGATCTTAGATGAACCCTTACCAAAAAGGTTTAAGATGCCAATCATATAAAAATATAATGGAACTGGAGATCCTTCCGAACATGTCCTAAACTTTGATGTTGTTCTTCTCTTACATGGAGTGTCGGATGCTGTAAAGTGTATGGCGCTCCCTCAAACTCTGAAGGGACCTGCCCAAAATTGGTATTACTAACTCTCCCCTAGTTTAATAAGATCTTTCCGCCAGTTGAACGAAAGGTTTGTTAATCACTTCATTGGGGGAAAGACGCATGCAAAGAGTTATGCATATCTGATGAATGTTTGACAACATAGTAGGGAATCTCTTAGAGATTTTATTAGATGATGTACCAAAGATGTCTTGAAATTACCGAATTTGGACCAATTAGTAGTAGTTGTAGCCCTTACTAATGAGACTACAAATGAGCATTTAAAGGTCTCTTTAGCAAAGAACCCACAGCAAATATGGTTGAATTTCAAAGGAAGGCTGAAAAATACATGGTGGTTGAGGAAGTTATCCAACCAGAAAATGAGTATATAAAAGATAAAAAAAGGGCAGCACAAGACGAGGAGGAGCGTGATTTCAACAAAAAATCAAAGTTGAACACAACCTCTACTACTATTACCTGGTTTAATTAGTACATTCCTCTTAATTCCTCGCGAGGATAGATTCTCTATGTCATTGACTCAGGACCTTTTATCAAATGGCCAAAACCCATAAGGACAGATGCTGCTAAAAGAAATAAAAAAATAGTAATGTCGCTTCCATAAGATCATGGCCACGACATTGAAGACTGTAGGCAATTGAAGGAAGAGCTCAAGTTCTTAATTCGAAAAGGGTACCTTAGTCAATGCTTGAAGAACAAATACAAAATAGGAAAAAAAGATGATCGACCAGAAAGAAAGGAGATCAATAGAGAAAATATAGATATGGGTCATTGTAGGTGTCATAAACATGATATATGGAGGACCAAGAATTGGAGGAATTTCCTCTTTTGCAGGGAAGGCGTATGCTCGACATGCTTTAGTGGTAGATATACCACCATAAAAGGCTAGAATGGACCAGGAGATAGTCTTCATAGATAAAGATTTAGAGGGTGTCAAATACCCACATGATGATCCATTGGTCATAGAAATCTTGGTAGGGAATTTTATAGTCAAAAGTGATTGGTTGATAATGGAAGTTATGTGGACATTTTTTATCACAAAGATTTCACAGAGATAGGATATAATGATAGTCAATTGACCTTGACTACTGCACCATTGTATCAATTTACTAGGACAAAAACTAGAGTTAAAGCCTTCATTCTCCCCGTGACCATGAGGATTGCTCCTAAGAAAGTAATGCATGTGGTCAAGGCCTTTTCTGCATACAACGTGATTTTAGGATGGTTGGCGCTTAACAAGTTCAAAGCCATACCATCCACCTATCATCTAAAGATGAAGTTCCCTACTACAAATGGTGTATGAGAAGTAAAAGGGGATCAAAAAACAACACGAAGCTACAACTTCATTACAGTCAAATCCTGTGGCGCTGTTGGGGAAATCTTACCTGTTGATTTTTTTGATAGAGAAGATGAAGAGCAAGGATGACCAGAACCTATGGAGGAATTGATTCCCATACATCTAGATGATGAGAATAAGGAGAAAGAAGCATACATTGGGTCTTCATTAGGAGATGAGGTTGCGACTAATGTCATAGCTTTTCTTAAAAGCAATAACGACATTTTTGCCTGGTCACCATAAGATATGCCAGGGATTGATCCTAGGCACACATCAGTTAAATGTTGATCCTTCAAAGAAACCTATCAAGCAAAAGAAAAAAGGTATTCAGCCAAGAACGACAAAAGGCCATAAATGAAGAAGTTGATAAGTTGCTTAAAGCAGGGATCATCATGAAAATCCAGTATCCCGAATGGTTAACTAACCCGATAATGGTAAAAAAATCTAATGGGAAATTTGGGATGTGCACTGACTTCACTAGTCTGAACGAACCACGTCCAAAGGATTTTTTCCTTTTACTAAGGATTTATATCCTAATAGACACAACAACATGTCATGAGTTATTAAGTTTCATTGATGCCTTTACCGGCTACAACCCAATACAAATGAAGGAGTCAGACAGACTAAAAGTTTCAATCATCAAGGTATATGGTTTATATTGTTATAAGATGATGCCTTTTGGATTAAAGAATGTTGGAGCCACTTACCAAAGGTTGGTCAATTAAATTTTTAAACTCTTGATAGGGGCAAATGGAAGTTTATGTAGATGATATGCATGTGAAACGTAAGGAGTCGGATGATCATGTTCATGATCTACAATAAGCATTTGATATTCTTAAAATATATCAATTGAAGCTAAATTCAGCCAAATATGCATTTAGAGTGGCTTCAAGAAAATTCCTTGGTTTTATGCTATCAAAACAAGGAATTGAAGCAAACCAAGAAAAAATCAATGCACTGCTTGACATTAGTCCACCACGGGCAATAAAGGAGGTGCAAAGGCTTACTGGGAGGATTGCGGCCCTGGGAAGATTTTTGTCTCGCTCACCAGATATATGTATCCCATTTTTTAACTTCCCAAAAAGGCCAAAAAATTTTCAATGGTGAGAGGGTTGCTAACAATCTTTTCACGAGTTGAAAATGTATTTGGCTACTCTACCTTTATTGGCCAGACCCATAGCAGGGAAGACGTTAAGTTTGTAACTTACAACTTTTTGTGTAGCCGTTCTAGTCAAAGAGGAAGATAACATGCAAAAGCACATGTATTATATCAGCAAAGTACTACAAGTGGTAGAAGTTCGATACGCACGACCAGAAAAATTTGCCTATGCATTAGTGGTGGCCGCAAGAAAATTGAGTCTCTATTTTTAATATCATGTAATAGTGGTGTTAACAAATCGACCATAACTAAAAACGTTTCATTCCCTAAATGCCAATGGAAGATTGATTAATTAAGCTGTTGAGCTAGGGGATTTTGATGTCACCTACAAACCAAGAGTTGCTATTAAGGCACAAGCCCTTGAGGATTTCATTATAGAATGAAAAAATCCATCACATGATGAAAACCAGCCTTTTTCATTGCCTTCACCAACACTATAATACTAGAAAGTACATATAAATGGAGCATCCAATACATTAGGGAGTGGTGCAAGAGTACAAATTGAAAGTCCGAGCAGTTTTATTGTAAAATTTTTTTTAAAGTTAAGTTTTCCAATAACAAACAATAAGGCCGAGTTCGAAGTAGCAATTTTTGGCTTAGAGCTTGCATGGTCCATCAGGGCTGAAATAATAAATCTCTTTAGTGATTCACAGTTAGTGGTAATGCAGATCAATGGATTATATGATGAAGGAACCAAAAATAAAATAATATTTTGAATTAGTAAAAGCTTTGATGCTAATTTTGTTTAGTGTTTAGTACACCATATCCCAAGGGGTCAGAACATGATAGCAGACGACCTCTCTAAAATCGTAATACTCGAGGTTGATAGGAAAAAAGCAATATATTATGAAGTTTTGATGGAGCCAAGAATTATTTTAAAATAGGTAGCAACAGAGGAGGTAGAAAAAAACTGGATGGATCCAATAAAAGTTTATTTGGAAACTGGTGAGTTGCCTCAAAATAACGAGGAAACAAAAAAGTTTATAGTTAAAGCTATGCGGTTCACAATAATTGATGGAAGACTTTATAAAAGGTCTTTCACTTTTCATTGTTGAAATGTCTTGCACCAAGTTTAGCGGATTATGTGTTGAGAGAAGTACGTGAAGGAATTTATGGGCAACATCTCGGAGGGAGAGAATTGGCTCATAAAACATTGCGCTAAGACTACTATTGGCCATATCTGCAGAACCAAGTGATTGAGTTCACGCATAAATGTCCCAGTTGTTAGAGGCATGCGCCCATCCACCATCAACCATCAAAGATGTTCTCACAAATATCTTTTCTTTGCCTTTTGCAGTTTGGGGTATAGATATTCTTGGTCCATTTCCTCATGCCACCGGCCAAAGAAAATTCATAATAGTAGTAGTGGATTATTTTATCAAGTGGGTTGAAGCTGATTCGCTAGCATCTATAACCAAGCAAAAAATCCAAAAATTCTTTTGGGAGTCAGTGATTTGTAGATACGGCATACCACAAGTCCTAATAACTGATAATGGTGAGCAGTTTAATAGCAACAAATTCAAGGGATTATGTTCAGAGCTTCATATAAAGCATTGGTTTACTTCAGTTGCCCACCTCAAACTAATGGGCAAATTGAGGTAACCAACATGATTATTTTGGATGGTATAAAGAAAAGACTTGTGGAAGCAAATAGTCTATGAGCGGATGAACTTTCCAATATTCTTTTGGCTTATAAAACTACAAGCAAGACAATAAATGGCGAAACTCTGTTCCAATTTGCTTTCAAAATCGAGGTGGTCATACCTATTTAGATTGGTCTACCAACTTTGCAAGTACAAAACTTTAATGAACATATTAATGGCCAGAGGCTTAGAGCGAATATGGACCTTTTGGAAGAATGTAGAGAAATTGCAACAATACAGAAAACATAGTACAATAGAAGAGTTGATAGGTATTACAACTCCAAAGTAAAAGGAAGAGCTTTTCTTACAGGAGTCTATGTCATGCAAAAAGTAGAGTTGTCAGAGCCTAAGTCGATTGTAAAATTGTCTCCAAATTGGGAGGGCCCGTACAGGGTCAAGAGGGTCCTAAAGTTAGAAGCATGTGAATTGGAAACAATTAACGGCAATGCTATTCCAAATTGATGAAATATAGCAAACCTGCGAAAGTATTATCAATAGAATTTGTTTTAAGCTTTGTTTTTCCTTATGTCAAGAGATTTTCATTGATGTTATTTCGTAGAGTTAGTTCTTCAATAGAAGAAACATGGATTTTTCTTCAATACTATTCAATAAAGAAAGCCTTGTTGGGCAAAATTTGAGAGTTCATGAGTTTTTTCTAAGAAATAAAAGAAAAGACACTTTCTAACAAGTTTGAAGTGTCTAAGAGACATCGCTAATAAATAAGAGGGGGAGAGCAACAAGTGTCAAAGGGACACCAATCAGAGACACCAATCATGGTAAAAAAAAAATAGTTTGAGATGTGAAGTTATATTAAAATGAGTTGATACTCCTACAAGTACAAAATAAAAGATTGAAAGCCTTAAGGGGCTAAAAATTACAAAAAGAAGGAGGAAAAACATGAAAGTCCAACACAAAATATAAATACTAAGTGCCAAGACTTGATCCTAAATAAAAGGGAAAGACTACTACCAAAAGACATCGACATCAGGCGTGAAGAGTTGTGTCTAAAGTAGAAGTGCAACATGCTTATCAAGCATTCTCTCCAACCTGCTCTTCTTCTTCGATTGGTTCGAATGCATCATCATCTTGAATGATATAACCCATGCTTCGAAGATGTTCCATGTCTCCTTCCAACCTGCACTATACGAAGCATCATGATTCACAATGAGGTAGCTTCTTGCGTCTTCCAACCAGTTTTCTGAGGCTTTATAACGCTTCTCCCCAAGTGCCAAAGCTTCCTCATTAGTGATCTCTAACAATAATACCTTAGCCATGTGACAAGTGGCTTTGAGTTGAGAGACCTCAACCTCATTTTTGGAGAGAATCTATGCATTCTAGGCTATGACCCCATCTCTTCTGTTGATATCTTTGTCTTTCTCCAATAAAGCCATCTCTAACTTTTCATTCTCTTCAACCAATAACAACATCTTCTCAATTGCTTCGTTGTTGTAGAGTTGGCTATGCAACATGTTGTTGGTTAGCAAACAAAAAAAAAAGAGGTCGAATTGAAGACTTATATCGTCGCCATGTTTCGATACGCTCTATTGGCAATCACTTGAAGGGTCAGACCAGAAGCGACATGGTGATCGGCCGGAGTCACGCCTTTAAGAATAAGTTCTCTCGCATTGATCATTTTAGATAACACATAATTGCAAGTTTTCACTCCCCAACTTGGAATAAAAGATGATTCGTTTCAGAGAGGAGTAGGAGGTGTAGGAGCTGAATCTTCTACAATCAATTTAGGAGTAACAGAGGATGATCCAAAAGTAATCTTATGCTTTTTATTCTCTCGCCTGTCTTGAAGAATTATTGTTTTACTCTCATTTTTAGCATCCAAGGCTTCCATGACTGCAAGAGCTACAAAAAAATAGACAAGGAATATGTCAAAAATGACAAAGCAACAAAAAAAAAAAGAATTGAAAAAGAAAATTTAAAAGTAAGCATACCCTCCCTACAAACTCGACTAAGGCCAAGATCAACAAGGGTCCTCTCTTTAAATAGAGAGATCGCAATGATTTTTCTTCCATTTCAAGAAAGAGCTTCCGTAATAGCATTCTCTTCACCATTGATGGAGCGTTTTCTAAAGGAGCGCTCACAAGACAGGGACCATGAAAGTAGAAGGAAAGAAGACGAATCTCCATCTTTCCATTCAATATAAAAGAACTCCTTCCATTTAGGATAAAAATCAAGGAACGAGAAAGATTTGGTATTGGTGCGTGTTGAAAGTATAACAGCTAGTTTGTAGTAATAGTGCAATCAACTTACATTGATCACAGATATTGTTCTCAGGGAAAGGTTTTTGCACTAGTTGTATATTTCCTACTTAACTTGAATTATTGCTAAGGGATTGTCTTTTAATTGATTTTTTATTTAAACTAAACTATTCTAACAAATCACTTTAAACTTTAGTTGAACTTTTATATTAAGGATATCTTAATTCACAATTTCACCTAGGTAATTTAATATTATGCTTTGTATTCATATGAACATCTCGATATGTTTTGTGCAATGCCTAAATAAACAGATTTACTTCAAATCTACTTTAACGTCGTGATGGAGAAGATTCTAATGTGCAAACTAGAACTCCACCTATAAGTGTGAATAACATAAGTTCCACATTGCTTTAAGTCTCAAATCATTGGATTTAAACCAACTAAGTTTACTATCCACCTCCCTAATCAATAACAATCTCTTGATGTTGTGTATTTTACGGTTGTGCCGTTCACTTCCAGATTAGAAGCTTCAATGGCTATGATAATTTCTAAAGCCTAAGTTCATTAAACATGTGGCTAGTATATCTAAAGTATTACGCCTAGAACTAGTACAAATTCTAACCATTACACTTTTCATTATCACTTTTTATTCCTATTTCAAAGCATGACATTCATACCATAAGATCCATTGATCCGAAAGATAAATAGAATACTTGCACATCATTGAAAAACACTCATCGCAATTCAATATAGAATTCATTGCAAACGTGGAGTCTTTAACGTTTCTCCAACAAAAACTCCTTAATACTCAAACTTAATGTTAAATTACTTTAATGAAGGCTAATCTTCTTCTATGTGGTTGGCTCTCCCTTGTTTACCACGTCCTAATACCTATTTATACTCCCTAATAACAATTAGAAACCATAAACAATTTAACCCGAATTAGAGCTTCACTTTCACTAATGCCCCGGCACCGTGTGTGTTAAGTCACGACGCCGCCACTACGTCGTAGCTTTGTTATGTAATTTTTAGCTCCTAGAGCCTCGATGATGTCCCATTTGTGCCCCGGTGCTGTCCCCGTTAGCCATGGCGCGCCAATGTGCTAGACCTCCAGAGTTGGTTTTCTTCATTTTTTCTTCTCTCGCACGCCATGCCTTTCATCCCCACGCCATGCCTTGTCTCTCCATAGCGTTAATACATTCTCCCACGGTGCCAACTTTGATTTTGTGGTTTTTTTCTCCGTTCTCATTTTTCTTTGATTTCTTCCAATACACCTTAATTCTCTGAAAATGCAATAATATAATGAATTAGCACTCATTTGAGGATATTTATACTAAATATACTACTCAACTAACCCAATATATATGTATAAATAATCACTTATCAAATACCCCCAAACTTAAGGTTTTGCGCGTCTCGAGCAAAGGTGTATTCTACTAAGTCTCGTTATAACTAATTCTCATTCGATTAAAAAAAATTCATGAAGTATCCTTTAATTTACTAAGTTTCAAGTTAATAATTCATTCAATAGTTTTTCTTTGCAAAAACTTATATTTTTCAGACATGTAGCTTTTACAACAAATATAACTTCACTTTCAAAACACTAAAGTAGATCTTAACCAAAAACCATCACTACTCACAAGTTTGTTTAGTTTCAACACTCAAGTAGCAAATATACAATCTCATGATTTCTTATTAAGCTCAGGAATTCACAAATAAGCATAGATTAAACTCATCTTTAGTAGACTTTAACACTTCAAGACTCTAGAGGACTTTCACATAGTTGGAATGGAAACTTAACTTAACTAGCTACTCGCACTCGAGGTAAATCTTTTATTTGAAGAGTTTTAGTTTAGTTATGCCTGCTTTTCTCTATTTTTCTCTCATTTCTTTTCTTTTTTTAATGTTTTACGGTCCCTGCTCCTTTTCCTATCACTTTTCCAACCATCAAGTTCTCTGCTTCATTTCCTATATAATTTGTGGGATTCTCTCATTTTTTTCTCTTTATTTCTAAAACTCTTGTTAGCACTTCACTTTCATAAATCAAGTAAGTTACTCCAACTTTTAATTTACAATGCCTATTTCTTCCCCTATTTGCACTAAGTCTTTATTTGCTTTGTATTTGCAAGTAAGATGTACACTTGTCATTGAATCCTTAAGCCTCTAACTTTTTCCACAAGAAGTGTTCTAGTTTCTTGTTTTTGTTTCAAGTTCAAGGACTTCCCTAACTCTAGGTTTCTAATCATGAAATCACATCGTTGTTTGCTACATTTCATTGTTTCTTCTTAAAAATTTAAAACATTCTCTTGAGTTTCATATCAACAAGATACTTGTAGTCTACTCATCTACAGTTAAAGGCATGAACATGCAAATGAACTACTTATTCATTACATATTACTATATGTAACCTAAGCTATACTACTTAAACATTCATATAGTAAATAAAATGAAAAGATTGTACACTACCATGCTTTCCTCCTTAACTGTTTCAAATTAAAATTTAAACGATCATACCTGTAGTGTTTATCCTTATTTCTCAACGTATCTTACTATTTCCCATAGTGTAGTGTAGTGTCGATGCCCCCAAACTTAAACCAAACTTTGTCCTCAAGGTTTAAAAGTAAGACTGAAACATGAAAACACTAAAACATACAAACATATATAATAGCACAATATATAAACATAGAATAAACATGCAAATTTAAATAATTCAATTAATCTAATAAAATATTCCAAATGTGACTTCTTGATGTTGTATGGCTATTGGCACAATTCTTAAGGCTTATCCATTCCGATGAATTATCACCCGGCAAATGGTATTTCCTAGACATTTGACACAAAGTTTTTGAAAGTTAGAACTATACGTTTAAATTGTAAGTAACTAAACTAAATAACTAACCACTTGCTTAAAATTTTTAAAAACCTATGGGCTGCCTCCTTGTAGCGCTTAGTTTAACGTCATTAGCTCGATGCATTTTTTAGCTCATTTAGTCTGAGTCTAAATCAAGAAACTCTATCTAGAGATAAGAGATTTGTAATAATTGCTCCTCCATGAATACTTCGTTTATCGCATTCCATATATAACCTTCTTTATGAGGTGACCTAGATAGATGTTCTGCAACCAAATCTTCACTTCCATTCTTATCTTTGATTTCCAAGTAAAACTTTTGCAATAATAACACCCATCTAATCAACATTGGTTCAACATTTTTCCTTGCAAAAAGATAGCAGATTGCTGCATGATCAATATACACATTGACTTTGGACCGCACTATATCGGCTATAAACTTGTCACATGCAAACACCACTGCTAATAACTCATTTTATGTGGTAGTATAATTTTGTTCTTCTTGATCTAGTGTTATGCTTGCATAGTATATAGCTCTAAACATTCCATCTCTCATTTGGCCTAACAGTGCTCGTATTGCGCAATCACTAGCATTGCACATTATTTCAAATATAAAACCCCAATCTGGTATTACCACTATTGGTGCCGAAATCAAATCTACTTTCAAGATTTCAAATGTTTATATGCATGCCGAGCTCATTTCAAATGAAACATCTTTTTCCAACAATGTGCATAATGGTTTAATGATTTCTGAAAAATCCTTAATAAACCTTCTGTAGAAGCCCGCGTGCCTTAGAAAACTCCTTATGTCTCTAATATTTCTCTGTATAGGAAGTTTCTCAATTGGCACTACTTTTGCTCTATCTACCTCCAATCCATGAGTAGACACTCTATGTCCTAAAACAATTCCTTATCGAACCATGAAAGGACACTTCTCCCAATTAATTACTGAGTTTGTGTCTTGACATTTTTCAATACCAAAGCCAGATTTTGCAAGCATAGATCGAAAGAAGCCCTAAATAAAGAAAATTCATCCATAAGTATCTCTATAATATCATCGACCATATCAAAGAAAATAGTCATCGTACATCGTTAAAATGTAGGTGGTGCATTGAATAATCCAAATGACATCCGTCTAAATGCAAATGTGCCATAAGGGCAAGTAAACGTTGTTTTCTTTTGGTCTTCTGGTGCTATGTCAATTTGATTGTATCTTAAGTACCTATCTAAAAAATAGTAATATTCATATCCTGCTAGTCTATCCAACATTTGATCAATGAATGGTAATGGGAAGTGATCCTTTTCTCATAGCTTCATTTAACTTTTAATAATCAATGCAAACTCTCCAGCCAGTTACTGTTCTTGTGGATAAGGTTTTCCTATTTTCAGTTTGAATAATGGTCATTCCTCCTTTCAATGGTACTACATGTATTAGTGAAACCCATGAACTGTTTGAAATGGCGTAGATGATTCCAGCATTCAACCATTTTAATATTTTTTCTTTTCCACTTCTTTCATTACTGGATTCAACAGCCTCTGAGCTTCAATCGATTGTTTATGATTTTCTTCCATTAAGATCTTATATATGCAAACAAGTGGGCTTATTCCTTTAAAGTCTTTGATTGTCCATCCCAAGGCTAACTTGTGCTCTCTTAAAACTCAAAGTAATTCTTCTTCTTCCAACTCTGTCAATGCTGCTGAAATGATCATGGGACATTTTGGATTTTCTCCTAAATACACGTATCTCAGATGCTCTTATATAGTTTTTAATTCCATTTTTGGTTCAATAACTGTGCTTTTCAACTCCATCTCTAATTTCTTAAAACCTTTATGAAACTTAAGGGGTCCTATTGGCGCTAAAGCATTTACTGTTTCTTGAAGTTCACCCTTTACTTTAGAACTTACTATTATGCTTTGAACTAGAGATTCTTCAATTACTCCTTTTGGATGTGTCGCTGATCGATCTTCCAATTACAAAGTCATATTGGTTAACTTTACTTCTCCTAATATTAATTTCTTGAAAACTGATAAGGGCATCAAGTTTATACTTGCTCCCAAATCATGTAGAACCTTATCAAACAAGTGTACTCCTATTGTGCATGGAATGGAAAAACTTCCTGGATCCTTCAACTTCACTAGTAATTTCCTTTGTAGGATTGCACTACACTCTTTAGTCAAATCAATATTTCATAATCTTCTAGTTGCACCTTTTTTTGCCATTACGTCTTTCAAGAATTTTGTGTAGTTCGATATTTGTTCCAACGCATCTACGAATGGGATATTTATGTGTAGCTTCTTAAACATTTCTATAAATTTATTGAACCGTCCCTGATCTTTCTATTTCTTGAACCATCGAGGATATGGTAAAGGTAGATTTATTAGTGGTGGATTAGCGGGAAATGTGATTCTCCCTGGTACCACATTTTTTTTCTGCCTATATCCACTATTTTCCTTTGAGTTGATTCTAATTCTTCTGCTGGTGTTACTTCTTTTTAGGTACTGGTGTCACTATCCAAATGGTCTGCGTCTCTTGGTTGCTGCTCATTGATTTGCTTCCTTATATCATTTATTATATCTTTTGGTCGCACTAGATCATTAGTTTTCCCATCACTTATTAACTAGACTGCACATGCATTTGCCATGTTATTGCTAATATTATTACTCGAAAACTGTTCTTCATTTTGTGAGTTCCAAGCACTGGTAAGCTTACTAATTTTTCTCTCAAGATTCTTGATGGATTGTGATCGCTCATCATCCATCATCGTCATGGCTTGCTTCATTCCTTCCATTTCTTTCACATGCTTCTCATGGTGCTCCCTATTGCTCATGTCTAGGGCATGCAAATGATTCTTAATTGACTTCAATGAAGTCATCTCTTCGCTCTACCCCAACTTCCCCTCTTTGGACTTTTTGCTTGAAGCTTTGAGATAACTTCAGTGCATTATCAAGATTTTCGTATGAGAAGTTCGCATTGTTGTTGTTATATCCTAGATAAAACCATTAAGGAACCACTCCTCTCGGCCTAACGTTGTTCCCATACCCTTGGTTGCTCATGAAATTGATGTCTTCATGCTTCATTCCCTGCTGTATGTCCATTTGGTTAACCACCATGACTTGGGGATTCATGGATTGGTGTGCTACTTGTGGACCTTGGTGTCCCATCTGAAGTTTTGCCATTTGATTGCTCAAATTCGATAGAGGTGCCATAATTGCCGCTTGCGAGTTAATCTCGTAGCCGCCTACTATTTTCCTTAGTATGTAACGAGTACCGGCAGTAGAATTTAGAGACATAAGATCAAAGAGATCCAATGCTCCACCCTCATCCTTGGTAAGTAGAGAGCCGCTTGATGCAACATCTTCTAGCATTCTCGTGATGTGGTTCATCCCATAGTAGAAAATCTGGAGTTAAGCCCATTTCATGTATTCGTGTCTTGGACATCTCTTTAGCATCTTTTTGAATCTTTCCCAAGCCTTGCCAAGATACTCGGTGTCTTCTTGCTTGAACTAGTTAATCTCAAGTTTCCTTTCGTTGACCTTTACTGGGGGAAAGAGATTGTTAAAAAATCTTTCATTGATTTCTGCCCATGAAGTCATACTCCCTGCATTCAGACCTTGGAACAAGGATTTGGCTTTTCACCTAATAAGAATGAAAAATTGAAATCATGATCACCTCTTTCGTAACTCTTGTATGTGCACGGTGTCACCCTTTTCCAAGAAATTCTCAACATGTGCAACTGGATCTTAGTTGGATAGACCGTTGAACAGTCTATGTTGCACCATGTTTATCAGAGATGGTCTCAATTCAAACTCGGTGGTGCTAGCTGGAAGCGCCATTACTCCATTGTATGTCCCTTGAACTTCTGGCTGGAAGTAGTCACGAAGGCATCTCTGTCCTCGTGCTCTCTCCAGCATTACCAGATCACCAGCGGATTACTTGTTCTACAGCCATGTTGTTGGTTTCTAGCTTGCTCCTCAACCATCTTGATTCCTTTCTTTTTCTTTCCTTTGTTCGTTCTTTCAATCTCCGGGTTGTAAGGCACTAGGTCCTTCTCTCCCTTGCTACGCGTGCACTAATTTTCCCTAAGAAAACATAAAAAGATTAAGTGTAGAAACTCAAACTAAAACTTAAGCCTATTTTTTGTTATTTTTTATGAACCTAAAGTAAAGTATTGAAAATAAAACTTAGCAACTATTCAAACTAACTAAGTAATACTAATGGCTACCTATCCCCGGCAACAGTGCCAAAAACTTGGTGAGTGTCGCAAGTATAATGGCTAGCTTATAGTAATAGTGCAATCAACTTACGTTGATCACATATATCGTCTTAAGGGAAAGGTTTTTGCACTAGTTATATAGTACCTACTTAACTTGAGTTATTGCTAAGGGATTCTCTTTTAATTGATTTTATATCTAAACTAAACTATTCTAACAAATCACTTTAAACTTTAGTTGAACTCTTATATTAAGGATATGTTAGTTCACAACTTCACCTAGATAATTTAATACTATGATTTGTATTCATGTGTACATCTCAGTATGTTTTGTGTAATGCCAAATTAAAATAAACATATTTCCTTCAAATCTACTTCAACACACTATCGAGATGGCGAATATTTTAATATGCAAACTAAAACTCCACCTATCAGTGTGAATAACGTAAGTTCCACATTGCTTTAAGTCTCAAATCATTGGATTCGTAACCAATTAATTTTACTATCTGCATCTCCCTAATCAACAACTATCTCTCAATGTTATGTATTTTACGATTGTACAGTTCATGTCCAAATTAGAAGCTACAATGGCCATGATAACTCCTAAAGCCTAAGTTCATTACACATGTGGCCAGTATGTCTAAAGCATTATGCTCAAAATCAATACAAATTCTAACCATTGCACTTTTCATTATCACTTTTTTATTCATATTTCAAAACATAGCATTCATACCATAAGATCCATTGATCCCTAGGATAAATAGACTACTCGCAAATCATTGAAACACACAAATCACCATTCGATATAGAGTTCATTGCAAAATAAAGATGAATATAAATGTTATCTCGAATTTATCAAAGAAACCAAATATTGATTGCAAACATGGATTCTTCAATGTTTCTCCAACAAAAACTCCTTAATACTCAAACTCAATGCTAAATTACTCTATTGGAGGCTAATCTCCTACTATGTGGTTGGCTCTCCCTTGTTTACCACGTCCTAATACCTATTTATACTCTTTAATAACAATTAAAAACCATAAATTACAATTAACCCGAATTAGAGTTTCACTTTCTAATTTCTGCGAAGTTGGCGCATTCAGTTATGCCCTCGTGCTGTGTTTATTAAGTCACGGTGCTGCCATTGTGCCGTAGCTTCATTATGTGATTTTTAGCTCTGATAGCCTAGGCGCTATCCCCTTTGTTACATAACGTTGTCCCTTGTTAGCCATGGCGATGCCACTGCATCGGACCTCCAGAGTTGGTTTTCTTCATTTCTTCTTCTCTCCTATGTCGTGCCTTTCATCCTTACATCGCACCTTACCTTCCGACATCGTCAATACATTCTCCCACGGTGCCAACTTTGACTTTGTTGGTTTTTGCTCCATTTCTTCTCGTTTTTCCTTGATTTCTTTCTATACACCTTAATTCCCTGAAAATGCAATAATATCATGAATTAGCACTCATTTGAGGATATTTATACTAAATATGTTACTAAAATAACCATATATATACATATAAATAATCACTTATTAGGTATTAACAATGGGAAGGCTTGACGATCTCACATAAAGGTTATCCCAACCAAAGCAACACGAACTATTGTTCTTGATTTGAAAAATATTTCTAAATACAAGAACACTCAAAGGAAACTGAAGTTGTACACAATGCACAATGAAACACATAACTAACTACCAACTATGTGGAGTTAGTTAAGTAGGGTGAACTTTATAACTCAAAAGGAGCATCGACATAAATAGGTCCGATGGAAATCGAAGGACACCAGTTAGAGCTTCTTTAAATGCATAAAGGTCTTTAGTGAAGTTACAAGCTTTGTCAATAGGGCAAGGCTCATAAAACTGATAAGTCAATTTTTGGATACAGTACATGGAAGTAAGTTTTTTCAATTTGACTATCATTAGTGAATGAAGACACTAATTCATACGCCTCAACATCAGAATGAGATGTATCATCATTCTGAGCATTTGCAATTACTTCGTTCATTGGAAAATTGTCCATAGACTCACCCATTGTCTCGTAATCTATACTAATAGAAGTGGAATCTAAAGAAAAATGAGCTTTAGGGTTTTTACCTTTGCGTGCCATTACTTCTTCAAAAAAGGAGCTTAAGAAAAAGACCTATCATACAAGTACCAGGTATGAGACTCAAAATAAAAGTTTGAGACTCAACTTAAGTCCTTAAAAATGACCTAACATACAAGTTTGATACTCAAAATAGGTCGTTTATTAAAAAAAATGACCTAGCACACAAGTCTGAGATTCAACTTAGGTCCTTAAAAAATGACCTACCATACAAGTCTAGGGACTTAACTTAGATCCTTTAAAAAATGACATATCATACAAGTCTGAGACTTCACTTAGGTCCTTTTATAAAAAAGAACCTACTATACAAGTCTGAAACTCAACTTAGGTCCTTAAAAAAATGACATACCATACAAGTTAGGGACTCAACATAGGTCCTTGAAAAAAAGAACCTAGCATACAAGTCTGAAACTCAAAATAGGTCATTTTTAAAATAGGTCATTTTTTTTAAAAAAAGGGACTTAGCATACAAGTCTAAGACCCAACTTCGGTCCTTAAAAAAAGAGTACCTACCATACAAGTCTAAGGACTCAACTTAGGTCCTTAAAAAAAGAACCTACCATACAAGTCTAGGGACTCAACTTAGGTCCTTTAAAAAAAGGGCCTAACTTACAAATCTGACATTTAACTTAGGTCCTTAAAAAATGACTTACCATAAAAGTCTAGGGACTCAACTTAGGTCCTTTTAAAAAAATTACCTATCATACCAGTATATGGACACAACTTAGGTTTTTAAGCAATTCTACTCCTTAGCAAATTGAATTTACTAAGGAGTGGGGGCTAGTGATATGGAATAAAATATTCCATACATTGAGATGCCTTAAATTTGTGGACTAGAACTACAATCTACAAAAGTGATGGTTTAATAGATAAAAAACCAAAATTATCAAAGACTTATCTAGCCCATGGGAAGCACATATCAAGATTGACTTAAATTGCATGATACCTATCAATCCTAATGAGATTGAGACTCCTAGTTGGAGATGGACTCAAATCAGGTGATACTTGTCAATCTTAATGAGATGGAGACACTCAGTTGGAGATGCACTAAAATCAAGGATGGTTACACATCCTAATAGATAAGATTTGATGTAAAGTATATATATATATATAGGGGTTGGTTAAGATATGAGGTAAATTAATTTCCATCTCGCCAAAAAATCTTCTTGACCTCCCATCTGACTTAAGCGATGGAATGCTTCCCCCAGAGACCAACCTCGGGGACTTTGTTTTGTAGGTCTTGCCTGCAAAATAGGCTAGAGTTTGAACGATGCACAATCTATCATGGTCCTAAGATTCGAGGTACCCCTTTCCTCTTTACACAATAATTGGAATAACGAAATGTTGAAGGATCGTGCTTGCAGATTATTTTACCAAAGTGAAAAAAAAAAGCATTTCCAGCATGAACATGTATAAATAATGGTGAAAGATAACCCCTAATTGGAAAACAACTACTCCCCTTCCTCATTGTTCTAAAACAACAAATATGAATGAATATGGGAACTACACATCCTCATCTGATCATGATATAGACGATAGTGAATTCTAAAGTCGGCCTATTGGCCAAAAAGATGTAAAGGTATCATAGAAACGAAAAGGAAAAAGCCAAGTCGAAATAGAGTGAAGTGGTTTCGGAGTTGCTCAATGAATGGGTGTGATTCAACAAAGATCAAGAGGAAAGAACGGCTCATATGAAAGAGATTAAGGAGCATTTTGGTTTGGGTTTGGATTACAAGATATTTACTAAAGAAACTAGCGACATTAGTGAGGAACAACGCCAATGTCATGATAAGTTTTGCAAACTCATAAGAGAAAAATATAAGAAGTAGTATTAACTATCATTGTTGTTTTTTGCAATGTACTTATGGTAGGAGTTTTTTTTAGTTGTTGTTGTCTAAATGCTTTTGTTGTTTTTGCAATGTAGTAAAATACTTTTTGTTGTTGTTGTTGTTGTTATTGTTGTTGTTTTCACAATGTAGTAGTAGTGGTTGTTGTTATTGTTGTTTTCATGATATTATATTGAATTGATCCATCAAATCAATCATTTGTGTCTCAAAATTCAAAAGTATGCATAATAGACATTTTCTTTATGTATATCCTTTATATTTTATTAATATTCAGTGTGTCATGTAGAAACTAGCCGTTACATACTAGCTATTAGAAACTAGCAGTTACAAACTATGATAGCTTACAAACTTGTCGTTAAAAACTAGCAGTTAAAAATGAGTATATATATTTCATAAGATTTTATGCAAACCTCACTCAATCAAACTCACACTACCCATCATATTCATCTTTTTTTTTCTTGTAACTGATACTATTTGCATCTTACAAAGATGGATGGCATTGATGAGAAGCTGGAAGTAATGGAAGAATATTTTAGCGAAGTTGTTGATGGATGACTTAGATGTAAAATCATTCATATTGTTGCAACAAACTATAATAGCTTTACACAGTGAAAACTCTAGTCCTTCTAGGAGGACTCGAAAATACTTGAATCAAGATTGTGCTTGCGATGAACAACTTTTCAAAGACTATTTCGCGGATGAGCCAGTTAATCGTTAATCCTATTAATATATTCCATCAGAGATTTTGGAAAAGGAAGGAATTGTTCATGCAAATTGTCGAAGCTCTTGGAATCATTTTGAATATTTTTGATGGAGTTGATGCAACTGGTAAACAAGGACTTTCTCCACTTCAGAAATGCACAGCTGCCATTCGTCAGTTAGCGTATGGAGGACTAGCTGACCAATTTGATAAATATATAAGGATTGGCAAGCATACTACACTTGATTGCTCAATTATTTTTTACAAATATGTTGTTGAAATATTTTCACATGAGTATTTAAGAAGACCAAGTGGTGAAGATATTCAATGTTTACTTTGCTTGCATTCTGAGTGTCATGGCTTCCCCGGCATGCTTAGAAGCATTGGCTGCATGCATTGGCAATAGAAAAATTGTCCGATAGCGTAAAATGGGCAATTCACTTGAGGTGATTAAGGAGTTCCAACTATCATGCTAAAATTTGTTGCTTCAGCTGACTTGTGGATTTGACATGCATTTTTCGGAGTTGCAGGGTCTAACAATGACATAAACGTGTTAAATCAATCTCCTTTATTTAATAACATCTTGCAAAGTCATGCTCCAAAAATTAAGTTCATCGTGAATGGCACAATATACACACAAGGGTATTATCTCATAGATGGCATATATCTTAAGTGGGCAACATTCATAAAAGATTTTCATATCTGAAAGACTCAAAGTGAATCAAATTCAAAAAAAAATGCAAGAAGCTACAAGGAAGGACGTCGAACGAGCATTTAGTATGCTTCAATCTCATTGGGCAATTGTACGTGGGACTGCCCAATTATGGTACAAAGAACATTTAAAAGATATTATGTATGCATGCATAATATTACATAACATGATTTTTGAAGACAAAGACCACGCAATTGACAATTGGGATGACGATGAAGGAGAACCTTCGATGGTCCACTCTAAATCTTAATCAATATTTTTAAATAAATGCAAAATAACAAGATAAAAGAAAATGTATCAACATTTTTTAGCAGAATTGGTTGAGCATATATGGAATCACGTTGGAAATGTTGACAATGAAAATTATTAGACCCTATTTTACTGTGTATGGTCAGTCTATTATTATAGGCAGTATATTGTCAAAATAGGAGTTAAATTAGTTAGGTAAATGTTGCAATGAATATGGAAGCCCGACTAAGCAAGATGTCCGAGTGTAGATACAACCCAGAGATATACTACAATGTAAATTTTAGTGAAGATTACACTATTAAGGTTAAGTCGAAGACAAAGACAGAACTAAATTCGAAGCAAAAATTGAACAAGACTTGGATAATGCAACAGAGCAATTGTTAGTATTTTCTACAATGGTAAAGAAGTTTGATACTGCAAGGAGAGAACTTTGAGATGGATTACAACAACAAATCCGAAAGAAAGTTGCATAAAGGACATAATAACATTATGGAAATGACGAGTCAAGATTCTTAAAGGAATAGAAGACTTAGTTGTCGAATGTTAGATAATTCTAATAGAAATCACAATTGGATACCGAGGAGGTTTTCTGAGTTGTATTTTATTTAGGACTGAATTCTTAGATAAAGTAGATAGACTGAGTCTATAAATGCTCAAAACTACCATTATGTAGATCATCGTTCATTACTTGAGTTTTATGAGAATGAGAGGCCATTATAGTAGTTGTACACATTATCAATTTGATTAATTGATTGTTTAAGATGAGCCTACGTAGAGGAAGACATTCGAGTCTTACTGCGATATCAATTCTTGTTTATTTTTTATGTGTGTTTATAATTTCATCACTAATTCGTTAATCTCCTCAATTCCTCTAGTTTCCATAACTTCAACAGTGGTATCAGAGCTTTGTCACCTCATTATTTCTATAAGCATAAAAGAGTGAGATTCAGGAGAGTTTTATCGCTGTGGGATCGATTGATGAGTTGTTACCACAATGAATTAGTGAAGGATGTGAAGGTGGATCGATAACTCAACCGCCATCATTGGAAAGAACCGACTATGCCTACTGGAAGGTTTGAATGGTTCACTTTGTCTCTGCCATTAATGAAATTGCTGGATAATTATTGGAGAAAGAATACACTGCTCCAACATAACCATATACGGATGGGAAAGTTGTTCCAAAACTTGTATCTCTATAGATAGACGCCGAGAAGAAGGAGAAGGTTGCCAATCATAAGGCAATCAATTCTATCTTCAGTGTTGTTGATACTCAACGCTTCAAACTAGTTGCAAATTGCACTACTAAAAAGCAAGCATAGGATGTTTTGAAGACAATCTTTGAAGGTACGAATTCTGTCAAGATTTCCAAGTTACAACAAGTAAGTTCTATGCTTGATTGTATAGAGATGAAAGTGGAAGAAGATATTTCCTTTTTCAATGGTCATTTATGAGACATTACTAATCAAGCTTTTCAACTTAGAGAAAAGTATACTAACGAGTAGTTAGTACGACGTGCTCTTCATGCTCTTCCTTCATGATTTGACTTAAAGATTCCTGCAATCGAAGAGTGTCGTGATATTACTAAGATGTCTTTTGATGAATTAATGGGTTCTCCATAAACGTGTGAGATGAATATGTTTAAAAAACCCAGTTCTTCTAAGAATCCTTATCATGTTGAGACTATTGTTTCTGACGACACTATAGGGGATGATTTTGCTATGATGGCAAAGAAGTTCTAAAAATTTCTAAAAAAAACTATAAAAAATTCTATGGAAACTAATTACAAGAAGGTTAATGACAACAATAAGCCTTCTACTGATGATAAGAAGACAAATGCTAAAAATAAACTCAAAGGTATTAAGTGTCATGAGTGTGGAGGAGTTGGACATATTTAGATTGAATGTCCTACTTACAAGAAGAATAAGAAGTCTTTGAATACTTTTTGGAGTGATGATGACTCTGGAGATATTGAAAAAAATCAAATGATTCTACTACTGCACTTACTGTTATATTGACATAGTCAAATACTGTTGATGCTTCTCCATCTACTATTGGTGTTTCTAAACTTGATTCTACAGTATCTGACACAAAAAAAAGTAAGGAAAAGGACTCCTTCTACAAGTCATTATTGGTTATACTGGTCAATCAACGCAAGTTAAACATGGTCTTGGATATACTGAGGGATTTTGCCAATACTCCTAATGTCTTTGTTAAATGTATTGTAATCAATGAATCAGTCAAATAAGACTCAAGTTGATATAGCAAAGGAAAAGAAGATTGTGCCACAAAAGTTTGCTGTAAGCGCGAAAAAAAGTGACTGATGTTGCTGACAACATACATCCTCCTACAAGTCATTATTGTGGGATTGTTGGTCATATTTGACCATGATGCTACTGAACGTTTAAATATCTGAGTACACTTCAGAAGACTAAAACATCTAAGAAGGTTTGGAGAGCTAAATCTCATAAGGCTATGACATTGCATCTACAACTCTCAATAACAAAGACTGAATTATTGTATGTGGATAATGGTTATTCCAGACACATGATTAGTAACAAAAAAATTCTTAAAAATTATGAATCTTTTAAGGAAGATGTTGTTACGTTTGGTAACGAAAAGAAAAGCAACATTATTGGCTAATAAACTTTTAATGTAGTTGGACTACATGATCTTAAAAGAGTTCTACATGTTAATGGCTTGAAACCCAACCTGATCAGTATAAGTGAACTTTGTGACCAGGAACTATTTTTCAACTTCACTAAAGATCATTTTTAGATAATCAATGAAGAAAGACAATGCATCATGTATGGGATCCGAACATCAGACAATTGCTATGTATTTCTTTAACATTTTGTATCACCTTACAAGCTGCAAGTTATGTGCAACTTTGTTTCTCTAACTAATATAGAGCTTTAGCACAAAAGGCTGGGTCATATAAATTTCAAGCAACTTCAGAAATGGCTATCTCTTATGATGTTGTAAGAGGTATTCCTAAACTATCCTCTAAGCTTGATTCTCGTTGTGAGCCACGTCGAAGGGATAAACAACATTTAATTTCACATGCAGGCCTCAATGACATATTAACTTCACGTGTGTTAAAATTACTACACATGGACTTGTTTGGTCCAATGCAAGTTGAAAGTCTTAGGAGCAAGAAATATGTTTTTGTCATTGTTGATGAATACTTGAGATTTACATGGATTTGTTAGCTTGATGATAAACCACAAATATTTGATGATTTTATGAGATTAACTGGTTGACTTTTGAATGAGAAGAGTGATGATGATATATCAATTGATCGAGTTCATAGTGATCATGGAAAAGAGTTTAAAAACCAGCAATATGTTGATTACTGTGCTAAATTTGGGATTACACATAAATTTGCTGCACTGAAAACATCACAACAGAATGGGGTTGTTGAAAGGAAAGTTTGCACAATTCAGGAGATGACAAGGGTCATGCTAGCTGAGAAAAATATGCCTATGAATCTTTGGGGGGAAGAAGTAAACACTGTTATCTATATAATCAACATAATTTATTTCAGGCCACTGACTATAAAAACTTAGAATGAAATCTTGAAAGGCAAAAAATAGTCTCTCAAACATCTTCATGTTTTTTGCAGTACCTGCTTCATATTGAATGATAGAGATCACCTGGGAAAGTTTGATTCCAAAAGTGAGCTTATAAAGTCTACAATAAGCAAACTATGATTATGATGGAATTGATTAAGGTTATGGTTAATGATCGTGCAAGAACAAAACAATTATCTTTTCAAAAAGATGATGATGATGAGCTACAAACACCAATTAGCTTAACACCTATTACTCAGCCTACTACTAAACCATCTGATTCAGACATTACTACTTCATATGATGATGAAAATGATAATGATGATGATGATTCAAAATCACATACTACAACTGAACCTGGTTCTACATATGCTGCTCCACAATCAAGAATGTTGAAAAATCATCCAATTGAGCAAATTATTGGCTCAATTAATGATCTAGCACAAACTAGAGACATTCCACCTATTGACTATAGGAATATAGTTCATTTTTCCTGTTTTACATCTCAGATTTAGCCTAAAGATTTTAAGGAGGCTTTAATGGATGAATATTAGATAAATGCTATGCAAAAGGAACTCAATGAGTTTGTTAGACATGATGTATGAGAGCTTGTTCCACGACCCACTAATGTGAATTTCATTGGTACTAAGTGGATATTATGCAACAAGACAGATGAGAATGGTGTTATTGTTCGCAACAAAACCAGGTTGTTTGCACAAGGATATACACAGGTTGAAGGTATTGATTTTGATGAGACGTTTGCATCAGTTGCTATATTGGAATCTATTCATCTACTACTAGCCATTGCTTGTAACAAAAGCTTCAAGTTACAGCAAATGGGTGTTAAAAATGCTTTCCTAAATGGGTATTTGCAAGAAAAAGTCTATGTTGCACAACCTAAAGGATTTAAGGTTCATGATAAACCTAATGATGTCTATCATCTTAAAAAGGCAATTTATGGGCTAAAGCAAGCACCACATGCATGGTATGAAAGGTAGACTACTTATTTACTGGAAAAAGGTTACAATAGAGGGTCTATTGATAAGACTTTGTTTCTTAAAAGGCAAAATAAATAGTTTGTGGTTACACAGATTTTTGTCGATGATATTGTATTCAGTGCTACCTCTATAAAGCTAGCTTCAAAGTTTGTTGATTTAATGAAGAAATAATTTGATATGAGGATTGTTGGAGATCTTACATATTTCTTGGGTCTACAAATTACACAGTGTTAAGATAGTATATTCATATCTCAGAATAAATATGCTAAATCTCTTGTTAAGAATTTCGAATTGGACACTGGTAAGTCTATTCGAACACCTATGAGCTCCAGTGAGAAGATTTATAAGGATCATAAAGTTGTTGATGTTAATCCTACATTATACAGAGGCATGATTGGTAGTTTATTATATCTTACTACAAGCAGACCGGATATTACTTTTAATGTTGGGGTTTATGCTTTCTATCAGGCATGTCCAAAAGAGTCTTGTTTGGTTAATGTAAAAAGAATTGTGCGCTATATTCATGGAACAACAGATTTTGGTATAATATTTACTAAGGGAGGTGCTAGTGACTTAATCGGGTATAATGATGTTGATTGGGCTAGAAATATTGATGATTGAAATAATACTATAAATGGATATTACTACATGGGGTATAATCTTGTTGCTTGGAATATCAAGAAGCAAAACTGCATTTCGCTGTCTACTATAGAAGCTGAATATATTGATGTTGGCAGTTGTACGCAGTTAATGTGGATGCAGAAAATACTCAAAGACTATGGTATTGCTTTATCTCAATTAACAGTTAACTGTGATAATAAAAGAGCCATTGATATTTTGAAGAATCCAGTTCAACACTCTAGGAAGAAACATATTGATATTCGTCATTATTATATCAATGATCTAGTGGAAAGAGGATTAATTTGTATTCAGTATGTTCCTACTGAAAGGCAGATAGCTGATATATTTACAAAGGCTTATGGCACACAGACTTTTGAGAGGTTGCACCATGACATTGGCGTGTGCTCTCACTAGCAAGTGCTCTTACCGCAACCTAGCAGTTATGTGCGTTAATGCATATAACCATGTGTTTGACATTTTGTTATGAGCTGCTTACTTGTTTGACCAAGAAACTACCACTTGGAACTACCTGCAACAAGTGTCGCTCTTGTTAAGTCGGTTGTAAAAACTAGCCGTTATGAACTGGTTGAAGGGGAGTAATTTTGTTCCGTTAGATACAACAAATTAATTTTTTAGGGATTTTAAGGGAGAATTCTTTCATGATTTGGGTTAATCTTTGCTGATTTTGTGATAATATTTTATTTTCACAATTCCATTTTCCCAATTCAAGTTATTCACTTTCGTTGTGACCTCCTCTGCCATTTTCTTATCTTTTTTTCTTCAATTTACTGCGAGAATGTCTTAATAATCTTCTTCAACCCCGTATGGTGACTCTACTACAACGGTTGGACTTTCGACCTTGGCGACAAAGGGCATTTACTATTATGCTCCAACAAATAAACTCAACATTGGTACGCCATCAGATCCTAGAATCGCTATAAAGAGTATAAGGTGAAATTAGGGGCTATTCGATGATGACAATCAGTCGGGTACGCTGTCTCTACCAAAGAAGCTATAACTGCCAAAGGAAATAAGAAGTTTGGTGACGACGAGATGGTTTCCTCTGACTCCTTAGAAAGGATTCTTGACGAAATTGGGGCCATTAGCAAGGCCTTTAACCAAACAAAGATCGTGTTCATTTCTCAGTACTTTTATGTGCCTGCTCCCTCTGCTTTTGGTCATTTTTGGTCATTGGCATGTGCAGAGAAATTTAAAGATACAGTGAAGAGGAAGTACTGGTTTGATCAACTGATCAAGGTGTCACATCTTCATGAAATTGGCCTTGAGAGGTTGCTCGTTCAGACTGCCATTTAGAGGTTGGTGTCTCATGAAGGCTTTTATAATGACTCCATTGTCAATGAATTATACGACAATCTTTCTGAAGATTTTGGGGATGCTTTTGTAGACAAAACATTTGTTTGTGGTTTTGAAATTTCGTTTAGTCCTGCTTCGATCAATTGTATGCTAGGACTTTTTGGATTTGAGACACCTATAGATAAATTAGGTTCCACACTCAATCTTGATGATGTTATCTCTTTGTTGACTAGAGGGGGTTCTTAAGAAGTGGCCATTTGACAACACTTTTGGGCTTGAGGCAACCAAGCTAACATGCAAGACTTACATATTGTAGAAGGTCCCGACCACTAATGTTGTGGCTACTTCCCATCAAACTCATGTATTTTGAGGAAAAAGTGTCACTACTGTATGTTTTGCTTTGGGGAAGAAGTTCAACGTTGGGAAGGAAATCTATGACTCGGTTGTGTGTTCAGGTAAGAAACAGAATATGCTCTATTTATTGTGTTTTCTAACTTCTATGTTTGGAAGATATTCGGTCATTGAGTAGACCAATGACAAGATAGAAAAGATGGTTAGACTGAATCATCAAATGGCTGCTACAATGGCTACAACGGCTGCTACAATGGCTACTCAAACTCATGTAACCGTTGAGGCTACTGCTGATGTACATGTCCCTACCCCTGCTACAAAGCCACTACGGAAGTCTAAAGACATCATGAAACGAAATATTGTAGAGGTTTCTCATTTTGAGAAATATGTTGATGTTAAGGACAGTAGTCCTAAGAAAATGTAATCTTTAGGTGAGGAAATTGCAAGATGGGAAGATTTTCTTCCTACTGTTATAAGACGGACTAAAGTGCCACCTGCTTCATCAAAAGGTATAAGTTCTATTGCTTTACTCTCTAATTACAAAGATGAAGTGACCTCCCTTACCGAGTTTCATGCTGATGAATTTGGATTTGATCAAGGTAACTTTATGGGTTTAAAATTTGATCTTAATTTTGTAACTCCTATTGCTATTGCTGGGACAAGTATTTTAGAGTCCCTTTCAAATGAGCTATGGAACTTATGGTGAAGATGTTGTAACACCAAATAAGGTTCCTTATGAGAATGTTACTGAACAGGATGAGTCTCTAGCAACATCATAGATTCCTCCTACTAGGACTTGATTGCTGCTAACCTTGAGGGCATTCTGCTGCCTTCGGTTACTGCAACCACGTTACATAGTGTTGAGGCTTCATTGAATGATGTTTTGCAACTAGAGCCACGTATGTCAGTCAATCCTCCTACTCACCTTGAGCATAAGTATTCCAATGTCAATCAAGTCATTCCTACCACTTCAGTCGAGCCAATAACTCCAGTTGATGTTACTGCTATTGTACCAGCGCCTTCTGCTCCTACTGCTGCTGCTGCGACAAAGACAGAAGTTATTGGAGATGACTTTGCTCCAATTCAAGATAAACCTCTGCAAGAACCAAGTTCTATGGTGGCGATGAGACCACACCCGCCACTGTTCGATTGCTTCTTTGATTGTATTACATATCTGACAACATACAGAGATGATGTTGTTGCATAAATGCGACCACTACAAGAAAAGCCGGACATTGCTAACACCAAGCTTTGCCAATTGAGGTAGCTAGTTCTCACATCTGTAATCCATTTTTCGTTGTTTATGTTGGGTTTTTGGGGTTCATACGTAGCGAAAAATACAAAAAAAGATTTGAAAATAAGTTCTAGACGTGATTTCCTTTTCAGATTGTTCCATTAAACTAAATCTACGAAAGTAAGTCATACCTTATTCTGTGATTTGCTTTTCTGATTATTTTTTTCCAAGACGTTTAAGTGCGCGCCCTCTATCAGAAATCCACACACGAACAGTGACCATAATTTGGAGTGCTATCCCCAAGAGAGATTGAAAATGATTTTTCTTTCTCCCTAAATCCAGAGAACTCGAAAATTGTAAAACGAAAATCTTCTTTCGTTTTTAGGGTTTCGTAGATAAGCCCTCACTTAAAATCCTATTCGTAATACAACTATTGTATTTAGGCAGTTTAAGCAAATTACACATACGCCCTATTAATAAGTTATCATATAACAAATCATAAGGGCTTTTATGTCATGAATTTTATCATATAAAATTCATTACTCTGGACCAATTGAAATTGTGCAAAGCCATTCTTTGTGTGCAACCCAATAGGTTCATGCAACGTTGGCAGTGAACCAAAAACTATTTTGGTACACAATTCATAAGCGGTCTCTAGAAAGGCATTATGACTACTTAAGTAGCATGAATATCAACATCGATACAACCTAATTAATAACATATATCATATCATTTTGTCGTGCGATGTCCTTTGATTAAACGTAAGGCATGAAAAGTCACTCTTAATGTTCAATCGTACTAGTCTCGATCTTTAGGTAAACTGAAAAACATCCAAGTGACATTGATCATATCAATTCACATGGACTTGGTCATTATTAGTCTATCTTATCGAGGGATCTACCGATATCTCTTTCTATACGAGAGTGACAAATTCTATCTTGTTTACACACCTTCACATATTATTCACACGGTAACCAATCACAATCTTTATAATTGTCCGGTTAAAGACAACATTTGATTGTGTCAAATTATCACTCCTAATATTGAAGTTTATGGTAATCTCAAGTCGAAAGACTAAATGATATACCTATCATGAGTAACACCTATGACTTAATCCATGTGGTGTTCTCATAGCGGGTCGGTCCAGTACCTTATTCCCTAACAAGTACTCATGATCTTGATTTGTATCCCTATACGCATGATCATCACATGACCATCAATCAAGATTCACACTAGTCTTAATTCACTATAGTTCGCAGTATAATGATTAACTTTGGACATTTAGGATATTTCAACAAATACTCATGGATCTTACCATAAGGTAAACATGCAATCACTTATAATAAAACAGCAAATAAAACCTCTATTTTATTAACTAAAATTATAAGATAAATAATGTTTGTAGATTGACCTAGGGCGTATGCCCTAACAATTTAGTCAAAGAGGAGGAGTGAGTGAGTAAGAGAAAGGAAAGTTAAGTTTTTGGTATTTTGTGATTGTAAGTACATGAATCACTATGTTTTAAAATTGTATTTTATGGGACGTACTTATAGTCCGATGAAAAAAACTTTTTGGTTACTTCAATCCATCAGTAACAGTACATTTTATGAAGTTCCTCAAAGAATTTGGTTATCATGCTAGTTACTGTTTTTGACCAATCTACACAAAAGATGACAAGTCAGTAATTAGGCACATTTTATAGTGTAATTTAGGTTGATTTTATATATAAATGATGATATTACACTATATATTCCCTTGTTTTTGTGATTTCAAGTGTTAAATAGGAAAATGAAGAAATGGAAGAAAAGAGAAAAAAAATAAAAAAACAGTCAACTAGAAAAGAAGCCCAGCGATTTGGAATAACACTAGGAATTGCCACCTAAATCGACAGCAGGAAAAAGCCAACAAATCCACAGTGAATTGGAGAATGAACTAGAAATCACTAGCTGAATCAGTGGAGCACTGATGTGATTTGCTCAACGATTTGTGTATAAGTTAGGAATCGCTGACAAATCATAGAGGTGGTTTATGGGTTTTTTTAGATTAATATGAAGAATTTGAGTTTATCTAAGATATGTATACGTAATGAGACTATAAAAAATTCCAAAGAGCTTCGAAATAACTATCTTTTTTTGCTTTCCTTTTGCTTTCCTTTTGTTCTACATTATTTCTATTGTTTGTTTTAGTTGATGTTTAACGATACATTAGTGGTTTGATTTATGTTAAGGTTTTTATTTATTCATTATGTCTTTTAATTATATTTATGCATTGTTTATTTCCAACATGAGTGAGTAGTTTATCAATCTAAACAAACCCTACACATGTAATATATTTTGGATTGCTATATAGTTATAATTAAGGAATTATGAACTTAATGCTTTAAATCTATTCATACATGTCAATCACATATTTAATAAGTTATTTTTGCGTATTACAAATAATGAAGATTAGTATTGCATGCATAGTCTTGAATATGTATTGTGGTATTATGATTTTGATTCTATGTCTATAGTTATTAATAACAATTATAGAAGTAGTAACTTGGATGAATCTATAAGGCATTTCCCGAGTGGATGTTAGGTGATTGTGTTCTTAGTTGTTTACTATGCGGCTTCGGTTAATATTGGCTTAGATAGACATGATTTTCATTTAGCGTAATGCTATTGTATTTCTATGGTGTTGCATTTTATCCAATGGGTAGATTTACAATGATAAGAATGTGGCATTTCCATTGAATTTAGAAAAATCAGTGGCTAGCTAAAGGCTATCAACCTATAATGAAGTAGCATTTAATGATTCCAAGATTCTATTTATGCTATGATTATAACTATGATATAAAGTGATGGTGTATTATATTGTTTAAAATGCAATCCAAGTATATTGTATTGTCCAATGGGGGTTGTTTATATGTTTGTTTATTTATATTGAATTTTGAATATTGTTCAATTTAGTTTGCATTTGAATTGTTTAAATTAGTTTAGTTTGTTTGGTTATTTAAGTTAGTAACCATAGTTTTTAGTTATTTAATATTTTAATTCCCATCTAATTAGATTAACTAAATTAACAAAAACAAGAAAAAAAAAACTTTCCTTTGAAGTTTGCAAAATCCCTATGGAGACGATATCCCGCTTATCACTACTACAAGTTATAAATATACAAAAAATTTATTATTGTGCATGCTCAACACGTGTCAAAAAAGGGAGATTGTTAGACCTTAGTTTACTGTGTTTGGGTCATTTTATCCTTGTTGGCAATATATTATCAAACAAGAGTTAAGTTAGTTAGGTAAATGGTGCAATGAAGATGGAAGCCTAACTAAGCAAGATGTCCGAATGTAGATACAACTCAAAGATATACTAAAATGTAAATTTTAGTGAAGATTAAGGTATCAAGGTCAGAGTCGAAGACGAAGAAAAAACTGAAGTCGAAATAGGAATTGAACAAAAGTTGGATACCGCAACTGAGCAACAGTCAGTATTTGTCTACAAGAGAGAAGAAGTTTGATACTACAAGGAGAGAACTTCAAGATGGATTACAACTACGAATCTGAAAGAAAGGTGCATAAAGGACTAAAGAACTTTATGGAAATGACAAGTCAAGATTCTTGAAGAAATAAAAGACTTAGTTGTTGAACGTTGGATAATTCCAACAGAAATCACAATTAGAGACCAAGGAGGTTTTTCGAGCTGTATTTTATTTAGGACTGAATTCCTAGATATAGTAGATAGACCGAGTCTATAAATACTCAAGATCGCCATTGTATGGATCATCGTTCATTGCTTGAGTTTTGTGAGAACGAAAGATCATTATAGTGGTTGTATATATTATCAATTTGATTAATTGATTGTTTAGGCTGAGCCTAAGCAGAGGAAGACATTCAAGTCTTACTGTGATATCAATTCTTATTTACTTTTGATGTGTGTTTATTAGTTCATCATTGATTCGTTAATCTTTTGAGTTCCTCTGGTTTCCAAAACTTCAATAGCAATTAGTATTAACTTTTATTCAATTATTCTTCGTATGTAGTTACAAAAATTTTCTAACTCTTCGTATATTTTTAATGTCTTTTTTTACATCAATTAACTAATCGATAGTTTAAAATATAAAAAGTGTCAGCTTTTTTTAATGAAAATGTGGTGGCCTCAAATCCCGAGGCAACCCTGAGCGCCGCCACGTCGAATCACAAGTCACCATGCTTTACCACGTCATGGCCTGCTTGTCTATGAAAACCCGCGACCTAACTGGTTGCTTACACATTTTCATTAAACTCTAGCTTCGCTAATTAATCTTCATTTAAGTATTAGTGATTTAATTAGCCAATTAATCAATTTATCAAGTTATATTACAATTTTACAGCAGAAGTCTTTAAGTGAATAAATTATGCAATATTAAATAATCCTAAGTAGTGGACAACTCGGTAAAAGGATACCATGTATATAACAAAAGCGAACAAGTACCACAAGAGATTCATATACATGTATTCAGTGTTTTATAGTCCCCAAAACCCAACAAAAATGTAAATATATACATATTGTAGTCAAACACGACTTGGAGTCATTATCTCACAGGTAATCGCCCAATACCTCCTTGCCTCTTCCCTTGCTCATTTAAGGATCTGCACTCAGTCACCCAGCAAATACAGTGACGAGTCTACGAGTAAAATCTCAAGAGAAATCCACATAATATTCATGAGTTTATTGATAAACTACGAGACATGCGAATATAACATCTGGCAATAGTAAGTTATACTCCCATGAATGTAGACGGCATACGACAAGCAAAAACAACAGCGAATAATGTAACAACACATACAAATTAAGTAGGCTCAGAAATAAAGCAGTAATAAATAAAGAATCGAATAACCATAAGAAAACCCTAAGTTAAACCAACTCGTACATCGATAAAATAGAATAGGAACCATGTATATACTTGCAGGCTTACAGTGACTAAACCTCAACTAAAGTTAATGGATGAACCACTTCCATACACTATTTCAACTCAATGAAACACCTTAAATCCCTCCCGACATTCGTAGATATATTCCACCACCGTTAACACGATCAGTAACACAAATAACCCATGTAAGTGATTTAGCCACAACCAATATATGTGCAAATCGAAATTAGAGTGAAAACTCATATGTGCCCACCAACAGTCACGCATGAAATCTGATACCGATAAAACAAACCATGAAATGAGTGAGGCATCCTAATGGGTTTACATACCTTAATACATGCTATGATTTCCCTGAACTCCTGAATCTGACATCGCCTAGTTCCCTGATACCCGAGCTACGATCCCCCTAATCCCTTAAAGTCCAATTTATGTGTTTAGTTGGTTAGAAGTGTTTAAGTGTGTATTAAGTTAAAAACTATCTGAAACAACCCTTAAATTAGGTTTTCTACTGTCAGTAGCACGCTAGCGGGCTAGCCTAGCACACTAGGTGTGTGTAGCGCGCTAGGGAGGCACTTGGCGAGCTATTGTTCTTTGGAATAAAAAACAGTGGCACACCCAAAATGGATATCGTGCTAGGCAGTCTAGATAGCCCAATATCCGTGCTGGGTGATGAAATTCTCAACTCAAGAATTCTTTCCCCAACACCCCAAATGGATATCCCAACCTTGTCGACTCATTCTCTACTCAATTGGGACTCCAAAAACTCCATTCACAACGACAAAACAATGATTAAATTCAATTTTCCAGAAAACTCACACATTCATCCAACTTTCCAATTTTCACCAAAAACCCAATTTCCATAAAAATTAGTTTAAAAAACCTTAGTTGTAGTGTTAATTAGACTCATAAACCAGCAAAGATTCATCAAAAACAATGGTCTAGTCATTAAATTTGAATCGGCACCAAAGCATTTCAATTTGAGTACATTTTGATGTGTAGGAGATGAGGAAGATGATTACCTGGAGTTTGATCTCCTAAATTGAGCTCAAAAGGCTAAATCCAGCTCCAAGAAGCTCTGATTTCTCTGTTGTTTCTCCAGATTTGCATGAATTTATGATAGTGGTCATGAGAAAATCCACTAAGTGTGATTATATAGTTGTGAATTGAATCAATTGCATGTACGTATCTCGAGGTCAATCCTAAGGCCTTCTTTCACATAGTCCAACTCTTTAGTGACACATCTTGCCTAGTTTCTTCAATCTAGGATCATCTAGATGAAGTTCTAAGGTTCTAGATTAATCCATCCAAACTATAGGACTTTATTTATTTATTGATAAAATTAATTCACATAGGTACATGAACACTTATGGTTAGCATTCTTATACATTTTTATTGATAATTAGTGGTCCCACCAATCCTTGACTACCTGGCACCCGGTTTCCCGCGCTCCGACATGCATCTCGAGGTGTGCCATACTTTGCTTTATTTAATTAACTAATTTAGGCTATGGTTTAATTAAACATCACATTCTATTTCTTTGCCTAGTCTAGGATCCCCAGGTCACTCCTACCTGATTCCAGCGTTGACAAGCTTCCCAAGATAACTCCCTGTCACACCAACTCACCCGATAACAACTTACACACATGCGATACAATATAATAATAATAATAATTTTAGACACCGCATATAAACAACCATCATCCATAAATGATATATTCCCTCAGTTCTCGTGTCCGAGTCAACCGAGTTGTCTACGTAATGCCCAAATTACAATCGTTAATCCCTGAGAATAACACTAATCATATTTTAATTAATTTGGGTCGTTACAAAAAAATGTCAAATTTATTTAAATAAATTAAATTTTTTGTTGTCGTACTTTTGATTATTTTAACCAATTTGTTTTTATTAATTTTTACCTAAAAAGTTAATTAACTAGTTTTTTTTTTGTAATTTTGAAATAGATATTTAGATATGTAAAAATAATAGTTTTTTTTGGAATGTAAAAATAATA